>JAYKKI010000018.1:7005000-7605000 GCA_039881145.1 Druceiella hillmani | reverse complement strand
CTCCTGGAACACGCTCAAAGCATTTTCTGACAGTAAGAGATATATTATACTATATTAATGGCTCCCTTCTACTCGCCTTCAGGTAACATGCTTGAAAATCAAATGGCGGGCGATTTGAAACCCTGCTCAAAATGAGCATCCTCATTGTTAGTAATGTTTCCACACACGTGCTACTATTGAGCACTTGCTCATTAGTAGCATGCTTTCATGCAAGTAATGGCAAATGTGTGTCAGTACCCTAACACGAATCGATGTCATATATCAAATTTAACCTTTGGTGTATGAAGTGTAAGATAAATAAAATTTTAATGGAAATACCTTAATTATATCTTATTTACAATACGTCTATAGCGCGGGTCGAAGCTGGATTTAGGCCAAATATATTTATTTCGCACACGACTTGAAAATGTAAACAAAAACTTTTTCAAATATTGAATATATTTGGCGTTAATTTTGTAGAAATTCATTATTCACAATTAAATTAAACTACGTGATGTAGTATTGTTAATACTACATCAATACTACATCACATAGTTTCATTTAATTGTGAAAAACTTTTTTGTCTACACAACTTTTGATTCATCGTAAATAAATAAATTATTTTCATAGCGAATTGATTTAATGATTTAAAATAAATATTTAGTGATTTAAAATAAATAAAATCTGTAAAAGCAATTAAGTTTTGTAGCCTAATTAATATGTGCTATGTATACTTTTTTAATAGTATTAATTTTTTAATACATCTACTAGTATTTATGAAAATGTAATTAAAAGATTTCTTTCCACGATTTGTTTCGCGCTATATACAACAGAAAAAAAAAACTACAATTGATACGACTGTAATTTATATAAATGGGATATGAAAATAGATCTAAGATGGCAATAAACATGTAGTGTGTGAGAAAGTATTCACTTGTTAGTCAAAATTTTAATAAAGCATAAATATTTTTTGCCATTGCCATTATTTGTCACTGTATTTATATTCGGCATGCTTGCTGGCTGAGTTCTAGGTAGAGAGCCTGACCGTAATTTGTAATAAAATAATTTCTTAAATCCCAAATTGGGGAATCCTTTAATATAATCCTACGAAGGATCCTACAGTATTTCATCCGAATGATAATTTTGGTGTTTAAAAACGATTGTCATGTCTGTAACAAATTAGCTAAATGTTCTTAACTATTACCTGTATATTAACTAGTAATAAAACGAAATTCACCAACTACAAATTATATATCGAAATGTGTGGTAACCGTTCGAAGCGTGGGCTGTAAGCCTTTCACTGTTTGATCCGAGGAATTGCGATGCACGGGATGCAGCTATTGTTTTCCGCTTGCTGGCTATTATTTGGCATTGTTTCGTTTAATTGTTTGAATTCGTCTTCCGAACCTTAAAATGTGTGGCCATCATCGTTTGATAGGTGCGATAGGTGCAACTACATTAATAGAATTTTTGGGTATCTGTGGTATTTTTTCTATTCAAAATTTATTTTTAATGAAATTTTAGAAATGTTTACTCCCGGTTTTAGCTTTCTTGACAAAAGAAAACTTATTGGGACCTAGGTGCCAGACTATTTAAGATAATTTCACCTTTATTATAAAATTTGAAGACGTAAGAAGCTTATTTTCATTCTACGACCGTAAGCCTCGTCGCCGGTCATCGAAAAAGCCCTCACTCGTCCTGACTTCTGCCGCTCTAACCTTCTCATAAAGTCCTGGAAAGGGCCGCTCGATCACATCTCACAGCCAAATATTACGACGTGGCAGGAGTTGTTTACTCTCACGATGTACCTTTCTTCAATTGGATTAGCTCGATCATCGGATCGCCTCGAGGAGTTACCGACATGGGTAAGTATTCGCTATTTCAGCGCGGCCAGAAGTTGTCAACTAGGGCCAGAATTCTTTCCATGTTTGACGGTTAACGTCGTTACAAGAACCCGTGTGTGGCAGAACATCTTGATAGTGATTCAAAACGTATGGCTAATAGGTGCAAGAATTGTTAAGTACCTAAGATTCGATGAGTAAAGTAGTGATTGCGAATACGGCATAGCCGGCGCTATGGGTGGCAGTCCATGCCGTAGCGCAATTCCATGTCTCTTTGTTTAGCGCTCACGATCTGTAGGCAGCAAGAAGCTCGATGTCTGAACTGTGAAAGTGGATATTGGCGTCAAAAAAATCACACGCGATATTCCATGGTGTACTACGGTATTCCTGATTCATTTACCCTATATACAAATTAGATTTCTATCTGCTCAGATGGCAATCGTTGATGGCTTGAGCGTCTTTATGCGTAACGACTGAGACGTCACTGAAGCATGTGAATTGCATTATCCTGTTGGCTTCCCTGGTGAGAAACTGGGAAAGCGTCACAATTTCCGTTTCTCCCCTTTCATCATTGTCCAAGGTGAAAACGCACAACCGTAATGAGATGTACAAGTTAGCTTCTTTACCACCTTGCGTATCAGCACAGTCCTTTGTAGATAATGTTTGTTCATGGCAAAGGTGTGAGGCAGCAGGCGGCGGCCGTCCGATAGGTAAGCATTTTACATTGTCTAATGCACGGACGATTATTATTTTCGGACATCCCTGTATAGAAGCGCTGCTTTCCTTTTGCGAGCTTCTCTCTGAAGTTTTTTCGTAGGTTTGCCAAGTTTTCTGCTTTTAACGTAAAAAAATAGTATCATTGAGCCACGCTCAACTATTTTGATTGGCAACCACTATATGGTGGTGCCTGCAAATGTTGATATCATTAAGTTTATATATATATATATATATATATATATATATATATCATATCTTACCCTACGTTAAACAGCGTTATTTACTTGCTTTAGTTTCTCTAGTGTGACTGAGTAAGGAGATCGTGGTTCAACTTTTGCAGATTCTTGACGTAACGTTCGATGGCAATCGTTATGATGAGCAGAGGATGAATAAAATTGTTTAGATCCATAGATATCGATGAAGCACAAAGTTAACCGGATCTCCTTCTCGTCATTCATAAGCCGGAGGGACATTTTTCTGACGCAACATTTTCTACTCTTTCGGCTGTAGTGACCTGAGCAATGCTTCTTTGAACCGACTCCTCTGCTTTTACGTTTGAGAGTTCCATCGCACGACGTCTCTTTATCAAGTCCTTCTTTAAATGCAACGATATGTTTCTCTGCTTACTAGGCGACTAATGGTATCAAAACTAGCTTACTAGATTTTAGCCTGTGCACTCGCGGTTGATCAACTTTTTGAACGATTTTCGTGAAAGGATTTCGTCAGCGAGCAGGCTGTTTATGAAAACAAAGTCGTCAGGCAGCTGTCGCTATTCGCTGTCTCGAAGGATACACCTAGCTGTGATCTATATTTAATTATGCCTTCCGGGAAAAATACTATAAACATTTACGAGGCCGGCAGCACACACACCAAAGATATAGAAATCGCCGCTGCCTGATTATTGTTTTGCTTGCAGCGGTCTTCGATGTCGGGAGTATAATTTAGCGACCGTCCTATTACTGCATTGGTTATAACATCATTCGGCATAGGGGTTGTGGTTGTTGTGTTAATTGCAACAATGTTCGATGTCGGACACGCAGTCGTCCATAATAAAATGTAAAATTGTATTTTAAGGGTGTTTCAAATAAGACTGCGGCAGATAAATTACATTTAAGGATATAAAAGGTACTGACAAGAGAGCAAAATGAAAAAAAATAAATGTGAGTGTCAGCTCTAATGCGCGACTGGAGTTTACTCGTTGATTACGATTGTCTTTGGTTATATAAAATAGGTAACACTGTATATAAATATAAAAAAAGAAATTACATTCGTTGAAACGTTGCATCAAGAATCTGCATAGTGCAAAAAAATTAATTCTGTATTTTATTTTGATTATAAACGTGTACATTTGATTGCACTTACCCTTTTATTGGTAATATCAGTATCATTATATTTCTCGGCAATGATGCCCCAAGCGTTTTTATTCATCGTTTCGCTTGCTCCTCCGGTGCGTATTAAGGGATTGTAAGGGACTAATATTTCAACAGTAGCCTTTTCTCTGTTTCCGCGTAGTTTCTTTTTCTTGTATACATTTTACTATTTTGCTGTCTATAAATAATTCTATATGTCAAGGTATGCTTGAAATATCTGATGATTGACGCGCAGTGCATACTGAGCAGGCAAAAGTATTGAATCAAAAGATAAATTTCCAATCGGCTAATCTTTGATTTTATAAACTCGATTAATTAATACTAGTTTAATATGGGTATATTGAACCGTCGGGTATGAATACGTGAATACGACAATTCATATTAATCGAGTCACGTAATCACGATTTAATATGATTTTATGTTTTATCTATTAATACGAGCCAATGTATGTCAAACTCCGTCAATTCGATTACGCCATAAGAAGATGTCAAAAAAAACATATTAATATCCATTAGTAACTATAATACCTGAACATTACCATTTATTGCCACTATTATCAAATAAGGCATCAAATTTACATCTGCATGCCCAATAAAAATCCTAAATATTCAATAAAAGTTATTTAAAAAATCTTGTGGGCCAAATTTCCTCGGCTGTAGTACGGGCACGTTAAAAGAAGTTAGCAATCAAATACGTGTGTGTTTTTTCTTTCATATAACCTAATAAAACCTAATGGAACCTAAGTAGCTGATCCACGTGCCTAGACAAGTGTTATATAAGTATCTTTGTATTCAAATTCTGTAGTACGTAGAGCATTTATCATCCTACGGCATATAGGCCGCCTTAGCGTCAGTGGCACATTTTCAAAGAGAATCCGATCATTATTTTATAAAAGCTTGATAAGTTTTTATGCATTTAAAATAAATGTTAATTCGAGTGGGCCAAATACTTCTCGGTACATACTGTGTCAAAAAGGTATATTGTGGGCGCTAGTGTTACTTTTATTATTCAAGCATCCGATCATGTTCAGACTGCTTGAGGCATGTAAGAAGCAGAAAAAGTGAATGAAGTCCTGTAGGTTGTCAAGTTGTTATCGAGATCACCGAGAATAACAAAGTCCGGACCACGATATAATTGGACTAATATTTGATAATCGGTCGAAACAGGTCCTCAATTTTTTTTTTATATTTTTGATATAAAACATAAACTTAACAGTATATATACATATATACTATTTTACAAGACTTTATTTATATATCCACACATTTCGAAATTTACGTTTCATTTTTAAATATCAAATAATAAAAAAAGAGTACTAAATGTCAAATTTCTTGCTATGTGAATTTTCCATTTTGATGCGCTTTTTTTATTATAAATTGAAGATTTGATAATAAATTACATAGGCTTAACTACTTCTACATTATATAGGTATAGTAAAACTATTTAACAGATAACATAGAATAATATGATATTAACACCGAATCAAAGCGAATGGTTAATGGGTAATTAGTCTATGAAAATTTAAATTTGAATTTGCTATGTATTAAAATTAAGCAGACAACAAATGGGTGGAATAAAGATGACACGGGATACATATTTGAGATTGGTGGAGAGGGAAACGCAAGGGAGGTAGTTGATTCGGTGTCGTAGATGGCATGTTACGTGTTTCTGCTTCTATTTGATACACTTTGTCATTTTCATGTGAGGCAATTACGAGGTGAAATGTAAGTCAATTATTTTATTTTTTGTAATAAACTTTCGTGATTAAAGGTATAATTCGTATCATCTCATAATTTTGTTGTTATATTTAATATTGCAATATATATGAATTAAAGTGTGTGTTTCGTAACTTTTCCGTTGTCATTTTCTGCACTAAGGAAATTGCTCCAAAATTCATAAAATCAAATAAAGTGTACGGATTTTATAGTTTTTAGACTTGGCTTTATTACATATTTTTGCAGCCTTTTTCCACTGATTACCAAATATTAACCCAACTAAAGTTCCAAATTGAAACTATAAAACCAAAAATATTGGAATAATACACGTACGAGAGGCAATATACATAAAGTAAATCTGCATTAAGGATATATTTGCTAAGAGAATAGTAAATAGAAACAAAAAAGAATATCCCATCTCATTATTAATCACTCCCTTTATTTTTAACTAACTCATATAGCACAGTTTGTCACTTTCATCATCAGTAGGTTATGCTATAGAGTCAGGCAGCCATTTAAAATTCGACAACATTAAACTGGAATATCAAAAATACAATTTTATTAAGGAAAATGAATCGAGACACTTTTTATGAAAACGTATTTTAAAAATTTAACTGTTTTTATTGCCAGTAAATGGTTAAGTATTTCTATTTATTTGTATTTATTTATTTTTTTTCTTGTTCTTTCACAATCTTATTCAACGTATTCTTATTAATTATTTGTAAGCTGCAACTAATTTCAGGCACACTAATACACTAAAAAACTAAGAATAAGAATATTTGATTGATAATTCCATTTCCATTCCGTTCCATTTTTATAGCAATATTTTTTCCTGGACGTAAAAGGACAAAACGTTAACTGAAAGTTTTTAATAAATGCCTGATTTTTGAAAAAACAGGCATTTATTAAAACAGTCACTCAGGCCAAGTTGCATTTTTTTCACAAATTATTAGAGCCGTGAGGGCTCATATTTTAGATCAGAAATTTGGTAAATGTATAATTGACATTTTAATTCATTCGAGTTTATTTTTATTAAGTAAATCTTTGTACGGTTATAAATTATAGTGGTTACTAAAAAATTCTAATATTATTTATCATTATAGTTATTTAAAAATTTTATACACAAAAGCAAAATCAGAACATTCCTTCTATCATGAATATTATAGTAAAAAAATAGCCAAGAATGTTTATTTTTAAAAATAATTTATAGACTCGGAGCTTGCAAATATCTCAGGGATTAAACACAAATTTTTTTTCTGACAAAGTATGAACATCAACATCCATTGTCAATATATTATATACTATTTCGTGAAACCTGTAGATTCGCATTATATACTAATTTTTAGGACGCTTTACGTAATTTTCTATGTAAACTGTTCGAGAAAACTAATACTACTTAAAATAGTGATTATAATTATTAGAAATATTTTTAGCCTATTGAAACTTTCTAAAAATATTTTTGTTCTTTTGTACGTCTAAAAGAGTACACCAAATTAGATTCCATTTGATAAGTAATGTAAACGCCCTGGCATTCAGAAAATCATTCGTAACTATACAATACCTGAACTAAGTTAATTTTTGGTTTCAATATTTCATTTTCTTTTCCTCTCCTCTGAAAAAGAACTTGATTATCGTGCCCAAGTTTAATTAATTACAACAAATTTTAAAGAAATTTGGAGACGCACTTCAAGCCGATCGATGTATTTACGTCATTTTATAAGATTTGAGGTGAAAAGGTTTATTTAAAACGATCTTTTATGGAAATTTGAGTTACTTATAAACTGCAAAAATATATACTAACTATTGCGTGTATAAGTATATATATATTTTGTAGAGTTTACTACTACGAGCCAACTAATATATTTTTTATATTTGCTTTAGGTTTCTATTTTATATACTTCTTCATAGATTTTAACATTAAAGCTTGTTCCCATTTGTTATGTTTATCTTGTTTGCTACATGAATTCGTATTTTACTTTCATGTGAAAATTTAAATATCCTTTACCATTAAATTTGTTTTTAAATTAACTTTATAAAAGGGAAAGTGTGGAGTTTAATCAAAAATTGGAGTTGAAGTATTAGCAATATTTTGAAAATAAAATTAACTACAATCCTCAAGTATTATTAACACGCTGGGCAAGAATACTATTTTTCATACTCCAGTGGTTTCTTACGTAGTAAGAAACCACATACGTAAGATATGCTTAAATTTAAAACATTAAAGATTAAAATTATGTCACATCAAATCAAAATTCTAATTCATTTCTACTTTTCCCTAAATTTATTTAGTCAATCAGTTTTCTGCATCAATCACACAAAATTATTTAAAACAATAAGGGAAAAATAAATGTTTACTTTTGATTAACTAAAGAAATTAAGAACGCCCAAGTATGGAAAAAAGCACAAGATAACGATAACACAAGGGAAAACGCTGTATGTTTGGCTGATACAAACGAGAAAACCCATATCCCGGAAATGATAATTATCTTATATCGAATTAATTTATGTAATCGTGGTATTCCATAAATGTAATAATTACCTATCCTCTAATTGCGACGTGTAATAAATATACGTTTATGAGAAAGTGTGCATTTCCACAATTAGAAATCTGAATTTTGCCATCACGTATTTAAAATGATATACCTAGTGAAGTGTCCAAATAAACCAAAAAAATGTTTAAAAATATTGAAGATATTTACCTTCATTATTATTTAATATAAAATCCAGATCAAATGCACGAATTGGAAGATCGGTCGTGGCCAATTAAGACTGAGAAAAGATTAATTTTCCTCGGTTCTCGTCGAGATAGGTACGCAATTGTACTCATAATGCATTTCATAGCGTTATTTAAACATTACATTTTCTATGCCAATTAGACTTTAGCCGAAATATAGGAAAAATTTCGAAGAAAAGGTTAAATTCTTTAGTCTTTGTGAGGATTGTGATACTTTATGATAAAAATCAAAACGAACTCGTTCAAATATAAGGGGGGCCAAAAAAGTTGTTTAAGTATTGTGATGATTTTTCCAAAAATAAGTGGGAAAAGTATATAAGCTGACGTGGTCCAATTTCGCCACTGAATTACCATTTACTACACATTTGTGTAGCTAGGCGATCAAATGGTTAGGTTACTGAAGATTTGACAAAGGTTCTCCCGGCCTCTTAAATATCCCGTGGACATTAAAACCAAGTTTAAGAAGAAAAAACGGCTACTTAAAACTTATTAAAAACACACTGATGAGAAAGTCCTTGCTTTGTATATTGATATAAAATTCTACTTTAATAGTTATATAATATTGTATATATTGTCTAGTTTTTTTTCTGTATATTCCTTAAGAAAATAAAAAAGGCAATTTTCTTTGTTCTGACAGCATACAATCAACGAATTCAAGGTCAACGAATTTGGTGATTTTTTTATATACTAAATATATTGTCAGATCTGCTGCTCAAGGCTTACAAAAGATATAATAACCTGTAAACACCAATAATGCACGGGATATTAATTGAATTCAGGTCACTGAACAAAAAATTAAAGTTTTGCAGTGTGGGAAGCACAGAAGAATTCGTGCTCGTATTATCATTTATGCCATTAAAACTACGGATAAAATAATTTAAGATTGATGTAAATATTAAAATTTACATAATTAATAATTATTAAACCAAATTTTGGCCAAATAAATATTTATATCACTTAAAATTGTCAAATGCGACACTGTGCCCTGTTTGCGTTCTCAAGTTTATCTTCTAAGAGTTTTCCATTTCACCTTCAAATCCCCCACTCCTTACTTCACCCCAAATAACCTTAATGTCAAGGATAGAGGCAAGAGCTGTTTATATTAAGAGTGTTCTTAGAGATTAATGATGCCAGTCCGGTCACGGAGTTTCTAGATTGTGATGAACCGAATAAACTAAATCGACCGTGGTAAGTAGTCACCCCACATTGTTACTAACCGCCTTATTTCTTTACACAAATAAGCATACACAAAGCAAAATAATATACTATACGCAAAGCATTATATACTTTGCATACTTCATGTTTATGTCGATTATGCCCTTAATTATACACGTTCTTCTTAGCGTGGGCCGTAAAGAATGAGAATGGGAAAATAAATCAAAATTTCATTTTTATACGAGATTAATTGTATATGCCTTCACTATTTTCAACTTCAGAAAACCTTGAGCCATATTGTGGTTTCCAAGTTATAGGTGTCAAAATTGGAAGTTTCACAACTCCCGATTGACGATCAGAATATTTTAATGAGAAAAAATGCGTTAACAATTATTATATACGATCTGCAGTTTTAAAAATCACATGTATACATTCAACCATCATCTCACGTTCCATTATATCTAATGAGAGGAGAGGCCGTTATAGACAGAGGATATTAATCTTGGTGTTGATTTAAATATCCTTATAACACTATCAAAGAAACATGTATTATTTTTGTCCCAATTTTACACTATTTCTATAATTTGATATAATTATTCCAACTAGGATCACAAGTTGAAAAAAAAATAAAATTAACAAACCTTATTTTCCTGTTATTTTATAAATAAATATGTTGTCATCATATATGCTCATACTTAAACCAAAGTCTCTGATTCTAAATGGTTATGTGAAATATTTTCGAAATTACTAGAAGTGTTTATTACATTTTATTGATCTTATTATCCTACACACGCCTTCGCTGTATCTGAATATTTATAAATGACAAGAAGTTTAATCTGCGCGAAGAACTTTAACGCCTTATTTTTTTCGCCCTATTTGATTTTGACCAGCCTCCATTCCTTTATACCGCATCCTAGGCGTGGGCGGGTCAAACAATGAGCATGATGCTTAGAATGGAATTTTTATATTCTAACTAATTTTTTCGAACTTTAAAGGTAAAATTTGAAAAGGTGGAAAGTTATTCTGAACTAAATAGATTGCGGACCCTTAGATTTTCTTATTATTAAATGCACTGGATTGAGATCGGGAAAATAAAGGGGATATTAAATAAGCGAAATTTAATATCCTGATAATTATTAAATTAGCTATATTTAAAAAAAATCATAATTGAAAAACTATAAATATCAAATTAGATTTATAGAGATTATTCACACTCGATCATTACTCACTTTAAGAACAAACTTGTATATCATTACAACATAATAGTTATATTAGCAATCAGGAATTTGTAATAATATACCATTACGTAAGGATTTTATATTTATTTATCGCATACTACATGTGCGCGTGCACGGGCGTAAGTATGTGCGTACATGCACTAGTACCGTGTATTTGTATGTTTACGTATCCATATTTGTTACGCACATTCATGAATATATGTGTAAAATTTGTGAATGCAAATGAAACTTATATTTGAATATGATTTTTAACAAATACGAGATATTCAGGAAATACTATATTATATATATTTTATCTCATATTTACAAATTAGTTCTAATGGAATTTGTAAAAGTTTCGACTGTACTGAACTAAACCTGAACTTGATATATGTAATATCGTTTTTAAACAGAAAAACGAGTGTGCTTTAGACCACACGACTGAAGTAAAACTCCAAATTCACAAAATATGAACTTTAAAATGAATTTAAAATTTTATTCACTTTAAACGTAGAATATTTAATGTATTGAACAAAATATTAATTTATAAAATTGTTCAAGAACGAAATGAAATTACAAAACAATCACAAAATCACGGTTCGCGTAACGCTAGGAAACTCGCATATATATAAATTTCATGCACTGGCTATGAGAGGAAAAGAGAAAGAAAATGTGCGCGCACTGCTCTCTCTTGCTCCTACATTGTGATACAGACAATAGGCTTGCACTGTGTGTAGATATACGAAACATAACTGGCTATGAGAGAACGAGAGAAAGAAAATGTGTGCTTGCACCTCTCTCTCTTGTCCCTACAGTAATATACGAAACGTAACACTCTTTCTGTCTTCACTAACATCTCCCTCTCAACTCCGTATATCTCCCTCTCAACTTCCGTTCGCCTCGCACGTTCACACATTTTCGTAACGCTCTCGTCATGCATTCTGTACCTATTATACCATTCTAGACCAGCTTACTCCCCAAGTCAAGCATGCGTAAAGAAGTCTTACTTCAAAAAATTGGATAGTTTTTGATAGACTTTTTGTATGTAAAGTATCCTATGACATAGCGACCACTTCACGTTCAGTTACCATAAAATCAAGAAGCCGTAAGAAAATTAATTTATATACTTCTTAAAATAACAAAGAATAAAGAAATAAAAGTATTGGAAATTCTACAAATTTATTATTGGAACTGAGAAAATGTAAAGAACTTAAAATAAGAATTTATGTTATAATATATTTAGTTTTCCATATTTCGTATTATGGTTATATTTCCAGTATTAAAATTCGATTACGTCTCTTCGAATATAATTATGTTTATTTTTATGTCAAATAGTCTCTTTTCCACTCAAATAATGCTCAAAAATTATATTCGTCCGCAATTAGAATTTATTAACGGACACAGACTAGTCGTGAATATACATAATGTGAAACAAATTGAATTTCATATTTGAAAATTTAAGTGCTTTCAATCTGAAAAAGGGAATCGGACAGCTGTGAGCACGTTTAATAAATTGAATTTAACGTGAAAGAAGGCTCAAGATCCCCT
The DNA here is from genome assembly GCA_039881145.1 of Druceiella hillmani. Classification (NCBI taxonomy): domain Eukaryota; kingdom Metazoa; phylum Arthropoda; class Insecta; order Lepidoptera; family Hepialidae; genus Druceiella; species Druceiella hillmani. Next base: position 7,592,724 of record JAYKKI010000018.1, on the reverse strand, counting down.
CTCGGTTAATGTTTTCATGAAATTTAATAAGATAAATTGTGTTTCTCGTGTTTTCAATCCACGACAGTTTAAGTTACTCAAAGGTTCAAGTCGGAAAAAAAGTTATATGTAGTCAGTAGGCAAGAAGCCAATGAGATTAACTGTATTATGATCTATGTTCATATTTCCTCAATTCTATCTACATGCGGAATAATATTCCAATTTTGCATAATACTTTTTACACATTTTCATATCCATTTTTTTAAAATTCTTATTATATTTGTTTGGTTTCGTCTCACAAGAAAATTTAAAATTATCTAAATTTTATCACGGGGAACACACAAATGTTGGGCCTATGTCTTAATAAGGGTTTTAATGTATCTCTGTTTTATTTTTTTAGTCACTGTCACGTTCTGCGGTAACGTCGTGATAGAGTTGTAAAAGAAAGAAAATTTGTTAGCGCCATAGGAAACACGCTTGGATGTAGGAATAAGTTAATAAATGCAAATCAAAATTATAGAATTTCCCACAACACATGATCAAGTAGGAACTTAATTAACATCATAAAATAGGAATGTTAACCTTCAGAAACCATTTCAGATTTTAGGATAAAAAGTGTTTATGTTAATAGCTCATATGTCAACTTAGGCTATTTAAATGCCAAATTTATGGTTATCTATTCAAAAACGTTGCTGTTATGAAATATCACAAAAGCATTCCTCTAGGCACCCATCCATCCATCCAACGTTCTCACTTATAAATGCCAATAATCAATAAACAATATCTCAATTATGGGCAAACACAAATTACAATGCACGACCAGTTGAATCATTTAATGCTCATCAATCACTAATGCAAACGTAAAAGTTTTTGATGACACGAAAACGTCAAAATTATGTGTTAGTTTCATGTTATGTGTTCTCCGCAGGTTCCTTTTTTCCGGTTTATATAAAAAAAACTGAAACACAGCAAGTATACCAGATTGTAAAAATTAAAACATTTAGAAAGTTTAAAGAGGTAATCAATGATAGAGATAAAGTTCTACGGTATTTTAATACAAAATAAATTTCAAGCCAATAAGGAATCCTTTGTTCATCTCCTACATTAAATTCTATGACAGCTATAGAATCAACACCATGTTTCATAAATATAAATAGTGTAATCAAAACTATATTACAATTATAAAATAATTTAGAAATTTCCAATGTAACTAATAATAGTTATACAACAATATAGAAATTTCTAAAACCAGAAATAAAATTATTTGGAAAATTTTTATCTTTACTTTGGTAAGAGTCAAATCTTTTTACTCAATTGTAGCTTTATCATGTGTCATTTGTGTATGTGCATACAATTTAATACCCATTGAAACAATTTGAAGCAAATAATTATAAATTGAATCAAAAATATTCATGGAATGCAATATGCACTTGATACAATTTTTAAAAATAATAATTTTAACATGATATGTCGGTTTGTGACTAAAATATTACACACAATTGAAGTTTTAATGGCAAGAAAGGAAATATTCGATTTTAGGGTCAAATAGACGCCTTAAGCCTGTTCGTTTATCTGTTACATCAGTTTTTCTTAGAAACCGTTGAAACTTAAAAGGGGAAGGCTCATTTTAAAACGGGTCTTGGGCACATGAATTAAAAAGTAAAATTAAAAATTTTGAAAAAACACACGATGGATGGAGTCATTGTAATTGAAAAACGATTAAATAGTTTTTTGAAAACACCCCAAGTAAGAACATATTAACATAATTACAAACCCGTTACATTGCCGTTTCCGTTCCCAATATCAATTACATTGTAACAGCATAGAAAAGCTATTTGAGCAGCTAAGAGAATACCAATTAGTTACGAACTGATAAAAGTTCAATTAGTCACGAACTGATAAAACTTTAATTCCATATATGGTGTAAGATATTATTTTGAAAGGGCTACATTAATACAAGGGTTTTAAAAATATTTTCCCATAATTTTACGTAGTTCATATTTGCAAATATACTGAATAAAATACCTCCGTTTCCCTTCTTATTTCCCAAGCTACACAATATTGAATTATAAAAAACGTAGTTTTCATAAACCTAAGCAAAGGTTGTGTAGTAAAACAATAGTGACTATTATAGATCTGTCCTAAATACGCACCATGTTTTATGCCTGTTACAGATATATTAGGTAAGGTGTTGTGAAAAATTAATTTTAAAAAGTTTGATAGAAATACCACGTACCGTTAAAGTTTTGTTATTTGTTTAAATATGTATGGGAACGTCGTGGTGCGAATTTTACTAAAACTAGGCAGATTTATTGTAACACATAATATACATAGAAAATCACATTTATTTAGTGCAGTCACCAGACTCAAATTATCAAATTTTGAAATCTGATTTAATTAGTAACTATAGTAGTCATTTAGGGCATAAATTCGTACGATATTAAGAAGTGAAGTAATATTGATAGAGTAAATTAAAAAGAGCATAAAGTAAACTTGGTGATATCACAGCCAAATCAAGATCCAGTTATATTGGATTACACTGAAGCCCCTCACTCACAGTGCAATCGGGGCATATTGGCAAACTGAAGCGGGGCACGCCAATGAGATTAGTCTTAACCTTTTCGTTAACTCTGGTAACTAAATGACATTTTTTGTAGTCGCACTTTTGTCGTGGTTTTTGACTCAACTTCACTTTGCTGCTATCCATCATATGTATCTCATTTTTTATTTGTTATCGGATTAAAATACCATTTAATGAAGTGAGATTCGTTTGCTAAAATAACACTCATTATTGAATGTCATTACATATGCTATTCGAAGCATAGCTATATATTATAACAATTTTTTTGTAGAATTTAATATGTTTCAAAGATCAATTAGTCTTTACGTTAGGTTAATTCTAGTTCATTCCCTTAATTTTTAGTTGGATATGCTTAAAATAATAATTTGATTTATTGCAAAAATTCACCAGTGGCATTAACCAAGAGATATACATTTAAAAAAAAAACACCATTTTGTAAACGTGCATATTAGATCTTGAATGTTATTATTACGTAAATACTTAAAAGATAGATGTACTATAGAAGCTTTAAAAATGCTGTAATAGTTATAATAGATAAGCAGAGAGAAAATAGAGAAAAAATTGCATGACTACAAAAGTAAAATTTAATCTCCATTTTTTAACTGCGCGACTGCTTAATCGCTTAGTGTTGCATTTGAAACAATAAACCATTAAATGGCTACAGTAGCCATAACACTTATATGAAAAGGAAGAGAAGGTATCACATATATTAAAGTAGGTATGGTAGGAATCACATGTGTTAAAGTGGGATTAATATTTCTTTGTAGTAGGTATATACTTATAATGTGTCATTATCCCCTTTCGCCTTTTAATCTATATCAAGAGTGATTTTTTTAAGGAAAATAGACCATTATCTTTTATTAAAGTGTATTGTGAAATGTCATAATTTTTGGTCTTTTAATTTTTTAATTTTTACTGTTACGTCCACTTGCTGCGAACCTCATAGTTTTTTTTATAATCTAGACAAAACAAAGCTGCAAAGAACGCAACGTAAAGCTCTCACATCTCAACGTTTTTGTGTCTTCAAAAGCTTTCATATTTGTGTGAGGAATAGAAGAATATTGCACGGTCCACCTATGGCACATTATTGCCTAATATTTAGACATGGTTTACAAATTATTAACGTTTATAAATAAGAAAGTTTGAATGATGGACGAATGTATAGATAGATGCTTGTTTGCTACTTCATAACTCCGTCATTTCCGAATGTTTATTAATGAATTTGGTTTACAAATAGGCAGTGCATAGCCTGGATTAACATATAAGCTATTAACACAAATACTTGTCATCTCAATATCTAAAGTAGGTTAGCATCCATACTTTATGATGTTCATTAGGTACCAACTTGGTCGAGTAGTATTGTCTGTACGGGAAATACTGTAGATTTATTTGAATATATTAACTAACACGGTGTATCCTGAATTCCCAAATCCGAATATGGTTATGACGGCGTACACACTTTTTACCCCTTTTACAACTCGATCAGGACTACATAAGGCAAATAGATTTTTAAAAAATGGACACAGAAAATTTTACATGAGACAAAAACCAAATGAGTGTATTGATAAGTTAAAAGAAAAAGATATAAAAACCTGTAATTATGCGGGATCGAAATATTCTTCTATATACAGGAAGAATTAAGTAATATAAAAGTAAAGCTGATCACATTGGTTATATGCGTACTCAGTACACATAAATTTTCTTTATCCACTTAAAACTTAAAATAACTTGAACTGTCATAGAAGAAAACATGATAACAAAATTTATCTTACAAAAATTTTATAGGCTCCTATTTTTTCTATTATCCTATTTTTAGAGCTCTTTTCACGTCAAATAAAACTTATTAGACGTGCTCACAGCTGTCATATTCTCTTTTGCAGATTGAAAGCACTTAAAATTTAAAACGTGAAATTAAATTTCTTTCACGTAATGTACTATAATGCCTAGTAATCTGCTAATGTTTCGTAATGTACTATAATGCCTAGTAATCTGTGTCCGATATTATTATACTATTTATGGAAGGAAAACATTTTTGAATATTATTTAAGCAGAAAAGAAAATGCGTCATTTAAAAAAAAACATTTATGTCCGAAAATATGTGATAAAATTTGAACATAGGAAATGAAATCGTAATACAGAAACATGAAAAACTAAAAGTATTATAACGTAAATTTTAATTTTTTTCGATTTTATCAGTCTTTCTAAGATAAATTTGTTGAGTTTCAATTGTATTCTTGGTGAACCAAATAAATTTTCTCCCTGTCTTCAATTGTACGTAATATATTTAATTGTAATTTTAAATGGCCGCAGAGAACCACATATTTTCTTGATTTTATGATATCTGAACTTAAAGTTGTAGCTATTTTTATAGTCACCGGATACTTTATATATAAAAAGTCAGTTAAAAATTATTCAAATTTGTTTGCTTAGAGAAAATCTTTTAGTTATAAATTTCAGGTTTGAAACTTATTTAGATTCCATTAGACTGTCTTTAAATACGAGAGAAAAAAATTCCTCAGTTTCTTTTTCCTGATTTTTATTGTATTCATTCAAAATCAGATTCGAATATAAGTTTTATTTGCATGCGTAAATTTTACATGAGTTTTCATGAATGTGAGTGACAAATATGGATATATACACATACATAAACACGTGCGTACTTACGCGATGAATAAATCATATATTGGGCGATGAATAAATGAAAAATCCCTACATAATAGTATCTCATTACAAATTACGTATTGCAAATGTAACCATTATTGGGTAATGGTATACTGTCAAGTTTGATCGATGAAATGAGTAACGATCAAGAGCGGATAATATCAGTTTAGTATATATACTTTTTCAATGATGATTCTTTTAAAATATAGCCAATTTCATATTATAGGTTACGTATTTATCACCTGAGGAGTTAAGTAAACCCTTTAAATAGTCGTATATACATGCATATATATATATATATATATATATATATATATATATATATATATATATTTAAGGGGTGTAGTCAAATTTTTAGATCCCCTGGAAACTATATTTTTTATTCAGTTGAAATAAAACTTGACACAAAATGCCTATTAAAATATTATAATTTTCGTGGGACATATTTTTTCAATAACTTATTTAAAAAAAGAAAAATGTCCTAAAATATATTTAAACTTATACTCTCATAAAACTTTTCATCTCTATACAACTTCATTTCATTTTAATAAAATTTTCTGAAGTAAACCTCGTTCTGAAAAATTCTGGATTTATTTTTTACCGTGTGCCATAAGTGAGCACGCACTCAAAAGTATATCGGTATTATCAATCCTTTAAACGGCGTATAACAGGTTTTAGATTCGGATACCAAATATAAAACCAGATGATTCGATCATAGTATTATATATTTTATACATCTGTAAATAAATATGTAGACCCATCTAAATGCACTGAAATATATATTCATGTAACGAAGTACGAAAACATAACCTAATACCAAATTTGAAACTCGTATCTTCAAAAAATATTCGTGCGCAAATTTTGTTTCCGTGTTTATTAAAATTTGCATTAAAGATTTACATGAAAAGTTAACAATTTTAAAGCTTTACCGCGATATTTGACAACTAAATGTGAATAATTAAGGCAGTTAGCAGTGCTTCAAAGCGCAATTTAATCCCTTCAAGGGTTGTTGGCCCACAAACACAAAACTCTTCCGTCGTTCGACCGCCATCAACCATTCCCGTCCAAGGTTATCTTGTATCATTCCATTAAATGAAGATGTGCCGCTAAATGAACATTAACTTTTTAAAAATTAACTCTGTTCAGAAAGAATCTCAGGGATGTCAACAATGCTTTCCTGCTGTTTAATTGTTTTTTTTTGTCTGATAACATATTTTTTTATTTTTTATTAACTGAAGCATCATAGTATTCTAAATTTAATAAAATTATCCTACCAGTGAAATGGTATATCTTATAGATTCTCATTGTAAAACGACATTTCTTTAATAACGAAATAAAATAAAATATGATATATTGAAAAATTACTGTATATTTATTGGTTTCTCCTGCTTCATTTTCAAAATAAACATTAGTTTAATGGAAGTTTCTAAATCAACTTTAAGAGAAAAAAAACAAATAGTTCTGTATTAGAAAAACCTGTTATAATCTAATCTGTTTAAAGTAAATCTTTGGTAGAATAAATAGGTAAATAAGAGTTTGGTAAAATAAATATTCAATAGAAGTTATTGCAACAGAAGCTGCTAAGCTTCTATTTAAAGGCACATATGTATCTATGTATGGAAGAGATGCAGTATCTATGTACAGCGTATTGAAGACAACAGAAAGTGAACGTACATTGACCGGACTGAATCCAAAAAGACACATTTTGCTGGTACTCAGATAGCGATGGAAACTCGAGTTTATTATTCAACTATCCTATCTGAGATTAGACACCGTTCTAAAAATTGCTAACTGTCTTGGTAATTTATTACAAAGTGGACCAAATTTATTTTAGATTTTATTTAGGTATAGATGGATCACATATTTAATACATCAAAGATAGATAAATTTATAGTCTTCCGCATTACCATTGTACTATGAAAAGTAAGGAACGAATCTAAAATATTAAGATTGTACTATTAAATAACAGTTACTATACTGTATGACAAAAATACAGTGTAACGCGGACTTTTAAATGGCAACTAGCATTTCTTAGTTATTATTTAAATGCAATAAAAATTCGTGTCAATGTTTTTCGTTGTATTTCCTAATTGACAAAAATCTAATTAAACAGTTCATATTATTTAGCTAAATTATACTGTTCTCTCCGAAAAACAAACTCAAGCGAATAATAAATAATATTGTGCAGAATAATTTTCACATAGTTTATTTTTTATTTTTATAAAATATATAACAACGGGCTACAGAGAAATGTGCAGTATTAGGATTTTCAAATAAATTTAATGGATTGGACGAATTCTGAAAGTTTGTACCGAAATAAAGGTGTATTTTTCATAAATATTATTTACTCCAGACGTTCGCGCGCGGCTTTGTACATTTTTTTATTTCTGCGGCAAAGTTTTTCTCCAGTAAAATGTTTTTATCTCAAATATAATACCCTTAATTAAATTAAGTATATCGTTGATCTTAGCTCCGATAACATTTGCAACACAGAACGACCCTAGAACCTTTTTCAATTCATTCTGGAATGAATATTTTATGTCTTAGTTTGAACGTTAAACCAAATCCCTGTGATAGTCTTGACAATATATATTCATCAGTTTTGAGTCTGCACGGTTAGTGTAAATGTTATAGTAATTAAATTTCTAGTTACTTAGCAAATATTCGACAAAAAACGTAATCTATTTTAATTTGTACCTTAAGCATGATGGCAGCAAAAGTTTATTCTAAATCTGTCTAGTAGTCTTTACGTCATACTTAAACAAACATTTGAACATAAAACACACAAAATGTCTCTTAGAATTTATTTGTAAAGGAAATGTTAGCTTAAATTTAAATATGAACCCCAAATAACATGCCATTAAAATTTTCATTCTGAATTATTTCAGTACTTTCGGCGTGATATCCGAATAAAAGGACGGAGTGATAGACAAACAGTCGAAACTCTAAGTATATTGTTCCAGGTTCAGATGACTAAATGGCACTTCCCACTTCTTTTTAAAAAGTATCTCCAATATAAAGGCACATTTTCATTATAGTTTCTTAAAGTTAAATTAATTATTGAGGTACTGAGATATCATGATTCCATGAACGGAATTACAATCATCATGCTGTGACGTTGACGCCCACTTTTATTTAATTGATTTCTACTTAATTTTGATATATTTTGCACATTATTACATATATGATTTCTGATCTGATTAATCACATAAATCTGTGATTTTATTGGCAATATCTATAATTATTGTCATTTTATAAATTTCTGAATCAATGGAAATATTTATACATGGAATAGACACAAAGCCTACACTCTGAATTTGTTTTTGAACCAATAGACTCGTCACTCGTAATACTCATACTCGAATGAAGCATAGTGAGCTATTGCTATTTCTAAAATATTATTTCCGTGACATGTATTCATTACAATGCTTCAACCAACTCGCAGCTTATTGGTTGATGGCATTTTTAAATTTGTTAAAGAAATACATAAAAATAAATAATACATCTAAATATTCCCTCCGGAAATTAACAAATTTCGCCTCAACATAATACTATATGCTTCTGCGGAGTCGACGTGACAGTTCATTTGACAATCTGTCACGCTTCTTGTGTAGCTAGCGTTATTGCCTCTATATTGAGGTTGAGAGTGTTTGAGACTTACTCGAGATAATATATGTACTGGATATATGTATATATATATATATATATATATATATATATATATATATATATATATATATATGTGTGTATATTTATATATGCAACATCTTTGATCAAAACGTTTCTAAGTTCTTTTCTCCATGTTGCATGTGGATATTTTTTGAGCCGAAGTCCGAAACCCCATCCCAAAATTTTGCTTTTGCTTTTATTATATTAAACATGAAAAAATTAAATTGTTTTTAACGAGGTTTGGAATTCAAACTCCATAATTATATATATGTAAAAATCTAATTTTATTATTTACATTCAAATAAATAATTTTTAGAATCCTAAATGTTAAACACATTCGAATTATGAATAGGTAATAAACAATAATCTAGATTTAAAAAAAGAAAAAAACAGAAAATTGATTGCGAAAGTAATAAATCATCTTCTTATTTTCATATCATAAGTGCCTGCTCGTACAAGTAAATTCTGCTTATCGCTCCTTAATTTCTATACTTTTTATTTCATTTAACTTTACAATTTTTATTTCATGTGATGCGATGAGCTAGCTTCACAAACATTGTCTAAAGTTTTTTCACCCATGAGAATGACTGTTCAATTTGACATTTTATAATAGTGGTATTCTAATGTGTTGTAAATATGTAAAATGTCTAAAATATGTATGTATATATATATATATATATATATATATATATATATATTTATATTATGTCTAAAATATGTAAAACAGGGTAATAATAATAACTGAAAAAAAACAGATTTTAAACGTCTGACGCTTGCTTAAGTTTAAAAAAATATTGTAAATGTTACGAATAGTCTGCTTATATTCATAAAAAATATATGGAAATGCTGTGATAATATATAAATAATTATGGGAACTATAATATTAAACAAAATTTTCCAACAAAACCTCTTACTTAGTGGGATCAAATGCAGTCTAGAAAAAAGGTATGTAGGCGAAGAAAACGTAAATATAAAATTAGGAAAAATTAAAAGGGCTTTGTATGCATAAAAATTTTCTTTCCAATATTTCAATAGTTCTAAAATATTCATTTTTAGAAGGGACAATTTAGGAATAAAAGAAAAACGTGACAATATTGCTGGCTTTAAGCATTATCCTTGCTACCGTAAATTTACAAACTATGATTTAAATTTCTAGATATTTTATATAATTCTTGTTATGAGGTCGAGATAATATATTAAGTACGTATGGTAAGTAAAAATCTAAATTTTAAAGATGTATAGTATTCGTGTTAAACTATTTACAAATAATAACATTATTTAATGCCAAGTCAATATATTTCCCAGTACATGTTTCATACGTGAAAAATTATCCTAAATTTCGCAAAAATTGTAAGGTGTTTAATCGGTGCTATAATGTTTGTGCAAATTTTAAATTAATTTTCAGTAACTCTAATTTTTAATAATTTATCTTAAGCAACTTCGAAGTTGGAAGGGACGAAAACATTTATTGTGAACATTTACAACTTTGTAACTTGTCATAAAAGAATAGCTTTCGAATTTTTCATTTTTTCATATACAAAAGATAGCATTTTTTGTACCAAACTTGCCTCTTCTTAAATTCTCAATTTTGTTTTAGTTCTTACTATTACGAGATATACCAGTTAGTAAGCTTCATTACTCTGCTGGCAAGTTCTATTAGAATTTGGCGCCTCGTAGTGAACGATGGGAACACAAGTGAAACCTTCATAAATAGAGCAATGATGTACAGATAAAAAATATGTCAACACTTCTCATTTAGAACTTTCTTTTTGTTTAGTTTCGCACCAAAAACTGAAATGTATTATGTTTTAATAACAATTTTATTATGTAATAAAAATGTTCTTAAAGTAAATGTTGCATTTGTGAATATTGTCAGAAAAAAAATGTTAGAAACTGTTATGATCAAAATACATGTTAGATTACTCCAAAAAGTTCTCATTATATACATTAAACAATTAATATATTGTTTAGATAATAAGTTTTAACTTGTTTAATAAGTTTCAATCAATTTCAAACTGTGTTTTTAGGCACCTAGGGCCTGAAAACATAGTTTTCCTGTCCAATTTCCGTATTCTAGGATTTCTGAAAAAAACAGATGAGATCGACAGATAAACGAAATTATTTATGAAGGTCACGCGAGTGATTTTATGAGGATCAATTTTCAATTTCAGGTCCAGAATCCTAGAAATAAATGAAAATTAAAAAATATTTAGTTTAATTGTTTATGTACTTGTCAATTCAGATATATATTATACTTTCAATCGTCGATTCTTAAAATCTTTCATCTCTCACGACTACGACGGTGACTCCACTCTGTACCTGTTAAAGCCCTTTCCCAATTAGTCTGTAATATGAATCCATGTCCTTATGCTATGGAGCGCAGGAAGCGGGTGCGGGGAGAAACAAGGAAGAACATATGGTTTCAATTTCTTGGGCGATGCAGTGTGGTAGGTGCCTCCAGTCCTTATTTTCTCCATATTTATAAACATGTCACGTAATGAAATAATGCAGTCTACTTATAAAATATACAACTTTGGGCAAACCATGAATCACTAGAAAGGTACAGATTTAATCAGATTTATATGATGATTATATGAAGTGACAGATTTATTTGAAGTGCGAGGCATATAAGATGTGAAGTAAAATATTTCAGTGATATCAATAGGGCTACTTTTTATAATACATCGATAGTGCAGGTCAATTTAGGTCAAACATATTTCGTAAACGACTTATAAATATAAATGAATAAGGTTTTATTTTCACGACATTTGGCTCGTCGTGAAAAATAAAATTATTTTCAAACCACATCCACATATATTATGTTTTTATTTCTGTTTTGCTTAACTATATTGACGTAAAAAAAATTACTCTAGAATTATGTTGATTATCTATAAAGCTCGTAACTTATTCACATATATTAGACCTGATGTTAGTTTCGTTTTTATTCTTTAAGTAATGAGAAAGGCTATTGAATTGTTTTTTTGTCATTATTTGCTGCTGTGTTTTTTTTAATTGGTATGCTTGCTCCTTGATTTTTAAAAGAAATCGAAGCATAGTGCAAGTGCTGGTTCTGTAGACTGCCGATATATCGTGACAGTAAGTTGTCGAAAAATCACTTCTCAAATTCCAAATTAGGCCGATTTGGGGAATTTTCCGGTGGTTCATCAGATTGATAACTGCGTTTTTTTTATTTTTTTGCCAAGCAACAAAAATGTCCACATTAAATTGGCATTGCTGTTGTTTATTATTTCTAATTTATCAAAACGACGAGACTTTCAATCATTAATCTGAGTGCAATATACCATTAACGACTTTGATGATCAAGAAACTTGAGTTTGAGATATTTATCAAATGCTAGGTAAAAAAAAAATTGCTGAAAAAGTATAATAAGAGATAGAATCTATTAACGAAGAGGCATTTTCTTTGTCGTCTACTATCCAGATATTAATAATTGTGTTTAAAAAGGGCATAGAAAACAATAAATATAACCGCGTCCACCAAAATTATTGATATATTTCCAACAAACATCTTTTAATTTCATCTTGTAACCGTTTATAAGTGAATGAGTACACTATCTAGAAACGTAAATTAGTTTGTGATAGATAAGAAACTTAAGTAAGCTAACTACCTTCCAATCATGTTACTAACGTAAAGACTCCCCTCAGCATATGGCGGAGTATCTCTTGTCATCGTGTAGTTACACGGCATTGTCTGTTACAAAAAATAAATAAACACTTATTTTTCAAATAAAACGCATTTATCATTGTCAGAAGGATAAACGTCCTTAGAAACCCCTAAGGGCATCTATACTCATCAAAACTGAGGCATGTGTTTTTGTTAGAGAAATATGCCATTTTCTTTAGAAAAAACAATAAATTACTATGGGAAAAAATAATACACATTTAATATTTTTTAACTATACAAATAAATAAAACATATTCACTTTACTCACCTTGTAAAATAAAAAGTTGCGAGCATGGTAAAATAGCAAAGATCTGACGCCACCTAGCGACACGTCTTGTTCTGTCCATTGACTTTTATAAGGTTACAAACTTTTCAAGTTCGTCAATTTCAAATTTATAAAAGTGAAACTATAATTAGATGTTAAAATATTTAATACTCTAATATTGATATAACAAAATAATAGACTATTATGACAACTTGCACCATTTACAGAACTCGAAAGGGCATGAGAATTACGATAATTGTTGTTTTGCGATAGAAAATACGATGGTGTTAGAAGGAATGGTGGCCGCCGTTAAGCAGCCATTAACGGCGGCAGCTGTTGCGGTACAGAAAGCAGAGAATTTGAAGCCCAAACCGAAATTAATTTGTGTAATCGATATTTCGCTTAATGTACACATTAAATAAATAGCTACGATATACGAAACATGTACTTAAGGAAAACGTTAAAGAACACGTTCGATGATTCCGGTTATTCACGAAAAAGTAGTTTGCTGAGAAACCTCATAAGTATAAAAAACTGCGAATCCATGACCACCTATAGAAGTCAGCTCATAAAAACGGCATAAAAATTAAAAGAAACTAGTTTTGAGACAAATGATCGGTGGATCGGGTCGCTTATATTACCAGGACTTGCAAGGAAAGGACTGGGACAATGATAATGGCCATTGAGCATTCGGGTATAAACATCAGCGCGGATGCTATAAACACAAATTGTTCGACTTTGAGAGTGCAGATTTTGAGATTAAGGTTGAAGGTAAGTTTATCGCTAAAAAAATTCATAAGCGTGACAGTACTAGCAGTAACAAAGCGTATCCGCAACTTGGCAGCGTGAACGGAAATGAAACACATCAGTCATATGTCATTGTCAGTGGAAGTGTCACGATATGAAAAAAAATAATTCGTTGCTACGAATACTGATTCGTAGCAACGAATTATTTTTTTGTCCGTGTGCAGAAAAAGCGAAGAAAATTTTTTTTCTTACTAAGGGGTTCAATCGTGTCGACTATTAAATAGGCATTTGATTTCGAATGTCAACCTGTTGTCCAATATTTATTACCAATCCAAAACTAAGGAGATTATTATGGCAAATGAAATGACTGTTCAAGTTTTGTGCTCTTGAGACCTATAGATTATGACACGTGTCTGTGATAAAGCGTTGCTCGAAACGTAAACAATATTTTTTGTGTATCTAACCTCACTACGAATTTACTATCAGTGAAAAAAATTATTATGAACGGTAACAAGGTGATATTTAGTTAGCGTATATAAATGGCGTATATAGAATGGACATTCTGAAGTATAAGCAACAGTTAAAACTTTAAGTCAGCAGCAGTTAAAACTTCAAGTATGGTTTGGTACAGGCGACTAGGCTCTATAAATACGAAAAACATTAGTAGATTAAAAAATGGAGTAGATGAAGTGTTTAGCTCTGATTAAAAATATGATACCAGTAAGATCAACTGCACAATATGTTGTGAAGGAAAGCAAATAACTTCCGTTTCCCAGAGTGCAAGCTGAAGTCAATAGATTTTAGAACTGACCCACAAAGATTTACGTAGGCCAATGAAAAATCAGTCACTTGGAAAAGCAAGATATTACCTAATATTTGTGGATTATTTCAGCAAGATGTGCTTAGTATACTATCTGCAGTCTAATACCGTAACCTTCAAAAACTTTAACAATATAAAGAGTTTGTTGAGAATCAGCAGCATCAAAAACTTTAGGTTGGCAATGGCGGAGAGTTTTGTTCAGCAGAAACGGCAAATTAATTGAGGCAATGCGGTATAGTCCATTTTTGGACCAAACTTGGAGTCCAAACTTGCGTAATTCTGCGTCACTTGAAGTTGTTGTACCCAGAGTTGTTATGGTCGAGGAGAATACAGATGACAGATTAACAACGACGAGTATGATAGAAGAGAAGCAACGACCTTAAACCGCAATTGAAAAGGTGGTTCCTGAGAGCAAAAGCAGTTTAGATGCTTAAAAAAAATTTAAAAAATTAGACATATTTTCCTGATTAGTTATGAAGTAACACAGATTTCTTTTGATTCCTTGTTGCCAGAAGGCTAGAAGCTCAACTCTTGACGTCAATCTACCAGAGAAGTCTATTAGATGCAAACTGGACAATTATGATATTGCAAAAATATGTGTAGAAGGAGATGACTGGATAGTAATAGACTGGAAGCGTATATGCAAATATCAGAATATTTAGAGCTTGGTAATTACAATAATAAAATTTTAAAGCAAAAAAGAGCAATTCATCGACTCAAATAGTTAGCTAGAACTTGATACACTAGAGTTAAGCTTTGATAAATCAAACTATAAACTTTGTGTTTGTGTAAAACGTGATAATAATATAAAAGTTAATATAACTTTATTCACAGTTGATTTCTTTGTTTGTCAGAGTACATTCGAAGAATCGAAAAATTAGCAAAATTTAGAGTGAGGGACTTAGGTCAGATCAACCAGTGTCTGGATATGCGTGTGAATATTTATAAAAATTATATTAGCGTTGACTAAAAGCAATTTGTAGAGACTATACTAAAGAAATTCAATATGTCAGATTATTAACATTCAGATACACTTATGGAAGTTGATTTTAAATTATAAAAATATGTAAATGGTAAATTAAACAATAAATATCCTTGTCGACAAATAATTGTAAGTTTGACGTATTTATCAGTGCTTACCAAGCCAGATATTTCCTTTGCCGCAAGATTTCTAAGTCAGTATAATAATTGTTTTAATGTAACTCATTAGAAACATTTGTCAAGATAACTACAGAAAACCTAAATTTACGGTTAAGTTCATAGGAAAACTGCATGTAATTAGCATGGTTTTATTGATTCTGTTTGGACATCTTGTTTTTTGGATAGAAGTTCATATAATGGGTTTTGTTTTATCATGTCGGGATTAGTAATTTAAAAATAATAATATCAATAATAATCATTTATTTGTGGAAATACAACAGGTAAAATAATGAGTATTTATGGATAGAAAACACAACAGGTAAAATAATGAGCATGTACAGAACTTTTCTTAGATCTAATGACAAAAAAAAATTAAGTTACACGCCTTAACTTTAACTTTAAATTATTTAATATTTTCTTCACAAAAAGGGAACCAGCTCAGCTTGTGCAGTTATGTTATAATTATCACCGACACGGCCGGTTTACAGCTAGGACCTGTTGATATACACAGACACATATAATACACAAATATACATATACACATACAAATACACACATGCATACATACACACACACACATGTGTGTGTGTGTGTGTGTGTGTGTGAGTGTGTGTGTATGTGTGTGTATGTGTGTGTGTGTATCCACATACGCATACATATACACATATACATACATACACTCACATACATACGTATACAGACATATAACTACATACACATTATTACCTAAGGAGGAGACATAGCACAAAAAAAAAAAGAAATTAAACCAAAATTCGGAAAACAGAAAAAAGGGCGATACTAATAATAAATATCATTTAATTGAAATAATTTCAATTAAATGATATTTATTAATATTAATATTAATTGAATAAATTTAAGTGCCCATAATTTTGTTTATTCCATGTCAAACACCACTTACGAATTAACTTTTTAAAAGTAGTTATGGATCCCATAGTCTTCTGAGGCGGAGGGAGGCCATTCCAAATTATAGTTGCAGTAAACTTGAACCTACCCCGATTACCGGTTGTGCGATATCTTGGGACTATAAGAAGTCGGTCTTTGGCTCGTGTCAAGTGGCGTTTAATATGTTGTAAAGATATTTCGGCTCCTTTCTCGTGAAAAGTCTACGCAAAAAGCAGAGAGTGTGATAACTGCGACTATCATTTAAATTTTAGTAGGGGATAGATGGGATCACCGAAAATTTCGAATTGGCTGTTTTTGAATGTAAACGCGGGCAGCATACGATATCTCCATAATCGAGTATAGGAAGAATGAAGGTCTCAACTAGAATGTTCCTAACGGGAACGCAAAGATAAAGGCGTTATTGGTATAGCGTTTTAAGACGCATAAAGCAACATTTAAATCTTGCAGTCACGTGTTATTATGATGCCAAGATTCTTGGCGAGTTCCTGTATAGGAATGGGCTGCTAGTTTATTTCGTGTTTCAGTCTTCTTGATCTTACCACCTGACTTCCCGTAATTAGAAAACATGATTTGGACGGGATTAATAATATATGTTTACACGACTAGTTCCAGATTTTCATGAGATCTTCATTAATCGTTTCGTTCACTCTGTCTTCATCTTCCACACGAAAGATTTGTACAGCTGCGTATCATAAGCGTAAAAATAAGTTTTAATGTGTTCTAAATTGCTCGAAATATCTGATATATACAAAGTGAAGATAGCGGCCCGAGGATTGACCCTTGCGGTAAACTTTAGAACTAATAATTTGATTACGATCGAATACTTTGACATACTCACACCGTCACTTATAATAGTTTATAAACCATTCACACGTCATTCAAATTTGGCAAACTTAAGCAATCAAAAGCAGGTGAATAATCCAAAAGAACGACAGTGGTAGTCTCCCCTCTATTAGCTTAGGATAGGATATCATTAGTAACAGTAGTACTGTGGATGTGCTGTGTTGATCATAGTAATGTTAAATGATATTAAGTAAGGAGAAGCGCTTTGATGGATTTTAAAAATCTATTAAACTGATTAAAAACTATTTTTTCTATGATTTTAGATATTGCCGGTATAATGCTTATTAGGCGAACATCGTTTAATGACTGCCCGCTACTTTTCTTTCCTTTTGGAATAAAAACTACTTTTTTCCATATCTCAAGATAGGTAAATAAGATGAACGACAGATTCACTATTTTGGTAATCACTGTAAGGGCGTACGGTAGTGCTAGTTTCAGCATCCGTGCAGAGATACTATCCACACTGAAAGCTTTGGACTTTAAAGAATTCACAATCTTCGACACAATATTTTCACTTATCAAACAAAAAACAGAAAACCATAACATTATCGAGAGTGTGTAGCAGATACAAATATTACAATTGAATAAATACCAACTTCTGAAATACTAGCAGGCATTTTAACCAAAAGTTTAAGAACACACTATAAGTTTTTGAATTTAATAGGCATCTCCGAATTTAAAACTAAAATTGAAGTTTCATGTTAACGGTGTGTAAATTAATTTATTGGAACATGACGATAAAGATATAAAAAAGTGTGCGTGTACTTATGTACGCGCGTGAGAAGTTATACTTCTTTGGCATCATTAAATAATACATACGGATACATAACCTCAATTATATTGGAGCACTTGAAAAAGTCTATAAACACAATTTTTTCACTAAAATTTACGAATAGCAAATATATTAATCAAAATATTGAATTTAAATCACTACTGAATATAATTTATCAGCACATATATAAATCGCACTTATATGAAACTAAAACACGTGTGTGAATGTAGACACTAGAAACATGTGGATAAATACTATGAATATGAAAACAGTGAACAGAGGTGACTATGGTGCCAATAGCTTTTGTTTCAAGGCTGCAACCGCTGCAACTTCATACTGTAACTTTTGTATGACGAATCTTAAATTTTCACTCTCATCATTTTTTCATAACGCGCCTAAAAAAATATAATTTCAATTATAGAGTAATATGACAACTTGCACCTTGTATTATTCCATTTGGCAACACTAATTACAACAAAAGGAGATAAAGTTAGTTAAAAAAACACATTTTGTTTTATCAGAAACAATGTATCTACTCTAGGAAATGACTCTCAACCTTAAAGTTTTTTCTCCCAAAATAGTTAGTGATACATTAGACCAAATTTTGATGGCGCAATGTCCGATAAATAAGAGGGATAAGAAATAATTTCCTGCCCCAGCTTCAATTATTTGAATGCAACAAATCTTGTTATATGTGTATGTTGGGCAGATGCTGAAAGAATCTCTGTCGTATTTTAAATGTTTCCGATGGAATTGAAGTACCAAAATATGAAGCCGACCGCAGTATACTACCGCAATATTAGCTATATTTTCCATTATACGATGACACAAATCCTATACAGCTAAATATTTCTACGGTTTGATTCATTTTTTCGCATCTGTTTACTTGATTTCTTATAATTTAACTGTAGTTGAGTTAAAACCCATTCGAGTATGATCTCGCTTAAGAGAAGCTGTCGCCCTTTTGTCATCCCTCATAAAAAAGTGGTTCAACCAGTTGACGTATCCCTAAAATATATAATATGTGACTTGCGTCTGCAAGATAATTGAGTGGTATCTATACACTTTGCCTAACTCATGTAAATGTTTCTCTCCGATACCGTGAAAGTATTCAACTTGAGTAGCCAAATATCGTGTTGAAATTTTGCGATTTTCTTTTCTTTTTTTTGTTAGTTAATTTAAAATCAACTAGTTCGTCAAAACTCGGTTGGTCTCCTAACGTATAATCAGTACTCTAAAACCACTGTCGTGCATTAACTTCCGTGACAGTATTAAACACTACTCTCTACATTTACTGCATACGGTTTCTGCCGTAAAATGACAAGATTGAAACTCCTAAATTAAGAAAAGGATTTATTATGAGGTAAAAGTTATCCGTACATAAAATATTTTTCAGTTAAGAAATAAACCCTTTAATTTAATTGGATACGAAAGTAATAAGAAAATGAATAAAAACCTACCACCATCATAGTGTTAAAAGTAACCGTTGAGAATAATATTTGTTTAATATTATTTCAATTTTGCTCAAAATTTTGTTAACAAAATTTTGATAAAATACACCAACAATCTGGAAGATTTTTGTATAAAACCGCAAAAAAATGTTAAATCGAGTACCAAATTCAGGTGTGATCTGATTTGTTAGGACGTATTTTGGAGCTAACGGCAATACCGCGCCACCTGTGAATGACTTCTTAAACCGATGTTGAAGTTATTAAAAATTTTTTTGCTTTTTTATTATGAATTTTTACGCAGATGTCCCTTTGTTGAGCTGTGTTAAAGAAAATATTGACTGTGCCATATTAGGCTACTTGATTTTGGTGTGCACTAAGTTTTTCCAATTTTTACCAGAAGGTAACCAAGGAAGGGAAATTAAATTTTAAAAAATCTCTAATTTTTGTAATTTCAAGGATCGAAAAAATGACAATTTAATTCAGAAAAGTATGGAGAGTGAGTAGAAGATTCCAACTCAAGTTCAGCATTTCTCCTTCTAATCGACTTTAAAACAGGAGGAAGTTCTCAATTCATCGGAATATTTTTTTTTTATAAGTTCAGCGATTATTTTTTTATCGAGTGGACCGATTTTGATGGTTTTTTTATTTGAAAGAGGATGGTCCCACATAAATGTGGTGATAATCTGATGATGAGATCGGGAAATGAAAGATGTCACTCCTTAATAGCAGTAAATGTCCAAAATGATCCAAAATATTTGCCAGGGGTAGTTATTTTGTAAAATTACTACACCACCTACCAGGTCAGGATCTGATGATCATTTCTGCATATGAACAATTGAACTCCTTAACTATTATATTAGTACATCAACCGTGATTAAAGATATTTGCTGCTAGTAGTTGTCAGTAAACTAACTACACCGTCGACCAGATCAGGATCTGATGATAAGTTCTGCAGATGAACAATGGAACTTTTTAACGGATGATAGTAAATTTTAAGTGATTCAAGATATTAAATATACAGTGATACAAGCTACAGGTAGTTGTTAATTTGAAAAATAACTACACTATCAATCATGTCAGAGTTTGATGATGCGTTCTGGATTTGGTTAGGTTAAGTTTGATTAAATTATGTTCGTTCAGATCGGCTTAGGTTGGGTAACATTGGGTAAAAGTAAGGTAAACTGCGTTAGGTAGGATCAGGTTTCCTAAAAAGGAGAAAAAAATTAAAGCCTACATCTCCACGCAAGAGGAGAGGTAGTAGCTAGTAGTAGGTAGTAGATAGTCCGTTATTCCAAAAATTGTCTTAGGTATTTGTATGTATAATATATATATATATATATATATATATATATATATATGTGTATATTATATATATTTAATAAAAAGGCATTTGGTTTCTTCCTTAGGATATTTAGGTAAGCGCACGCTAGAGCCCAAAAAGTCCTCGACTGCTGCGTGTATGGTGATTATATTTTCATTTTAGCTTAAAAATGCAGATGCTAATACGATTTTAAGTAATACATGTTGATCTTCTTAATTCTGTGTAGCGAAACATTTTTTTGGAAATAAATACGTTCGTTTAACTGTTAATTGTAATGACGCCACGGACTATATAAAAATATTTTAATGTTAATAATTTCGAACTTTCGGATCTCACACTCCATGGTTGCCGTTACTTCTACATCGAGTAATGTTTAATTTTGAGATAATTTGTTTTTTATTTTTATGTACTTTCCAAAATTTATAAGTTTATGAAACTAATTAGGAAATTTTGATTGTGAAACATAGTTATTCTCAAATCATCTTAAATTCGTATGTAGTAATGAAAGCCGATGGATTCTATTGGCTTCCATTACAACTTTTTAACTATCTCCCTATTGATAAAAGTTACAAAATTATATGTCGCAGAACGCCTTGGAGATTTTGTGAAGCATATTTGTTAATTTCACTAGGATGACATCAAATGTAAATAAACTTAATAATAATTTTTTTTCTTGTCTACATTCAACGCCCTCACAATCTCAATTGTGGCAGCGTTTTGCAGCAGCACAGCTACGTTCCATATCCTTATGAATAACAGACATACTCCATTTTACAACTGTATAGATAAATAACTGTTCCAATGACGGCAATGCCAGAAGTAATTTGTAAAACTTAGGTAATTGCAGTTCAGCGTCAGTAAAAATATACGCAAGCAACACGGAACCGGTTGAGTTATTAATTCTCTCGTGAATTGTAGTCTTCGTTTATTTTCATATTTCGCGGTGTTCCCTGGGATATTTTTTGTTATTCGTTAATCATAATGACAATTATTTTAATTGATTTTAAAATAATTTTAACATTGATTATTATCGTCTTCATTTTAATAAGCATTCATCGGAAGAATTTAACATAAAAAAGGAGATTATTCATTTTCCTATTAGAAAATTTTCTCTTTTGCTCTTTTCATAGTTTCGTGTATACATAAAAAAAGAAATATTTTCATGACTATAGTAGTATTGCGAAATATATTTATTTTTTACTGATTAAACTATGTTTTTACTTATTATGTTCACATTGTGCTAAAGCTAATTAATTTACCTCAAAAATCGATTATATTGTCATGGCGTGATCTGTCTGCCATTGACACTACCTTAGCAAACGATTTACCTTCTGATTTCCATGGCAATGATAAAACGTAAATTTTACTTCTAATAACTTTACTTTCAAAAACTCATCAGTAAGAAATCAAATTCTAGTACGAAAAGTTTTGTATTTCAAACGTTTGCATTAAATTTTTCTTCGTGTAATTACAAAATAATTCCAAATTTGTGTATAATTCATTGTGTATTTTTAGTTTCTTAATATTTGTTTGGTTAGTGTAATTATATCGCTGGTGATATTTTGATAGAAATTTATATTGCATGTCTATTCTAGGGTTCCATATAGAATACAATGGACATTATTAGTTTAATTGTCGGAGTATTTACTGATCTGTCTGTTACATGAAGGTATTTTTTGGCAACTGAAAGTTATAGGGTTGAAAATTTTAACGATTTCATATCACAAGTGTATATAATTAATTAAATGGTAAAAGGCAATTTTGTTATAATATACATATGATACACTTTTTACATTTTTTGCATACGATAATTGTACTGGGCAACATGTTTAACAAGTTATATTAAGAAGTGCCATGTAATAATTGCACATTAGGGGAATTCTTTGCCGTATTAGAATTAAAACTATTTAACTGAATGCATGAAATATGTTATATATTAAAAATGCTTATAAAATGAGAAATAATGAGAGTTTTTTGTGAATGGTAAAACATTAATTTATTTTATCGTTTAGATGAATTATTTTTAAACGCGTCAATTACCTTTTAAAATAATGATTTTATACTTAACTAAACATAATAAAAAAAATTCCAATGGTCGTGAAAATTATTAAAACTTATTATTTTAAGTTTGTTAATATTACGTGTATTCATATGTTTCTTTGCCGCATCTGTAATTTTTTGAAAGTCTTTTTTTGAATTTTCTGATATTCTAGTATTTTCTTTCATGGTTACTTAAAAAGAGTTAGAACTTACAATCAATGTGGCAAAATAAAGACGTGATTAAATTATTTGAAGTTAAACAATTGAAGAAGATAATGTGATTCTTAAAATATTACATAGATGAAAATTTTGGCAACCAGTATAACCGCAATGTGTATTTTGGAAATTTTAGAAAATTAAAAAAACAAAGGCAATTACCATAAATATTAGTCATGTACTGCCTCTATATCCATAGAGATCAACGAACAAACCAAAATAATGTAGTGCATGTTCAAATTTTCATATTTTATCCACTTTGACATCAAATAAGGTTACATTAATTATACATCGTCAGACTTAGCGTAGCGCAAAATGGCAAATCTCTTCCTATCAAAAAATGTCGGATAAGATGGGCCAAAAAAGCTTTCATTTTTAAAATTAGAACAATCTTTCATGAACACTCGATTGAAATTGGATTGTACGTTATTTTTGTCAGAACTTCTTGGGCAAATTTTTTGCATCTGCAACTATTTTTTTGACAATTCATTTAAAATGCTTGGATATAAAACTAATAAAGACGCAGAAAGCGAGATAAGGAGTTAACTTGTGATTGCCCGTTATCGACTAGAAAAGAATATAGTGAATGATTAGAAATTTTGACAAGGAAATCTAAAAATATTTCCCAGGTTACAATAAAAATATTATTTCGAATGATATATTATTTTCCCTGAATACACGTGGATCCTGTTTCGTTAGAAACTATTAAACATTCTCTAAGCTCAAGGCGGCACCACGTCCCCGACGAGTGTCTCGTTATTAAGATGTTAATAATAAATTCTCCTTTCGTATATTTTATTTATTTATATAAGGACATTCTTTGGGCAAACTTTATTTCGAAATATACTACGTTCTTACTATATTTGGCATCTTAAAGTACTTCTTTCATAACTAGAGTATTGATTTTAACAACAGAATTCTTAGAAGAAGGCGTTTCTGACGCATGGTTTAAGATGGAAGCAATTGCATAAATTTTATTATTTTCACTTTTAGTGAGACTCATTAACAGACTCGACCCTATTTCTCTTCTTTCTTTGTCTGTAAAGATTAAATATATTTTGAAGTTGATAAGCGTTCTATATTTTACATTAAGTAAAATGTGATATAATAAGTATTGTTGAAATAGTGGTATTTTGTTTTTCTTTTGTTTAATTAACATTCTCTTATATCTCTAAATTGAAAATTCGTTATATAAATTTTATAAATAATTTTTTATTTGGTACAACTATCTCCAAAAATTCTGTAGACGATAGGTTAAAAACAGAAAAAAGTATCACGTTCACGTTCTTGCTACAGAATAATCCATTTTATGAAAATTACCATCTTAAAATTACTGTGGGTTTATTTTCCCTGGATATTACTATTTGTTAATTATAGCTTATCCCTATTTTATTACATGCCAAAAATTATATTTTTAATTTTAAAAACTTTTCTCATATTATATAGATTAAACTAGTACTACTATGCAGATTATATAGATTAAACTAGTTGTTAGACCACTAGTTATTAGACTATTACTATATTATATAGATTAAACTAGTACTACTACATAGATTAAACTGTAGGCGAACCTAATAATAGAAAAAAAGTCACCAGAAGGGATTGGGCAAAAATAAGTAGCACTGCACAAATGTTATGGCTAATATAATTTGTTTTAACATTTTAGGTTGTGAATATAGTTCTTGTGTTTTTTTGTTTCTTTCATTAAATTTAATCATTATTAAAACTGAAAGACTTGCTTGTCAATGAAGTCTAAAGAATAGGCATAATCAAGAATAATTAAAACAAACTTCCAAAAATGTAACTTTAGAAGTTGAAAATATGTATAATAAGGTATATTAAGCTTTACCTAATAAACGAATAAAATGTGGTTATAGTACATTAAATTTTTATTTTTCACAGTAATCTTGACAGGTCCCTACTCGAGTAAACGTACCGTAGTCTCAGAAGTATTGTTTTTTGTATCGTTTTTGAAAGCTTTATAGTTATTTTTACATGAGATTGGCGTGTTCTGTAATGTCGATAGATGGAAGTTTCAATGATAACACTATATCATGTGACAAAAAATATTGAAACTAGTAGTGATGGAGTTTCAAACACATTGCTAAACTTCAAACATCAATATTTATTTATCATCACTATTTATATTGCGTAGCTTTTTCTTTATTTCAATGAGTCGATATAATGCAACAAAATATTGTAAGTTTGGGTGAGATGTAACTGCTTTCGCTACAATTTTCATAGTGGCGTTGAGATTTGTCTTTCAATGATAAATGTTTTATTTTAGTTAATAGTGACTGCTATAATTATTGTTGCCGATGTAGAGATCAATATTTTTAAATATTTTTTGAAGGCTCTTCTGTAGTGTAATTTGTTAATTTATCGCAACCTCTATGTAATTCAAACACAAAATTTCTTCACGCATCAGCTGATTCCACTATTTACGGGTGGTAAAAGTACATATGCGTTTAAATATACTTCAAGACTATCAAATACACTTTCAATTCGCATTAAGTGCCTTATAATAAACCTAGGCATAAACATAAGCCTAAATATGAGCATAAACTGAAGAAAGAAGTAATAAAATAAAAATATTATTGGGATTAATAGAGAAAATATCCAAATTAATCAAAGGTTTTATGTTTGATAAACTTCATATGAAACCTTGCCCAAGCAAGTATCACCCGTGTTTTATAAACTTTTTATGCCAATAATAATTAAATAATATTTGTTAATGACCTTAAATAAAACCAGAAGGGTATAAAAAAATTGGGTACATTTAAATTTGTAACATAATATTTTATTTATTCACTATGCAAATATATAGCTCAGTCAATCTTTCGCAAATATGAAATATTGTGAATTTACTTGTACTTTTTTGAAACAGTACGAGTTAAATTTATGTCGTTCCAAAGTTTCTTAAAAGGTTGTAAACGTAAAATATATTTATTTATATAAGTGGGCCTATTTAGTGTTTGATCAGATAGATTTTAACCGCTTTACAAATTATTTATTTTCATAAATTGGAATAAAATGTTCTACAATTCATAGATGTTTGTGAAGTAGTAAAGTCAAATAAAACAGTATTGAAATCACCAAATATCTAATCAGTGCGGTTGCGGCGATTACGTAGAGCATGAAATAAAACGAATGTAGCTTATTGTGTGTGTGAATTTTGTTAATCAGGTTTTCTCTCAAATAATAAAATTGTTTTTTCCCTGAAACAGAAAATTTTATATGTTATTTCTGAATGATCGTGTTTAAAACTTACAAGCATCTTAAAAATTTCATTTCTCAAATCTACATTTTATTTTCTAAATACAATGCCAAATCACTTGCATTAAATTTTCCGGGGCTTTTTCTTAAATGTTGATTAGGGCGTCATTTTTCAGCACGCGAATGTCAGTTTCTAACGAAAATATGTGACGAGGAGAGTGTGAAATTATTTTTATCTCGATGACTTTTGTCACTGGCAAACCAAAATAAAAATTATGTCTAAATTTAGACAAGTTCCGAAATTATCACAGCAAGGAAAGAACGATTACTAAATAGCTCGCAGTTTTGAAATAATAATATATAATAATATAGAATATCCTAGAATGAATAATTGATGAAATTATATGTAACACTCTCGTTTCAGAAAAATAGTGTTGGAAGTAGTTTATAGTAAGGTATTGTCTTTCAAACTAATTACCTAAATTATAGGTCTAAGCGCATTGAGGTATGCTATTACATGGATAAGATTTTCTACACTTCGAACTAATCATTAATCATATGTGTTCCGTGTAATGGTTTAGACTCCAGAGGTATTTGATTTATCGGACAAAAGGTGTATTGATTAATAAAAAGAACCGACCAAAGCTATGGAAGTTGAATCGACTTTCTGTAACGCAATAAAGTTTTCACAATTCATAACTTTGATTGAAGTTTAATGAGAGTTAAACGAACATGCAACATGTTATATCCACAACTACATTAGTGTCAACTATCCCAGCTATATTTATGTGTGCCAGTAATCCTGTAAATATGACCAGATTTTCTTTTTTTTAAGTGTTACAATTTTTAAGTGAAAAAGTATTAACATTCCTTTTGTACCTGTATACTTTATTATTTATTCTGTCGACGTTGGTGCAACTTCTGCTTGCAATTTTAGGTTGACTTTTGATAATTGTAGCAAATTTTCTTTTAATGACATTTTAATTTGTAATTTAACAGAATAAAAAATAGATGTTTTTTACTTTTCTGATATAACTGACGTTTGAATCCACGTTCGCATTCGTTCACACCAACGATTACAATTATTAATTAAAACAAATATCATGTTATAATCAATATAAAATCTTTGCTTTTTCGTCCATATTTGACAAAAATTCAGTTATAACTTTAGTAAGTTTTTCTTGTTCAAGATTTTGACAAATATTCCAAATTTTGAAAGCAAAAATTCGAAATTATAAAATTTATTTTACTTTCTTATATTTATGTAATTATTCTGATATTTATTTCTTCAATTGCTATTTATTAGAGTTATCTCAAAAAATATATCAATTATTATATAGAGATAAGAAAAAGTTGCAATATTCCAGGTAGAAATAAAAATATTTCAATAAAAACTGTAATCAAAATATTTTATTGAAATAAAACCTAACTTTATGCTGTCCAACATAATTTGGTTAGTTTGTTAAAAAAACAATAAAAATTTATAGGACAATCATGACGCATGATATTGATATAATATTTTAGTAAACAGTTATGCAGCATTTTATTTCTACATATTTCTTCTTTCACATGACATAACTTTATACCCTTCCCCTCCCTATTAATAATTTTCTTGAACTGCACCCGATTATGATGAAATTTTATTACACATATGTATGTGTGTATGTGTATGTGTATGTTTGTGTGTTGTATTAATATATATTTACATAAATATTTTATGTATATTATTTAGATACCTTACAATGCATCTATTTTCTTTACAGAAAGTGAAATAAGAGAATATAAATGATTTTACTTAAAATCTGTCTATACTCAGATAGAAAGTCGTTTATGAATAGTTCAGAAAGTATGTAAAAATCGTGGGTTTATTTTATATTTAAACATTTGTTTCAAATTTTAATTTTCAATAAAACACAATAACAAAAAAATTAAAAATCGATG
Organism: Druceiella hillmani; assembly: GCA_039881145.1. Lineage (NCBI taxonomy): Eukaryota > Metazoa > Arthropoda > Insecta > Lepidoptera > Hepialidae > Druceiella > Druceiella hillmani. Next base: position 7,564,454 of record JAYKKI010000018.1, on the reverse strand, counting down.
CCTAATAAAATTGCAGGTATATACAAAAGGCGCGGTTTCCTTTGTCTCCAAAGGAGAATGTCCAATTTTGGCCTAGTCATGAACAAATACGAAACATAGAAAGAGTTGCCTCTATTAAAACTTTCAATCTTATTTGCTTGTCCTTAGAATTTTTCTAGAGTAAAAAAAAACTCAGCTAAATATTTAATATGATGGACACACACAAATCCCCTGCCTCAAGAAAAAGTTTTTTCTGTGGCATAATATGAAAGTAGAGATGGGTTAGTGATAATTACATATCATGTATTGTCGATACTTGTGGTCATTATTCACTATCGGAAGTTAGTATCGATACTCTTCAAAATACATACAAGAAAGTATCGAATATTAATCTGAGCATAAATGTAAAAATGTTTTAAAGAATTTTAGGAACTAGAAAAGTGATAATTTACACATACACATAGGTGATTAAATAATAACCAATGAAGTTATTTGTTTTATTTATTTCCTACGTATTAAATGACAATAACTTTAGAGCTATTGTTACAAGTAGGCAGATTTGTAAATATGTTATATTTAGAAATCTGCCTACAACTTTTTACCATCTAAACCACTGACATAAAATATAAGTGACAAATAATTGGTAAATGAATATAATTAACGTTCATTAATTTTTTTATTTCTGTATTATTGATATCTCACAGATACTATATATGGACAGGTAAGTATTGCTTGAAAAATTAACATTTGGAGTAAAATTAAAAAAAGGAACTTTTATTGTATGGAATTTTGAAATAGAACATTTAAAATCAATTTAAGTGCTGACAAAATTATTTGCATATTACTTGTAATAACGTTTACCAACTAATTATAACTTCAAGATAATACACATTTAGGCCTTTACTCACGACTCGAGCTGTTTCTTTGTATATTCTGACTATAAAATATCATATAACAGTCATTGATGTTCATAACTAGGGCAAATACTTCATACAAACTGGGTATTTTCTTTTATTGGCAAATGAATTAATTGTGCAAAGTTTTATTTATTTCTTAGTATTTATGTAATTATCTATTTCTTGTTACTTTAATTATATACTATATTTAAGTTTGGTCATTACCGTAAAGATAATATCGTAAATAATTACTATGGCTTACTTTTAAAATCACTAAAATATGAATTCACGACTTTGAAAAGATATTTGCCATCATGAAGGTTTTCAATGGTAATTAATTTTCATTTTGCATGTCATATGAGAATAAAAAAATAAAAAATAAAAGTCGGTTTATATTCCTTTTTTCGTTTGGAAATTTTATAAAGAAAGGTGTAAGTCAAGATTTACTTACAGCAAATCTTGACATTTGCTTTCATGTTTCCAACAAGAGCATAAGAGAGACGTTATGAAATACATTGTATTACTGTCTAACTAATGAAATCGGAGTTTAAGTACCCATTTATATTTCTAGTTTTAAAATAAGACCTGATTGATTTTTGAACGACGTTTTTCAATATGGTTTATTTATTGAATAATTTAATATCTCAGAATTGTAGCTTGTTTTTCAAATAAATCCTCTTAGGTAAAAATTAAGAAGAAAAAAATAACGGTATCAACAACTCAATATTTGACTGAACTTTCAATTTATGCGATCTTTACTCTCCATTAATTAAGGAGTGTATGAAATTTTCGACGGTATTAAAGCTGTGTCACTGGGCGAATAGGGGTGAGATAGCGTGCGTGTCATGCGTTTGGAAATGACTTAGCGCTAAAATCCATTGAGTTCGTTTTCATGTGCAAACCAAAGAACGGTACTACAGATTTTAAGGTCATACAGGTATTTTATTTTTAACTTATAGGTTAATTAAATTAAATTTTTTTCACTGTTATATGTCCATAAAAAAGGGATAAAAAATACAGTATACATAAAAACAATATTTCATGATGACATACTCATAGAAATTAAAAAAAAATAATTATTTCCTTTGGTTAGAAAAAATATATAAAATCAAGATCAAGTGAGAGTCTAATATATCTGATAAGTTTTCCATACTATAATTTTAATTGATCGAATTTATGTGCAGTTAATATGTAAACTACATCATACATTCCATTGCTAAGTTATAATTATTCCCCTGTCATAGCATTGGGATGTAATAAATTTAGCAGTGGGACAACTTCCAGTGCAAGAATTATCTTCAAGCAACATCAGACAGTTAAAATTTCGATTATATTGACTTCATAATCGGAATTAGTTTTAAATCATTAGTTACGAAAGTTTTGACAGTACTAATAAGACTTCCTTCTCCTCGGTTGTTTTTGCAGTAGATTTTTTTTTGTATTTTAAATATTATACCTGAATATTTTTTTAAATACATAATATAAATCAAAGGCGGAATGCACATTTCTCATATTATTATACTTTATATATTAGTAACGAGCACTATAAGCCGATGCGCACGGGTGCACTGTGTCCATTCGCACTTATACCTCCACATTCCGCGTTGTATTGAATTCCAACTAACATCATATCTTCAGTGATACTTCTGAAGTAAAGACCAATTCAACAGCATCTTAGTTACGGAAATCCGCGCAGCACTACTCCGCTATGCGTCCACGCTTTTGTCAGCGTCCGATATCATACATTTAGTGACACTTCACCAGCTAAGAGTAGATCTTTATTACATAACACAATAACTCACGTATGAAAATTCATCAAGCCATTCAAGGCATGATAATAAATAGACATACTTGAAATATATTACCATAATTTTCCTTTCGCACAGTCGGGCTAAGATGGCATTGCTTCTGTTACTTGATATGAAACAAAGTAACTATATTCGATTTAACCAGAATAAGGTCTCCCTTCATTTAATTTCATATTGGTTTAATAAAACATACCGTCACGTGTTGCGTAATTTTTTATTTATTCAAGGCCCATCGTTTCCTTACAGTTAGTTTACAACCCAGCTGTGGTCAATTATCGCATTATTAAAGCTCTTAAACCAAATGCGTTTTAAATTGATTCTGTGTACTGGTTTTTTAAAATAACAAACACTAAACTAGTAAAAACCTATAATAAACTTTTATTACACAAGAATATAACTAAAATAAGAACTTCTTATGGCATGGTGTGAAACGAGCATATGGATGTGAATTTTTGAGGGAGAACAAATTTCAAACGATTTTAGCACAAAAGGACCAGATTTTCGATGGTAATTTGTTTTTTTTTTAAATTTACACGTTGCAATATATGTCATCTTGAACTGAGAAGTTTTTACTTTTATAAACTTGATTAAAAAGGAGGGCAGTTTGTTACCGAATCTTGGAAACGGTTGTAATATTTATAGTGATTATTGACCTATACTTCTTATAATAACTTGTTCACCATTCAAAACTATCGTTTACGCAATTAAAAAATCGACTTTGGGGTAGAAAAAACTTGGACTTTTTTAATCTAGTTTTTTACACTGAAAGTATATTTTCATTGCCTACCTGATGGCTACTTATCATAAAAAAGGTTGTTGCACATATATTTTGATATCTTTGTGGCATTTAGATTTGTAAATATATTTTCAAAAATCAAGGCTGGTTTAAAAACTTATCAGCTCATATGATTATACACTTATTCACCGTCAACGTACATGTATGTAAAACGATTTAAAACAGAGTTTAACTCCTCAATTCCTACCAATGACGTTCTTTACCAAACATGTTGCCAAATGTGTGACCTTTGATCATTTTAACAGTAACCTAAATAGTGTAGTTCTGCCATTTATGTCGTACATTAGTTTTTAACGAGTTAATTTTTTTAAAATTTTTTTAATAGTTAGATTTCACAAAACAACATAATTTTAAATTGACATGTATTCCACCATACAGAATTATGAATCGATTTGCGATCATGAGATAAGATTAATTATTTGACGTAGCCAATCGATTTATATGACAAAGATTTGCTACTTAAGTTCATTAGACTAGGATAAATGCATATATACAAATATTGAATGTACTAAAATTGAAATAATTTAGACCTAGACAAGGTTTTAAAATTTGAGTAAAGTTATAATTACATTGACGCTTGCCGGCGCTACGCAAAAATATAATTAATGTAAAGTTTAAAGAAAGCTATGATATGGGAAAGGAAGTAATTTCCTCGGAGCGCTGTCGTTAATAGCTTTTACTCATATATTATGCATGCGTAAGCATAAGCTTTCATTATGTATGAGTATTCATTTTTTTGGTCTCAAATTTATTCATATTTGCATAAATAATTTTGTTTACCTTCGTTGCATTTTTGAATTTTGCAATAACATTAAACCGTTCCTACATATCAGATTTATTGGTCAAGAAAATACCGAAACCGGAGATTAAGCGTTCATAATATGTTTAGATTTTGCAAAGATGAGATTTGGAAAGAAAATTAAATTGAATTAACTTTCTTCCCAGTGGCAGTGGCCATTAAGGTTAACCAGGTCATTGTGTGTCAATTGGTTGATAATGCCTCTTTTTTATTTCGCTAATATCTAATAAAAAACCCATTTTTCAGTTTTTTTAGTCGACTGCTGCCAAGGCTAAAGAAGGTTGGTTATGCTATAATTTACATACGCATACATTTTTTGTGTGTATATGTATTTTTCCTTTGTTGATTTTTAACACCTTATACATCTGATGGAAACTATAAACATTTTTTATTCTTACTTAGAATGGGAAGAACGCCTAAATAATGAACTCAATGTCAAAAGTAAGTCATGTACACAGACATAGCCACAAACGTGGTGCAGACATGGACTACAGATATATACTCTGATACTTTAAAATTTAAATTTATTTATATATCTTATCTCAACTTAATCTGCGCTATTAAATACACTTAGCAAATTAAGTGCAATTAGATGAACTTACTCTCACTTATTATCTAATTGCTTCTAAATTACTTAGTAAATTATTCATATATTTACTTTTTGATTTCATAATTATCTGATTTGAAGCTAGTTTACCATATTAATTTGAATTAACAAATGACTATCCATATTGCGAAGGAGAAAATTTTGCATAATTGCTTGTGTTTCCCATAATTGCTTGTGTTAAATGTGTTATAGCAGAAAACTTGGCCTTAAAAACGATATTATATATAATCAACGCTGATAATTTTTTCATAAAGAAAAGGTGTCGTCACGAATAAGTAAAATAATAAATTATAAGGAAATGTTTGGATCCGTTAGGAATCTACGCAAATAATAAAACCAATATCAATGAACACTTAACATTTTTTTCTTTGTCGGTTGTTTCAATAGAGAAAAAAATGTTAAGGTTCATTGATGTTTGTTTTATTATTTGCGTAATAAATTACTCTAATAGTACTTTTTCCACTCGCAATAATTTGACTTTTATAATAAGTATCCAAACATTTTATAAATTGACGAGTAATAATGGCATCGTTATAATATAGATTCAGATTTTTCATATTTCATCTATGGTAACAATAATTATTATCGAAAAACATCGGCGCTTATTTTTAACTCCTCACTAATATCTTAATGTGTTTTATCGCTAAAACGTTGGCGCTTAGTGTATATCCCTTACTAAAGTTTTGAAATGTACTTTACTATTACCAATAATTTATAAATAGTGACTATTGGCTTTAAAATAAATGAAATAATTTAAATGATACATACTCAAAAATGAAATATTATTTCTAAATTTAATGTCCCACTCCAACTCCTGCACCAATTAGTTCCACAGTTTGGTATTTTGTGACACAACGTGTTCGCGACTGTGACCTATATGCAACTGACATATTTAATTTTTCGAAAATAGCGCGCATGTCAGATTTTACCAGTGTACAGTTGGCGGGGTTGCCCAAGTATAGTATATAGAGCATGTCGTGGAGCAAGTAAGTCAAGTACTTTTTGCTTTGCAACCAGAAAGTTCCTTTTGCATAAAATTTCACTAGACGTAAAAAATAAAAATTTGGATTCCAAAACTAATTTTACGTCAATTTTTTGCATAAATTGAATGACTTTTTTATTACTGTGTGGCGGTTCAAAAAAAACTATGTATTTATACAAACATTAAAAACATGTTACGAATTTAGAGCACACAGGCCATATAATAAACTAACCTACCTTGGTTGTGGTTCGTGACATAAAGCTACTATATTTTTAGCTTTGGCCTTCCGCCTAAGGTACAATAAAGTAACATTATTACACCTCTTGCATGTACAGAACATGTATGTACAGAGCTGTGTTATTACACCTTATATGTCAGAAGCAGTATTCTTTTATGAATTGTTCATAAAAATAAAATGTATCTCCTTTTTTAAAAAAAATCCCAATAGTTTGTAATCTTTCTTGCTGTGTAAGTACTCAAGCTAATGTGGAATAGAATTATGGAATGTTTTGGAAACTAAAGGTATTTAAAAACATTACAAATTTAAAACATAGGGTTATCTTTTTTCGGTGAAATAACTATCCGTACTTCTATTTATTTAACGTGATTTAACATTGTCCTTTGTAATATTTCTGATTATAAACATTTTAATATCCAAAAATTTCAAACGAAAAACAACTTCTCTTTGTAGCCAAATAAACTTTGTATGGTTTTCTTTGTCCTGTAAAATTTCATCCTAATGGAGACCAGAATTGCAAACTATCTCAAAAGTGAAAAATTGTTTCTAAAAACACCTAAAGTACGATTCCAAGTTAAATTTTATTTTATCAGCATTATGTGCGGATATTTATTTAAACTTTAATCAAGATATTTTCATTTATATTCAACCACTTTGAATTTAAAATATTTAGTTCTTATTTCGCTCTGATAAGTCAGGTCATTTTTTTGGACATATCTATTTTAAAATATACAAGTTAATATTAATTTATTATTCGCAACAGAACTGATAACCCAACAAGATATAATTGAGTCAAGTGGTAATTCAACTTAACTAAATTTATAATAACTTTGATATATCATGCAATGACTATTTTGGCTCCAGTAATATTTCTAGATTTAAATTACTTACCCAACACAACAATTTTAGTTTCATAAAGAACGCTGTGTGTGAAACATTTTCTTCTACATTTTTAATGTCCTGTTGTAATACTGTGAATTATTAAATAAGTATGTAGAAAATAATTTCAAAAATTTAAGTCGTCATTGTAATGTCAATGAAAAAAATTATGGTTTTCTTTGCTTATTACTATTCTTATATGATTTAGTAAATAAAACCACTCTGTATATCGACCTTTAAGCTTGCTCTATGAGATTTTAAATAATGACTTTTTACAAGTTATACTTAAGCGACTGAAAGTGCATATTTGAGTAAAATTGTACTGTAAGGAAATGTCACGAGCAATCACCGGACCCGGGAGATTGGTAGTTAGAGGGGAGCATTAGCAATTTTTTTGCCTAAAATTTGTGGAAAATACAAATTAGTCCTTTTTCTCCTTTTTTGGTGGGATAGAATCCTTGTATCCAGTAAGTGTCTGAAATTTGAATATGCGGATTGAGATGCTTTAAAATAATTCCACATTTTGTGAAGTTTACAAAATTCCACATCAAACCTTTTCTGTTTAACCTCAAATGCTTATGCCACTAATTAACATATAAGCAAGCGGACCTACCATTATTTAATAAGTTAGAGATCTGGATATATATTTTCCATAAATATAATTAGTATATATTGATGACAAATAAATTTCTGGACTTGCACCTTTTGAATGTAGGTACCATAGTAGGAGATTCCATATATTTTTGATGAAGATCCCCATTGTACTACAATTCCTCATTGTACTACAGATCCTCTGTGTACTTACAAAGACGTGTTCCTTGAAAGAAGGAAATTATATTAAAGCATTTTCAGGCATATCAATATATCAATTATTTATTTAAATTTGTGTCACATTTATGTTGAAGGAGAATGAAATTATAGAGTTCCGTAACTCAAAAGGAAAAAAAAATGGAAACTTTATAATATCACTGATGTATTTACTATCCATTTGTCTCTCCGTTTTTCTCAGAAATCGTTGACGTGGAATTTTGTATTCAATTTAATATATGAAACAATAAAACATACTTATTTCAGAGAGTAATATTAAAGAATACTTGAATAGAAATTTTTAAGGGGGCAAATGAAATAATGGCCAGTTTTTTTAAATTTCATAAGTCGTGTGGAGAAACTTTTGATAAAACAAGTTTGGAATTTACTGTAAGAGAATTTCATAACCCTTATATTTCCCTCAGACCTGTCTCCCAAATTGCTGGTCATAATTATGACAAAAATAGCTGACTGGAAGTTTACCTAATTTTAGCAAGCCGTAGTATTCATTATAAGGGTATATTTTATGTGGAAGTATTACTAGCAAATTCAAATTACGCATGTTCAAATTCACAAGGATACTCAGAGTTTTGAGATTAGTTAAAATGTCATTTTTGCTATTATGTGGATAATTGTTTGTTAGGATTTGTTATAGAGTCAGCAAATGTATGCTCTAGTTGGAATATTTTCCTAATTATTATTAATATTACTCTTATTATCATTTATAATATTATGTTATTAATGCCATCAATTTTAAAAGCAATTTAACCTTAAAATTTATTACCCTATGCCTAAATCTACCCAAAGTACTGTAATTCCATGTTTTAGATTGAAAATATTTTCTGAATTTTGGGCTTAGTTTTGGTCATAAATGTCATCTTTAAAGGTTTGTATTGCAGAGGTATTTTATTTATAGAACAAAAGGTGTAATAATTAAAATGTGAAGAACCAACCAAAACTTTGGAAGTTAAATCAATCCCCTGTAACGCAATAAAGTTTTCACATTCAGTACCCTAATTAGAGTTTAATTAAAGTTAAACGACCATTCAACATATAACCACAATTACATTCGTGATAACTGTGTCACATGTATTTATGTACATTAGTGATCCGGTAGATAATATTACCTAATTTTCTTTATGTTTAAATATATTATTTACTTAAAATTAAATTTAAAAAAATATTAAATTTCTTTTGTACCTCTTTATTTTTTAATTATTCTCTCGACGTTGCTGTCACTTTTGCTTCCAGTTTTATTTTTACTTTCCACAACGGTGGCAAATTTCTTTGTGGTGGCATTTCAGTTTCTGATTTAATTTCGTATAAAACACCAAAATTATTTTTTGTTAATGTTTCAATATAATTGACTTTAAAACACAAATCTACTTCGCACTTATTTTTGTACATTTACGGTGAAAGACTACTATTCAAAAAAATAATATCCTATATATATACGCTTTTTCGTGCACATTGTAATGTTACGATATTTTATAATCAATTATTTTATTTTACATTATATCATTCATTACTTTAATAAGTTATATTACTTTAATAAGTTTACTATATGGTAAAGTTTATTATCTATCTTTCCTCTGTTCATCTAATTATCACACTTATGTCTTTAATTACTATTTATAAGATTTATTTATACGAATGTTAGAAATTTACGAAAGAAATAATTATTAATTTGAGAGTAAGATATTGATGCAGAAGGGCAAATATGAAAATATTTTAGTAAATAGGTATGCAGTGTTTTATTTTTATATATTTTTTATTTTACATGATCGTATATAAAATTATAACTTTTCCCTTACCATTCATAATTTATCATTGAAGTTTATATTTAACTATATACCTAGTAGAACAATGAAATTTAGCTTTGTTTTATGTAGACTACATCACATAACCCATTGCTAAGTTATTACTATTCCCTTGAGTTAACAGTGGGATATTTTTTTTTGCAAGAAATATCTTCAAGCCATATTAGAAAGTTAAACGTTATTATGTTCGTAATTAGCTGTATATTGTTTGTTACAGAAGTTTTAAGGGTATTAGTAATAATTTTTGCATGTTTGTTTTTTTTCGCAGACAATTTTTTTAAAGTAATTAATTTTACATTTAAAATATTACGACCGAATCCTTTTTAAACACAAAATAAAAATCGAAGACAGAATACATATTCTGCAAATTATTATATTTTACATATTAATACCAAGCACCATATTCCGATACGCACGGGTGCCCTGTGGTCGATTGCACTCGGAACTCCACATAATACGTCATATTAATTATCTCTTTAGTAACACTTCTAAAGACTAATTCAACAGCATCCTATTCAAGGAAATACGCGTTGCACTACTCCACTAAGCATCCACTCGATTTCAGCGTTCGTTAAATTGAATTCCAAATAACATAATTTAGTGACATTTTCCAAGCTAAGAGGAGATCATTCTTACATATGAACAATAACTAACATGTGAAAATTTATTAAGCCGTTCAAGGCATGAAAATAAATATACGTATTCGAAATATATTACCATCATTTTTACTTCGCACAGTTGGATAAACAACTCTGTTAGTTGACAGGAAACAAAGTAACTATTTTTGATTTGTCCAGAATAATGGCCCATTATATTGAATTTGCTTGTAAAACATATTTCAATCTGTAATTTTGATTTATTCAAAGAATATTGTTTCCTTGCAATCAATTTGCAGCCCAGCTGTCGGTCAATCATTGCATTATCAAAGCTCTTAAACTAAATGTGGTTAAGTCGATTCTTTGTACTAGTTTTATAAAATAACGGACCCTAAGATTTCAATAATACTTTTTTTCTTACACAAGACTATGCGAATCATAATTGGAGACAATTTTTATATTGCAGTTCAGCCTATTATTTTGCACGTTAGCTTTTCCATGTGTTTATTTTTTTAAGGTGTGCTTTTCATAAAACAACATAATTTTAAATTTATTTATGTACCACGAAATTATGAATGGATTTGCAGTCATGGGAGGTAACTAATTATTTGATGTAACGTATATATTTCGATAACGAAGACTTGTTGGTGGCTTTAATTGGATTAATATTATAAAAATATTAAATCTAATACATTTACTCAGACGAGGTTTTGGTATTAGAAAAGAATAATAATTATGTTGACGCTTGCCGGCGGTGTGCAAAAATATAATTTATGTGAAGTTTGGCGATAGCTAAGACATGGGAAAGCAAGTAATTTTCCCGAAGCGCTGTTGTTGTTAGCTAAATCTCATATATTATCCATGTGTACACAATAAAATAAAACCGTTGCAATAAAATTAAACCTTCTGTAGAGATCAGATTTATTGTTCGAGAAACCATCAAAAAAGGGAATTAAAAGTTCATAAGATGTTCAGATTTAGCGAAAAAATTATTTGAAAAAAAAATTATTTAATACAAGATCGTTGTCGGGGACACTGAATAATAATTAACCATGTTGTTGTAGTCAAAAGCTGATCAGGCTTCTTGTTTATTTTGGTATTTCATATAAATTAAGTATTTGAATATCTAATATCTAATGAAAATACATCAGTTTTTTTTATTCGACAACTGCCAAGGCCAAGGAATGTTACTGATCAACAATTTACGTATATGTAATTGTTCATTTGTTACTTTTTAAAACTTCAAATACTTACGCATCTAATATAAAGTTTTTAATTAGAAACGGATTAAAATCTAGAATAACGGACTCAATTTCAATAATGAGGCATATGCACAGGCATAGCTAAAAACGTGGTACAGACACAGACTGCAGATGTAATATATAATACTTTAAAATTTAAATTCATTTGTGTTTCTCATATCAACTTAATCTCCACTATTAAATACACTTAATAAACATGTCTCAAGTGTAACTAGATGAACTTGCCTACACTTATTTTCTGATTGTTTCTAGTTTACTTAGTAAGTTATTAATTTAATAATTTTAGAGATTTCATGAATATCTGATTTGAAAATAAGCTAACATATTAATTTCAACTAACAAATGGGCAACTCTCCATATTAGATAGGCAAAAATTTTGCCAAGATGATGATACAGACAGTGGACAGTTTATATTTTTCCCACATTATGAAAATTAGGTATATAATGAATTTTATAATGAATAACTGAACGCTTGAATGCAAAAATAAAATTACATACGTGTAATTAACGCTATTCATTTCTCCAGAAAGAATATGCCATAGCCAATTTTTTAAGGACTCTTCGGTAGGAAATACACTGTAAAAAAAATTATAGGCCCACAATTATGCAAGAACTGTTTGCATGCAGTAAACTGCTTAGTACTGCCTGCATTAAGTTTTATTATGACTCTGTTAGACTGGATGTGACAGAATTATTAAACGTGCAAACTTACACAATTCAATCTGTAGCAGGGACTATCCAAATTTTACTACCTTTTTTATGGAGGTTAGTCTTTAGCAAACCTAAGTCACGACGACTTAGTAAAGGCGGCTATGAACGAGGATAAATTTATTTTCAATATAGCCCAAGTGTATGTACTAAGTACAATCATTAAATGTGTTTCTATTAACAGTTTGGAACCCGCAAAATGTTTAAACAACCGACGTGTCCAAAAATCTTGGTGTAAAGTGGAAATATGGCAAAAGTGTTTAAACTCGAATATTTAGTTCTCTTTGAAATAATGATGTTAAAAATAATCTCAATTTTGTCAGCTTTCTACGTATGCGTGACTTAATCAGTACCAAGTAAGGTAATTTAATAGGGTTAGTTTCTATTCATGTTAATAATACTACTTATATCCAATACTCTATTTTTGTCGATTAAGTTTTTTATGATTAATTTCGTGTTTTTACAAAAATATTGTACTCAAGTTGAAATTCTTCAATATATTTGTTTTATTATAAAGTGCAGTTAATAACTGAAGTCAATATTATTTGAATTAAGAATAGAAATAAAATACTTAATTTTTTCTTGGAATCTAAACAAAATGAAAAAGAAAAGTTGTTTTCGTAAAAGGATTATAAATTAACAGTAAAATAGATATTATTCTTTATGTTTCTAAAGTTTTGTAAAAATATTATGCACCTAATTACGTTTTAGTGTTTGGCGCCGCAGATTGAATGTCTCTTGTGTCTCTGAGCGCGACGTGGAGTAAGTAAGTAAAGTAATTTTAGCATTGCAAATGTAAGGTTCATTTACAAAATGTTTAACGGACTTACAAAAAAAGTACCAATTTAGGACGTCGCGTCAGTTTTTTGCATATAACCAATGGCTATCTCATCATTGTGTAACGGTTCAAAAAAACCCTATATTTAAACAAAGATTAAAAATATGTTAATAATTCAAAGCACGTAGGCTACGTAATAAACTAAACTCCTCGTGGTTGTGTTTCGTTAGATATGACTTTACGATATTTATAGTTTTGTCACGCAACCTAATTTCCAATAAAGTGACATTTTTACACATCTTTCATGTTTCATACATTGCCATATTATAATTTGTAATTGTGCTTGTATAGATGTCTCGTCATTGCACCAAGGACTCATCATGTAACAAGGCTACGATACACGTATTTTAGGAATAATGTGTATTGTCATCCAAGTTTCTAGTTCAGAGCTAAGCAATTTTATAACATATTATATGTTAAAAACAATATTCTTGTATTAATCGTTCATGAAAACAAAAAGTTTTTTTAGAAAATCAAATAATTTGTAATTTTTCATGTTGTGTACATACTCAAGCTAATGGAAAATAAAATTATAAAATGTTTCGGAAACAAAATTTGTAGCAATATTCAAGTCAGTTATAGCAGTATTGAACGTTTGACACATACGAGTTACCTTTTTTTGGTAAAATAATTAGTCGAATTTCGATTTGTAAAACCTAATTTAAAATTGTCCCTTGTGATGTTTCTACCCAATTAAATTTCAAAAGGGAATCTTTGTATACAAACCGATTTCACAGTTCAGATATTGTGAACTTTTTTCTTACATTCACGCTAGTAATTTAAAATGGATTTATTTGACATTTTTGATTAAAAAATGTATTTTTTTTGTTATTATTTACATTTACACTGCATACACACTAAACTTAGATAATATAGAGACATAATGAAAATATTATATCTAATGCCATGGTTATATGCTCTTGGATATGATACAATTTCAATTGGTAATGAAACAGAACTACTATAATCATATTTGTGAACAAAAGGATTATTTTAAAGAATTACCTCGCCAAAATGTCAAGAAAAATTCTGATGCTTGGTCGCAAATAAAGAACTTTATATTCAGAATTTTTTAAATTTCGATTAACATGCGATAAAGACCACTCTGCTAGCATTCATTGTAGTAAAAACAATAATTTCCAAAACATTTTTTTATTAATGAGATAAAATTTGCCAATGATATACAAATGGAAGAAAAATACTTTGAAGGTCTTGGCAATGGAAACATTCAAAATTCAAGAAATAAATTATTACTTTTGTAGCTCGAATTTTTTTTTTAAAAACTCGAATTTCAAGTTCGCGGAAATCTTACTCAGCCAAATACACTTCATGTTATGTAGCACATAGTTTTAATCTCAGGACGCTTCAGAAACGCTGTTAAAACTTCTACGGAAACATCAACAGCTTAACAACAAACTTTCGGGTAAAACACTTAAATGCAATTCCCCAAAAGCGTAATGAAAGTTAAATCGTGGAAATGAATGCCATTTTCTCCGAATCACAATCGTTAATAGCTTTAATATGTCCTTCACAGATATATTCCGGGGCTAAAAATATCTAGTAAAAATATATTCTTATTAATAATTTCACTAACGTTGGTTTTTTTTGTTGAATAGTGCCACGAAAGTGTCAATAAATTGATGAAGAATAAACATAGAAGACTTTTTATGTCATTTAGATTTGTTTTGAATAGATATGTAATATATATTATAAACAACTTAATATTATCTTCATTAGATAAAATAGATATGCATATAAAGAAAAAAAATATGTATGTATATATATATATATATATATATATATATATATATATATGCTGTGAATTATACAATGTCTCATTCCTAAGGAATGTAAATGTTTTACGATTTTTATTGCGGTGTAAGATTTAAATCCTATTTAAAATATACACACAGTTGTAATAGTAAGTGAAGCGATAATGTATATATATAGGATCTCTTTTGTTTCCAAACAAAATTTCGTCTTTCCTTCAAGTGCACAAAAAAATGTAAATTGTATTATGTGAACATTAATTTAACAACAAGTATTTATTGAAAAATTATTCATTTTAATAATCTTGATAAGTCTTTATGGACAATAAATTCACAAAACGAATAGATAAAAAAAGATTCAAAACAGGTAAACATTTTAATGAAAAAAAATCTCAAAAGATGTACCACACGAACGATGTCGTAGATAAATATTGTGAACAGTATTCTTCAAATCGTGTCTCCCTTTCATGAACAATTTCGGTATCAGAACAATGACGATACTGAATCATTTCATTATAACTTCAATAAATTGAATTATTAGTACGTAAAAAAATATAAAACATTGGGTTAAATTCACACGAGATCTGCTTCGTTAGAATTTTTTAAACATTCTCAAAAACTAAATATCACCCATGAGTGCTTCATTATTCCGACCTTGGAACAATTGATAAATAGTTCGTTCTTTGGTTATTCTTTTATGCGAAAACACCTTTTTTTTTTCAAACCAATATCAAATATTTTTGACTTCTGATTCTTTGACTGAGTAATGTGGGTAGAGCGAATGGTTAATCATTGCATTTTATTTTCAGGAGTCAGATAATGAGGCAACCATTTAATTAAATTCCATACCTTTCCTAGTTCATGCAAATATGATCTTATAACTGCCTATTCCACACTAATATTAACAGAAAATTCTTTACAACTTAACTGCGAACTGGTCTCGATTTTAGTCCCAAAACTTTTATAATTTTATGATATTGATCTTCCAAATCTGGGTGCATCCTGGAGGCTGGCATTACCTAAAGGAAATATTTCGAACCAGATCTGAGCAGTTCGTTCCTTTACTGCATCTTCTCCGAACATCATATAAATCTTTTCACATACCTTTAATGCATTGGAGCCAAGTTTTTACTCGTACAATAAACATGAGCGAATCATTTGTAATTGTATGTCCGTATTGAAAATACTAAACACTATTGCTAATATAATAATCATTCTCTATATGGATATAATAGACTGAGCTACTATTGAAAAGGCACTGTACAAGTAGAAACGTCAGAACATGAAACTTGCTGCAAAAGATCTCCCTGGAGTTTTTCTGTTATAATTTTTATTGCACATAAGTAAACAAAGTAAAAAGGCAAAATCTATAGTACAACCTTTTTGATTGAAGCAAATATTCCAAAATAAAAACATTCCATAAAAATAACAAACAAAACTCAACGTTATCAGAAGAATAACTGTTGTAGCACATAGTTTCCTATTGTGCGTTGTGTCTGCACTTAGAGCCTTGCTGGAGACCAGTAATATTATAAACTACCACCTAGTGTTATAAAGTTACACCAACTAAACTTTTGTTATTAAATGGTCTCATTTTCTCTTGCGTTTGGCATATTTTGAGAAATAGAGAAATATTATTCAGTAACAAAATTATGATTAAAACGCTGACAAAAAAATTAAATTCAAGACATGCAAATTAAACTTAAGTTCTTTACTAGATGAACTAATTCCTCGAAAGCGCGAATAAAGCAACTATACAGTTTCTTAGTGAATAAGTTGGTACATCGTTAGAAAGATGATGATATCTGAGTTAAAGCATAGAAATCATCCTACTTGTCACTTAGTATTATTATTATTAAGTACTTTTTACTTAACTACTTGAAGGTTATAGGATTCATTTAATTAATTAACATTTAATATTAACATGCTTATTAAAAATTAGGTTATTCCAAATTATTATTTTGTATTATTTTAGGTTTTTATGTGCAATACTTATGCAAGAAAAAATTAAAAACTTTTCACAGCTTTGAAAGACGAAAAATCAGGACTGCTAAATGAAAACAAAATTAAGGAAACGATCTCTGTACTAGAATATAAATGTCCTTTACAACCTTACTTGACCAACTGAAATTAGAAATAAATCATTAATTCGCAATTGTAAAACGGGAATTAAAGAGTTTTTTCTTGAATATTCCAATTGTATATCAAAAAATGTTAAAATGTTTAGGCAATAAATGTAGTTTGAATTAAAATTTAAATTGCATATTAATTTTTAATAATATCAATAGTATTGTCTCAATCGAATAACTAGAATTTATACATAAACATGTCTTGACGGAAGTACAAACCATAGAAAAGAGTAACATTTAATAAAATTAATTATCAAAAAAATTAGTTATCGTCTTTCAGAGCTGTGACAAGTATTTAATTTTTCTTGCATAAGCATTGTACATAAAAACCTAAAATATTACGAAATAATCATTTGCAATAACCTAATTTTTAATAAGCATGTTAATATTAAATTTTAATTAATTGAACGATCCTATAACATTCTAATTTTCCTATAAATATTTAATACCTCAATCTAATGATAATAATGCAATAAATTCGAATTTTTAATACCACGTTAATTACACGTACAAACTCGTTAGTGTAAATATTCGAAAAAATACTGATAAGAGGTGTTATTTGTCATGTCGTAGATTTTGTAATTATTTCCATGATATTTTTTGTAATTTGATTATTAATAAATAATTATTCTTAATACTGAGTATTTTTGCTTCTTTATACTTGCTCATTTAAGCAAAGGGTAGAAGTCAGCTAGAGTATTACATTCATGTTTTCTCACTTTAACTGTACTTATATAGCAAACACAAAAGTATAGTAATAAAATTTATATCAGTCTTAATCTCAATTTGTCTTCTACATTAAAGTCACGGCATTATAGAAATCCGCTAGGTCAAAATGTTTTGATTTTTTTCATTTACATTAACAACATGTCGACAGAGCGTAATGAGCAATTGTTTAGAGAATAATTTTTCTTCCGACTTTCTTGACACTGATTGAACTTAAAAAAATTACTTCAAAAAAATGGTAAAAGCAAGGTCGATGAATAGTTTTTATTCAATTCGCTTGAAAATACTTCACATGATACAAAATAACTATATCAAGGGTCACGTAATTCATGCTAGGTTTATAATAGTCCAATGCTTCTCACACATGTCTTATTAGAATAACGGTTTCACAGGTATTTTTATAAAAAATACCATTTCATTAAAGAATTTTATATCTTTTTCTTCTTTATTTAAATGGCGCGCGTTTTCTTCTTTGGTTATCTTGATACGAGTATATTACATTATTTTTCGAGGTACGAATATCACCTGTTAGATGACAAGCGCAGAGCGTGAACTTACTTTCGCCTTGGCAATTTTTTTCCATTTACGACCCAAGAAAAAGCTATCTAAAGATACACAAATACAAAAACCATTACTCAAAGCGAGGAAAATATCTGCCTCATTCATCAAAAGCTCGTTGTGCGCTATTTTAATATATTAAAGCATTTTCGTAATTTGAAACATTTCGACAGCCTCGTATTGTCAGAAAGTGAATAATTGACGAAATTATTTAACTTAGAGAATGGCTTGCTCTCGTCTTAAATTATTTTTTCTTACGTACTTATTTTTATAATCTATATTCTTATATAGAAAAAGTAAAGTTTATTTATAAGTTAGTTCGAGACAATTTCAAAAACTACCTAATTGATTTTAAAAATTCTTTCACTGGTTGAGAGCTGAAAACTAACATGAACATATATTTTATTGGGTTTAATATAACGGGAATTACTGTATAATAATTACAATGATAAAATTCCGAAAAAAATTTCCATATTTCACAAGAGGATTTCTGGGCAAATTCAATTCAAGTTTATATCACCATTTTAGAGACAATGTAAATATAACGTCAAAACCTGAAATAACAATGGCAAAACGGACGTAGCCAGGTGAAGCTAGAAAATATTCCTATAAAAATTCGTTAAGTACGGGCAGAATGCGTACTACGAGTGTTCAGTTCAGTTTAAGTGTACATAGTTTTTTTATTAAACTATATACAAAGGTCAATTTTTGACAAATCTAAATGTACTGCTTAGTATATCTTTCACAGACAATATATTTCAAAGTACCAATTTATTTTTGCCATTTCTAAGAACTGTTTACAGAATCAAATATATAATAATCTACTTGGTTGTGATAATTTCTCTTTTAGTTTCTTTATATTTACCACTATTTTAAAATATTTTCATGTATTCGAAAATAAAAGTTTAGCTGGTAGGGGCTGAAGACCCATAACTCTAAAAATAATAACCATTGTAAAGTTAAATATTTTACAAAGGAATTCTCATGAAGTGTTCATGACACACCCATTATATTTTTGAGAGACCTATTCAATGACGTTCTACACAATGGGGTATGCACCCACCCCCTCATCTGACTTTACACTTATGGTACCTTCCATAAATAATTTTTAAAATGGTTTAATCAAAAAAAATTGTAGGCGTTAAAATATGTATAACCATGCCAAATTTCAAACGCGGTTAAAACGGCCGTAATATAAATAGGTAGTACAGACGGACAAGTAGATAGATGGACATAGCGAAACTATAAGAGTTTGGCTACGGAACCCTAAAAACTGTATGATTTTTAGCGGTCTGCGTAAAGAATGTTACGGGCAGAGCTAGTATGCAAAATACTAACTCTAAATCCTAAGCAGCTTTTGTTCGCTTTTTATAAATTAAACAAAATCAAATATCCATGTTTTTGAAGAGTAAAATATCAGCCGGAAGATGGAACTAACTTTGTTTCAGTCACAAAATATAAATTGCATCTAAACTAGGTCTAAAACTTGAAAACAATCACTTACAGCTAAAAAAACTTCTGCCATATTTTATCAATAGCTAATTGCGTATCATTTTATTTTTTGTAATTCGAAACCTTTCGAGACGCTTGTAATGTCAGGTAAGGAATAATTAATCACATTTTTAAGTTTCAGGAATTTCACGTTTTCCTCCTTGTCTTAGAAGTGGGTATACCTTAAGTTCTAATCATACTCATTATCATGTGAATTAAAGTTATTATTTTGACGTTACCAGAACAAGTGTTTAGTTTTTTAGATGGTCATTGTAACAATGAGGTGTTTTTTCTTAGTTTCATAGTGTCAAAAAGTTTTAAATACGTTGTGAAAAATTGGTTATTCAATTTGAAGGCCCTCGAACACGCCCACGCACGCGCAAATACACACGCGCGCACACACACACACATATATGGTCCAGAGCTTTTATTAATTTCATTGTATCCTATGTGCTATAATCAAAATTCATGCTATAACCAAAGTACATAAATTATATAGGTATTTTAAAAGGAAATTTTAAAACTTTACAACTTCTACCTGAAACAAACTTTTTCATCTAACGGATGAATAGCCATTAAGCGGTTCAGGCCTTAGGAGGTAATAAAGCCCAGATATGGATGATCTACTTTAAAAACATTACCCTCTTCGCTTTGCATAGTCAAATAGAAATGTCGACACATCTCCTATTTAATGTAAATAAATCCAAAAATTACAATCCAAAAATCTGTTCAGATATAACTCTCTCTTGTTCACGGAAGTCTATATCAAAATAAAGAGCATTATTTTAAAAAAATACCTTATTTTTTATTTATCCACAGCTCCCCCGTTGAAAAAAGTTTAAGCTCAACCGTATTCAGCAAACTCGTAGACTTCGAGAGAGAATTCAACTTTCTTTCCTCGTAGGGTTGTTTAAAAACCAAGTTAGTAAGTATATTTTTATTTTGTTACTTAACTTGAGTCTTCGCTCAGCAGTGAAGCATTGGATAACTTTTGGATCGTGAAGGAAGTCTGAGTTCAAAACTGGATGATCGCGTTTTTTCTTTCTTGATTTTAAGAAGTATTACTTCTTTTTTTTAATTCAAATGAAAACTATCTTTCCTCGTAGGGTCGTTTTAAAACCAAGTTAGTAAGTATATTTTTATTTTGTTACTTAACTTGTTGAGTCTTCGCTCAGCAGTGAAGCATAGGATAACGTTTGGATCGTGAAGGAAGTCTGAGTTCGAAACTGGATGATCGCGTTTTTCTTTTTTGATTTTAAGAAGTATTACTTCTTTTTTTTAATTCAAATGGAAAATCTTTTTAAATATTATTATTAATTTTGTGTAGTATATTCATATACGGTTTAATGAAAAAAATGAATTTTTGGCTGTTTTTATTTCAATTCATTGCTCATGTTCTTTTTTAAGTAGAAATTTCTTTTGGCTCATCTGGTTCGAATTTTTTCGACGGAAAACATTAGCGAATCTGCGTAATGCCTATCGTGGCCGGGGTACACTCGGCGGTAGGCTCCGCACAGCTGAAGGGTTCAACTTCGGGTACTCTTGGCGTTAAGCCGAGAGACACATAATAAAAGGAGTCGAGTTAATAAGTATATTTTAATTTCACCACTTTGCCCAATGAATCAAATGAAATTTGGTAAAGTGGCGAAAAAAAATATACTTTTAACTCGGTAAGTCATTAGGTTAAGTACGAGACGAGGCGGAAAACTGAGTTTGAATCTTAATGCTTGCTTTTTTCTCTTATTTTATTTTAGAAAGTCATGTTTCGCTTCTTAATTAAATTCAAAAACGTTTTGTATCACGTATATGTTAAAAATTTAAGTTAGTGGTTATCTATTTTTAATACATACATATCTAGATATGGTTTAATGAAATAAAATAGGATTATCGGTGGGCTTTGTTCGGATCCCACCACTCGAGTTTCTTTTTTTATGTGATTTTTTAATGAAAATGTTATTTATTAACAGAATTCAAATAAAACTTCCTATCATACGCTCTCGGCGGGTGGAATACATAAAGTTCAGGTTTATTATGTAGACGTATATTTTATATTAAGACTTATAATGGGTTGGTAAAGCAATGAGCGTTTTTTTAGAGTTTGTATATGTTTCTAGAAAGTGACAGAACTATCTGGAATCCAACAATAAAAATGTAGTGGAGTGAACTAAACAAATACGTGTCAACTGCCAGATATAGTAAGTGATGAAAATAAAATCGAATACAATAATTTAGGTTATTTTATTAACCACATACAATAAAATGGAGGTGTATTATTTAATGGTAGGGAATACGATATTTATAAATGTACAGTTATCTTAACTTTCTTTAATTTACCTTAAATTTCCTTTAAGTTATCTTAACTCCTAGTGACAATGGGTATATGAAACTATAGTTTTTGTAATGTTATTTACCATATAAACTTTTGCAATCAAGACAAATCAAATAAGTTCCATTATCAGTTTTAGCACATAATTGACAGTAGTATTTTTATTAAACTATTTAAATGCTATCCCTATTAAATTATTTATATTTATGGAAATATATAGCCAAGTATATATTTCATAGACATAAAAATATCGGAGAATATCTCAAAACTATAACATTTGGAACCGTTCTCATAGTTTTCGCTAAAATTCTAATAAAGGTATTTTTAGTCAAAATTTTTACTTTAGTAGTTTCTAGGAAAGAGGGGAGCGGGAGGGAATCATATTTTTGTGCACGTTTTCAACACCTGTAGAACTACTTGATTCAAAATTATGAAAAAAATAGTTCTGAATTAAAGGCTATGTACTTGTATGTAGAATGCACGAAATGTACAATGCACGAAATTTAAAAAAAATGAATTTTTCTTGTACTTAATTTAAATATATAGTAATATTTTTATATTTTATAATACAGTAATATTTTTAATTCGCCAAAATATTTATGTTGAAAAAATATATTACCGGATAGATAATTATAATGTTAAATTCTTCGTGGTTTATTACAATCAAATAGATAAAATATAATAGCCCTGTGAGGACATCAAATCGTTGTTAAGAAATTTGTATCATGCATGAAACTATTAGGAAAAAAAAATTGTCCTGTACGAAAATAATCATTTTGAAAAAAATTTACTTTATGTATTATAAAAGTAAATTATTGAAATTGAGCTCATCTGGAAAATTTTCTTGAGACTACTTGGAATTCGATAATACACACAATTCGACAACAGACCATTTTTAACGTCATAATGATATATTAGTGGAGTGAAACTTCTTAAGCGACGTCGGAGTGAGATGTGAAGGTTGGACTGACACTGAAATAGATGATGAATAATGTGTGTATGTATATATATATATATATATATATATATACATATATATATATATATATATATACATATATATATATATACGTGTATGTGTGTGTGTACATATGAAAATAAATTATTTTAATTTCAAGATTGTCGTTTCCTCTAAAAATCATGTTTCAACAAATATGAAGAAATAAACAAATAATTACTTAATAATTTACATTCAATCTATACCTATTCACAAATGTTATTGAAATTTTTGGAGTACAGGAATCTTTAAGCACATTTCTCGAAAAGTGTTTATAAAGTAATACATAAAAAAATTAAAAAAATCATTCTACGCAATAACCTTAAATAATTGTTTTCTTAATTTCCCAATTCACCCCCTGAAATTAACCTCCAAAATCAAAATTCACGTCGAACAATTTTGCGAAAAGTGCACCGTTTTGGCAATTTTGCCACGGAACACCAAAAATGATATAATGTCATCTTGCTGGGAATTTGTGGCAACTTCGTTAGTCTACGTAATATGAAAATCGGAAGGATAAGGGAATATGAAAATCGTTTAAAGTTAGTCGTTTATTTAATATATAATCTTATATTAAGTATAAGCACGCGTAAAGATTTTACCTCAGTGGTCATGTTAGGTGTAGTGAACCGTGTTAAAGCGTATCTACATGTATATATATATATATATATATATATATATATATATGTATGTATGTATGTATATTGCACATCTATATAAGATATGAATAGTACCATTTTTGTTTAAGTACTGTTCATTCTAAAATAAACTTACTGCAAGTATGCCCTCTATAATGTCAAAATGTTGCATCTATATTAATGCCTCTCATAAATACCTCATTGATTAAATATAATAATATATGTTTACAAAATAGGAATATATATTACCGATTAAAAGAATTGATAACCCTTACCGTTTTATAAGGTCATAATTTATGTTGATCACTGTATGGTTGTAATATGAAAATAAACCAAATTATATTCGATGCTAACCGTGTGAACACGTGTGAACGTGTGTGAACGTGTAAATTAGGAAAAAGTAAGGTCGACTGAGATTCAGGTTTATCTAAGATCTCCCATCCTCATTAAATAAAATTTAAAATTCTTTGATTTTTGTATCCTTACTTCTCAATGTACCGGGATTTACTTTAATGAAAAAATTAATTAAGTAAGTAAATATATCGTGAATTTTTAAAATAATATTTCCAACATGAAATTACAAAATACGGAATTATAAAATATGAGTTTATAAAATATGAAATTATAAAATATGAAATTATAAAATACGAAATTTATAAATATGAAATTATATAATATGCTTGTGAGAACAACGTATCTTATTTAAGAAACTCTGTTAAGTAGTATTAATAATCAGTATTTTTGAATGTGATTATTTGAGATAGGAAAGATTTCAAACGATTTTAGAACAAAGGAACTAGAGAAAGATTTCCTATAAATGGTAAAAGTTAAGTTCCATATCCTCTTGTATCGGGAATATTTTTCTATGTTTAGGTTGAATAAAGGTTAAGGTTAGTTTTTTCCAGTGTATCGAAAATTTTATTAACTATTGTAATATTAATTGACGTCGCATAGAAATCGTTTCCTAAAACAGTCATTTTGAAAATATTTTCATTCGTTTTAACCAAGCAAGTGTATTCATACGTTAATACTTTATAGTTAAACTACAAGTCTTAATGCTGAAAACGTGCCATGTTTTCATGCATTATTTATATAATATAAATATTAGATGGGCTCCAAAGTCGAGTCTACTAAAAAACATTATGGCACTTAAATAATATATTTAATTTTCTTACTTTCGGTTTTCTTGTTTACGAAAAAACGTGAAAGGTTTATCTGTATGGAGAGAGGGATAATAGTATTTTCCAGTTAGTTTATTCTTGGAGGTATCGTACATATATAAAGCCATTTTCATCAGATGATTGTCTCTTTCGTAGTTAAATTGATCAATAAAAAAGAACAAAAATACATTAAGTTTTCAATCCTTAATATGGATTTTCTTCCATAGTTATTAAATTTTTGAACATGTTAAACATTTTGTGGTATTTCGTATGAAGAATATATTTTTATACATGTACGTTGCTTTTTACGAATATTGAAGTACTTACGAATAATTGTTAGAAATTGTATTTTTTAATTAAAATATTTTTTCAACTGAAATAACAACAGTTTATGAAAAGTCATGAAATATAATACATTAAATCTATATCGAGCGACGTTTACATTGAAGAAAAATAAGAAAATAAAGTGAATCCTGTAGAAGTTTATTATTTCCAAGCTTCTTTCACACTGATTTTTTTTACTATCTCGCTCACGTTCAAATTAATGATAATGGAAAACAAAAAACTAAGAAGGATTAAATTCGGTGAAGGATTTTATTGCTTTGTTAATTACAGATATTTTTTTTCCCCAGTTGCTTTAGTGCTCTAATGCCAGTTTGGCACCCATGTTATTTTAATCTTTGTTAGGATTTCATAGGATATTAAGAAACTTTTGTAAAGCTTTATAAACTTCGTCACGCTTATACATTCGTATGTCCGTTTGTCGTAGCCTCGCAATTTCTACATTTTTAGATTTAAGTGAATTAACTTTTTCAAGTAGATACTTTAAAAGACTTAGTAATAAAAGGTAATGCTATATGTGTTCAAGTAATTGATAAGAATATTAAAATGAATGTTAATGCTAATTACAACATTATTTTCGGAGTAGAGACTGCCCCAAAAGAAATAATTTACTCATTAAGAGTAATTTCACATCTAAACTATTCAAACAACTCATGAGTATTATATGTGAATAATAGAGCCTTAGCTAATTATTTTGTCTACTGAACAGTGACAATATTATATATTAAAGTGTAAGAGTCTAATATTAACTTAACACTTTAATTTATAACATTAGTATTTAGGAAGTCAGGTAGATAAATTTGTAACTAAGTTATTAGGTTGACTACTAAGATTATAGTGATATTATTAGAACTTTTCTAAAAAATTGTCAAAAGTTTCAGAATAATTTATTATCAAGTACAGATATATCAAGCATAGTTAATTAGAGTTATCGTTAAGCTCTCAAGTTCCATATATCAAAGAAAACAGATTTATGCATCAAGTTTAAACATCAAGTTTAAACTCTTCTACTTTAAGAGTTCATATTTTTCACCAAATATTAACATTAAAATGTAATTTCTATTGGCTGATATTTAAAACATTTATAAACTAAAAGGTATAATTAGTAACTGTTTGAGGAGAGGCAGGTTAGATATATCAATAATACATACACCATATAAATATCAAACGCATAGGTCATGACAAAAAGAGTTTCAAATCAACTCGTCAAAATGATAAATGTAAGACTTGGTTCTGATAGAACATCCATCTTATTCACCCAGTATGATACCATTAGGTTATCACTTATTAAGAACTCTAAAAAAGCTCTAAAGAATTAAAAAATAGATTTGAATAATATTTACAAATTTGAAAAAGATTTCGTTATTTTTTTAATCTAATTAACAATAGTATTTTGCTAAAAGTATATTTTCACTGCCTGCAAGATAGCTGATTCGCTAAGGGTATGTTCTGATTTTCTTGCTATATTTATATTTAAATTCTTTTTTTTGGACAAGTCAAACTTGTTGGCGAACCCCAAATTAAATTCATTGAACTTTATAGATATTTTGCGGCCATCTTTAGTGATCAACCTACAACCTATTTTGAATAATTTTAAATATAGCTGAATCTCTTAATCTCTACCATTGAGATGCTATGTGGAAAAACACAAATTTAAAATAACTAACTATAGGTATATAAAAAAAAGTTTAAACTGTTCGTTTTAACAATAAACTAAATATAATCGTTCAGGAAGTTATGTTGTTCATTACGTTTTTACATATTTTCCTATTTACAGAATTGAATTTTATAAAAGAAAATTATTTAAAATTGATATAAAATGTGTCATATAAACTATAAATCGATTTCCAATCCTGAAAAATGACAAGTATTCGAGGTAACAAATTGATTTCTACCAGGCAGACTTGTCACTGGATATTATTGGATCAAGTTAAGTACGATTATACAAATATTGAATATACTGCAATTGACATGAATTAATATAAAATTTAGGTAACAGTTTGAAAATTAAATAGTGTAATTACATTGTCTGTTACCGCGCGTTACGCAAAAATAAATTTTGTGCGAAATTCTGACGAAAGCTAAGATTGGGAAAAGGAGGTAATTTTTTTGGCGTGCTGTCATTAATAGTTTTTCCTCGTATAGGTGTAAGCATAGGCTTCCATTAATTACGTTATTTTTCATCTTTTAGATCTCATAATTTATTCACATCGGTGCAAACAATTTTCACAACTTTTTGAACATGGTGCAATCACATATTCATCAATTTCGTAGTAAAACTCACTCTTTTATTTAAAATAAGTTCTACTGTTCGAGAATCGACTGAAAGAGAGATTGGGTGTAAATTTCGTAACTAGATTATGTAAAAAATAAGATTTAAGAAGAAAATTAAATCACATGAAGAATACAGGTAAATGTTTTTAAAATATTTACATCAATAGTACCAAAATAAATTTTTGTGGCAATTATATCCTGTAAAACCAAACCTGTGTGAAAATAAAACCAACATCGTTTTTATTAATAGTGATTAATATTTAACAACGTCGTAGTAGCAAGTAGGCCAATATTTTTTTGACATTTTAATAATTTAAAATCCAAATTTTCTATCCGTATCTTAGTATTCCGATAGAAAATATTGTAGAATCCATGGTATGTGTGTGTACATATGTATGTTTCTTCTTTTGTAACTCTTAAAATAATTTTTCAATATTTGTAAATAGATACGATAAGGCTTATCTAACACGTGCAGGTAATACAAATTAGAATTTTCATATTTTTTTCTAAAAATTTAAAATAATAGAGTAAATATCAAAAGAGTAACGGATGCTCAGGTATTGCCAGGTATACCGTAAAAGCACAGTGTCTGGACATATGTTCTTAGTATTAAACTTGTTAGTTTATTACGTCCGTTATTTCATGTTGGTCTTCATTATTAAATACAATTAACAAACTTCACTTTTTAAGAATGACTAAATTTAATTACCTGTATTTATTATCTATTATTTATAATTAATTTTACCAATTTTTTACTCAGTTGCCATATTTATTTTGTAACGGAGTTATTTTGTTTTGTTTGGAGTTCAATTAATTAACTAATAAACAACTGAATATAGTAGAAAGTTGAAAATTTGTCAAAGAGCAAAATGCACAAAAATATATTTTTCATATTTCGTCAATACTAAAAAAGTTTTGAATTAAGAGGCTTATTATAAATATACGAATATGCAAAGAGGATATTATATCCAACCAACGCTCTCGTTTTACACAAACAAAAAGTAATGGTTAGTTTATGAAGGCATCATCAGAGAAGCTGTGTTACGACCGCAGTTTTTACCACTTAAAATGAAAAAAAATATTAATCTTGTCTATGGTGACGCCAACATGCAGAAAACTGCTCAATGCTGTGTATATCAAATTTTACGACGACTCAATTAGACCAGATGGGAAAAGTTTATTAAAGAAAGTTAAAAAGACCGCTGAATTGAATATAATGAAAGCAGAAGGCACCTTTACTTATGAAATGTTATCATTTATTCATTTATGGTGAATAATATCAGGATTGTGTCATAGGAAAACGGGTTACTCACTTGGGCAAAATACATTTTTGCCGAAGACCAAGTGTATGTTGCATGAAAAGAAGTTTTTAGACCATTTTTATTTTGAAAGTATTGGTAGTTAGTTTGTGGAAAAATTAGAAGTATTACGAAAATTTCGAACCTCCGGTACGTAGTCACTCATTCGCATTAGTCACCGTTAAACTTCAATTGTTACCAAAATTTATGTCATTATCGTAACGTAACAATCGTAACAATCAAAATTTAGCGGCTACTTATCTAGATACCTATAATTTCTAATAGAATGCATAACCACCAAGTTGAATAATTGAATACGTATGCTAGTAATAAACGTGAATTAATAGCGGCGTATAGTACCCATGATCGCAGCAGATCGTCACCCCATAGATCACTGGATTGAGTTCGGGACATAGTATCAATGGATAGAGAGTTGACTTTCATTAGTAAATAAATAATATATTTCTTCATTAGTTACTTTATGCTAGACTAGAAATTCGTCATAAAAATTTCTTCGTAATTTTTTTAAAACGATTTTTTTGGTTTCAAGACAAAAAGTTGATTAACGATAGCGGTCAATCGTTAACTACGTCCCTATGGTTTCCCAACTGAACTTTTTGAACTTCTTTTTTTGCCATTTTACTAATATGAAATAAAAATAATATACTTCAGATTTCTCTTACGTGCTACAAAAGATATAGAAATTTTATGAATAAAAACATTTAGGCTTTATTAAAAAATTACCACATTTTGCTCTTATAATCCAAATAATTTTAAACTTGTCTATACTGAAATTTTTAATTAAACCAAATAAGTTATAAAACTGTGAAAAAAATCGAAAAATGATAATACTAAAATGTGTCATGAAAAAACTAACAAATGAAAATTAAAAATAAAACTGCAATCAAGGTACTCACGAAAACGACTCATTTGGAGTTTCCGGGAAGTCTATGAAAGAGCATGGACTCTTTTGCCCCTCGTTGCCATGTGACATAGCCTAACGGCACAGCTTTAATGCAGTTATTAAACAATTTATTGTGACGAATAGTACAGAAGCGTTTAGTTTCATATAAATAATGATTTCGTGTAAAAACCAATTACATTCATTTATAAAAAGATGAAAAAATACTTTCATTATTAATTAATTGGAAAAGTGATTCTTTTGAAAAGGGTTTAAAGGTAGGTTATGGAAACAATGATAAAAAGTACGCCCATAAAATAGGCAATAATATTAGATGGTAAAAACAGGTTTAGGACGATTTTATTAAACCCTTATCAAAATACCTTGGGAATATAAGCAAACTGATAATATTTATATTCGATATTCTTGTTATACAATTGGAATTAAATACCATCGGATAACTTTTCTGATTAAATTTATTTTATTAATTGCGAGGTCATATTTGTTAGCTTTTGTAGTTCCTACGATAAAGAAAGGGTCCAGGTTGGTGAAATATTTAATGAATTTTTTCATATTTTTTAAAATTTTTTCATTCTTTGTCATAAATTTGGAAAACAGGGACAATTATTATCAGATTATCATATTGGCTAAAAAATAATTGATACCGAAAGTACTGCTAAAGTACATGCTAAAGTACAACATTTATGTTTCTGATGGGATCATATTTAGGAAAGAATCCGATAAAAATCAAGCAAGAAAATACTTTTATAAATATGGCAAATTATAAAAATTCATGTTTTACAAAGAAAACAATTTTTCTATTTATTTCTATCTTCAAATTTCTCTAATCTACTTGTGTACTTCTTCCTTAGTTTTCAAAAGAAAAACAAGTTCTTTCGGCGGATCTTTAAGCTTTGTAAGTCTCAAAGATATTGCAAATCCTCTTTCATTTACAATCTCTAACGTAAAAAACTTATTTAATATAGCCATTTAAAATGAAACAGTTTATCCATAATTTTGAAGACCCAGGATATATTTGCGATTTTTAGCTTTATAATATACCAATAATAATTTTTATAATATACTTTATAAAATATAAAAAGAAAGCGAATAATTTATTTTGAATTCCCTTATATATTAAGCTTCAAAATAATCCTAATGTCTTTAATCTTAAAAATATTTGAAAATTCCGGATACAGAAATTTTAATTTTGATTATTCTGATTTATATAAAAAAAAGCAAGAAAACGAAGAAGTACTTTTTAAATTATCGCAAAAGAAAGTTAAAATTAAAATAATTGTAAAGTTCTATGCGGTTTCCAGGGGTGAAGTTATAATAATTGTGAAATTTAAAAGGTATGAATACTTAATTTTAAATATTTAACTTTATATTAGAAAGTGGCTTTTTTATTTTATCTTGGTACAAATATTGCAAGAGTCTGCTTGACTAACGACATGAAGTCGGTGCGCTACAGGGCCCACAGATCAACGATTTCAGGAGATGTAAAGAGGTAAGCAACATTATTTTGCACATGTTCCCTTACAACTAGGCCAATTTTTATGTATAAGTTTATATACAATTGCGTTATCGTTATAATCGGAAAAAGAAAAAATAGTTAACACAAAATGATGATATTAAAAGTAAAGTTTGCAGTGAAATTTTTAAAATCATTGATTTATATCTTTTTAAATAGACAAAATTTAAAGCGCAAAATTCATGGAAATATTTTATAGGAAAATATACTAATGATTACAAAAGTTGCAAAGTTGTCAACAAAAAAACATTGACAAAGTTGTTTCAAGTATTAATAAAGAAACTGTTGCCTGGATCTTGAAAAGTGAACTTA
This sequence comes from Druceiella hillmani, assembly GCA_039881145.1. NCBI lineage: Eukaryota > Metazoa > Arthropoda > Insecta > Lepidoptera > Hepialidae > Druceiella > Druceiella hillmani. The sequence continues at coordinate 7,532,984 of JAYKKI010000018.1, read as the reverse complement.
TTTATCTCTTGTTTCATTTGAAATAAATCCAGCCATTCTATCGTAACTAATATAAATTATAAATTTCCACCAAATTCGTGAAGGTTACTGGCAGAAGATTTAAATATTTTAACTAAAAATTCAAGAAGCCAAAACAGGGTTACTAAAAATGGTTATTTACTTTATTATATGTCGCAGAGAAACTTCAAGTTAAAAATTCGGTAAAAATAATACTATTCTTTTCTTATTTATTATTATTTTACGTATTCAATATTTTGATAAAATTTTAATAAAAATAATCTGGTCATATTATTTAAAAAGTAATTGGCGTACATCAAGCACAGCTGGCGCAGTTAACACAAATGTAGTTCTGTGAATGACGTGTTGCATGTTCATGGAACTCTAATCAAACTCCAATCAAGGTTGTAAAATTAGCGCACAACTTTATAGGGTGCGTGCCGTGATACCGAATTGATTTCCAAATCTTCAGTTGTTTCTTGACATTTCAATGGTTACATATTTTGTCTCTATAAACTAAATACTGTCTAAAGTATTAAATGTAACAAATTCGATCAATACTTAGCCTGCAATTGTGAAAATTTATTTCATTTAAAATGTAAATAAATCGCTTTTATTCAGGTGTCAAGAAAATTAAAAAAATAATAAATTTTTAATTTCAACGAAAAATGTTAACACTAATGAAAATAGTGACAATGTACTATTTATATAGGTAAAAAAATTATAACAGGTGAATTTTGTATATGGAAAATATTTTGAAGAGTGATTGATTTAACGTATAGAATGATAGCAGAATTCAGAAAACCATGTTTTTAGAATTTTTGTCTTTCTGTATGCGTGGTAATTTGTACCATAACCATGTGAAATCTATTGCATTGATATTGGTAAAATTTGGTATGGTAATAATTTATATTCTCCAGAAACATATTGAATTTCAATACTTTTTATCTAGATATTACAGATATAAAAAAACAGCATAACTTAGTGAATATTACGATATTGATACTGCTAATATCTATTAGCATTTTTAGCAAACTTTATGCTCATAGAGGTATGAAAGAAAAAAAATATACGAATTCCACGTGAAGAAGCACACACGGCACAATTATATCAAATACCATATTATCCAATATAATCAAAACCAACAATTATTAGGAAAATGTGGTAAAATATTTATCAATTACAATAATTGTTTTGCTGACTGTAAGAAATCGTAAAATACATTTGACCACATGAAAGGATAAAATACAGTTATAATAAACGAATAAGATACCAACATTGGAGGCATTAAATGTTATAAACTTATAGACAAGATAAAATCACAATATAAATATAAATCTAGATCCGTACTCGAAAACTGGCAAACAAATTTATATTGGGATGGAGACATCATTATGTATGTAAACTTGACCTATTATTTACAATAAAAGTCCTAAAAATAATCTACGTTAGACATATTGGTTCTGAACAAAGATGATCATAAAAATAAGTCATACCCTTAAATACAGAAGAAGAAATTACATAAGTGTAGCATCAAAGATTGGACAACTTCTCTCTAATAAGTTAATTCATGAGCCATAATTCGTAAAGTTCTTTTATCTTAAGTCCTTACAAATCCTTAATCGCTTTACTTGACCATACCACCCATTCTTTTGCTATCATGGTCCTGAATAATATTCAACAGTTAAACAGTAAATCACGTGAAATTTTCTTCATGCTCTCAATTAATATTAATGAAAGATTTCACTATAGAGGATGCCGGTAAAAATCTTGCTGTTATAGGAATAGAACATAATATTCAAATAACTAGCAAATATTAAGTTTATTCAAATAACTAGAAAATACTAGCAAGTATTTTCTAGTATTTAATAAAAGAACCCAATTCAGCAATTAATAATAAGGAAAGAGTAAAAATATAATCAAATTTGAAATAAAATGGAAAAACTATGTTCGAAACTGCGTATATATTTTATTTCTAATATACGTTCACGTCAGTAAGTGTACAACACATATAGGGACACAATGGAACACGGCCCTGTCTGCAATGCCATTTTTTGAACTATTTTGATGCTTTGACTTCAAATTATTGGTTTTCTGACCATACGTTTTAATTATTTTCATTTTCTCGTAAACAAGATTAGAATAAGGAAGCGGATTTTTACGTGACGTGACCTCTTACGCAAACATATGCAATGTTCGAAAACATTGTGCAAAGAAAATTTATCTCATAATGATAGCTTAACAGTCTGTCACTATAAATAGCAAAACAATAATTTTAATGCTAATAACTATTTTTAAATTTCATTTTCTAAATTAATTATTATTACTAACTTATTAGTTTTGTGTTTCAACTTTGAATTCGTTGGGTGGGTGTTTCTTTCCATTATAATTAACTTGAAGTCTATATAATTCAATTTTATTGTATTTATAGTTTCAAGGAACAGGAGGTGATGTTAAAAATGTTTTTGCTACATTTAAAAGTATTAATAGATACTTATAAAACGGTATAGTCATGAGGCGGGTTCTCAAATCCGTGTATGCTACTGGTATTCATTAGTCGATTATTAGTACCCTTTTCCTCTGAGAAAATTAAATCATCTACGAAATTTATCATCTAATGAAGAAGTTTCTCTAAAGAAATTCCTCTTTTTACATCCTATGTCCCCTTTTTAGGGTGAAGGTTAATTTTGATGTTCATTCTCCAGTTCCTTTCGCCTCTGTTTCAGTACTACCGAGATATGTGAATTGGTGGACACATTTTATTTCTTTTGTAGCCACAAATGCTACAATAAACATAAAAATGAAAAACAAATTCAAAAACTCTAGCAATTAAAATCACAATTTATATATTCTGAATGTGTGTAGTTGTGGTTAGCAAAAATCTGTGGCTTCCTACATAATCTCATTTATCAAATAATGATGACTCGCATCTTACAATCGTTGGAGTCATCAAGCCTACGCAGCTATTCTCGGCGAAATCTGTCCGATCGTAAATGACAGGCGATGATAATGGGTAGTCTACTCATTTAGATGTAACGAGTTAGTACTGGAAGCAGCTATAGTTACACGTAATTCGAACAAAGATATTTTTTTTAATTATTGTGATTAGTGTAAAAGTATAAAAAGTAAAATGCTTATAAATTCGTATTTCGTAAAATTATTCTACCTCATTGAAAACAAATATATTGTAAAAATATTAAAACCTGATTAAACATTCGCCATACTAACTAAAAGTATGTTAATAAATAAATTTCAAATTTATCTAAGATTTTATACGTGCTTTATAATAGTAAATATTTAATCGAAATCGTTTTCATGGTTTCTCACATTTCCCCAGAACAAATTAAGAAAAGTTAAGTTTTGCATGTGCTAGAATTGTCTACATAATTTGCTTTTAATTAATTTTTTTATAAGAATAGTAAAAAAATATTCCACATGAGAACAAATAACCCTTCATTGGATAGCGATATAAAAATATATATAAAATACAGGTACTAAATCATTCACCTAAAATCTCAACAAACTGTTATTGTTTGGTGGAACCAAACGGCTCGAAAAAGATTATCTCAGTTGTTTTCCGACTCATAACTTTTGGTGAGATTTAGTATTTCTGCAGAATTTTGCTTAATATTTTAGCTAGTGTTATTTCTAGCTCCTTAGGCTAATGCTTAGGTCCCTTAGGTTACAGATATTTAAACCATTTAAGGACTGGAAATATCAATAAAAGCACATTAATTTATAAAGCCTGTTTTAATCTACCTTGTTTTATTGAGACAAAATTATTGAGCGTTCTTTTATGTTATATAGACCGAATCAGAATGTTGACAGTTTTGACGTCAATGCGTCTTTAAATTTGCTTCTATACTAACATGTACTCGAAAAAACACTATAATAAAAACATTAAGGGATACAAGTTGATATTGCAGTTCTGAATTTTAGTATCCACATTAAAAGTAGTATTATATCACTAAATAGCTAAAATCAAGGTATTTCCTGTATTATAAAGAGTTTGTAATGTCCTGCATACTACAGAGGAGGCTAAGTATTTGGAAATTTCGGCACAACATGATATCCGACTCGTTGAAAAAATCTTCGTTGTTTTAGAATCTTTTAAACTAAAAGCAATAGTTAATGAGACACTCGCCGGTGGCGTGGTGTCCCTTTTCATTTCGGTGTGTGCTTAATGGGTTCCAATGAAGGTCTCACGTGAATTCAAAGTTCGTTTTATATATTTTCAGGTTTCTACGTGAATCCTTTTTAGATTCTCCATATCACATTATCATTCACTGCACTTTATTTCGATAAAATAATACCTTGTGCCTCCATGTATCTTTGTTCTCGTTTTATCTAAATATCGTAAATAAAAATAAAATGCCTTACCTTATTGGAATTTACGATATTCATACAACAAAGTTTTATTTTACAAATATTACTAAATATCGTATATAGATACAAAGAAATAAATGTAACTTATAATTTTATGAACTATTAAGTATATTATTTAAATATACTTATAAAAAATATTCAGTAGTATTTATTTAAATCCAAACTTTTCCTAATAGGGAAATAATTCGTTTTTAAGGAATTTTCACGATGGCCAAAATAACTCATGTAATTTAATTTCCTTTTAGTGTCCATACAAAACTTTTTTAAAAACTGTGAAGTGAATCCAATCAGACTAAAGGTTTCATATATTTTTCCAGATAAGTTTAAAGAAAGTAGTAAAAATCTTCCCTTCATTATTGACATGAAAAGTTGTATATTTATATTTTAAAATTTGAACGAAAAACCAATACAAAATTTAATCACTTAAGTTGAAAATCTTTTTGCCTCAAATGTAAATTGAATTTACTTAAAGTTATATATTTACTTTTCTTCCTATCGGTATCAGTTTTATGGTGAAAACAAACATATAATTTTAAATTATAAGAGCGCATCGCCAAAAAATACAAACCGTAAATAATAACAATTATTATACTATGGGCAATCAGCAGTTACAAGAAAGAAGAAGAACTTAGAATCGCCTACTACAAATAGAACTTGTTTAAGGAGAGAGGCTAAAACTACCAGAATTAAACAATTTGCTAAAAAAATAGGTTTAAAATTTTAATCGTTCATATGACGACAACACATATAATATTTTGAATTAGATTGCAATGAGCTGGTTCCGTGTTTTAATATTACCTTCATTCAGAAACTTTGTTAATAAAGAACAAATGTAACCGAGACTATAATAATTGAACACTGTAAATTATTTCACTGATAGATAGGAGTTAAACAAAATTAAGTATTTTTTATGCGCTATTAACTTAAATACTTTTATAAAAACTATGAAAGACAACACTTAATCAGATAATTAAATTAATGGAATATAAAACTTCGCAGCTTCAAAGCAGTTTGCAATATTTCTACGAGACAAAAGCCAGTAATATTTAATTTAAGTATCGTTTTTAAAAGTATTTGGCAAAATCATGTTATATCATTTTTAATATCTTTTGTTTTAATAGTTGATAAAACACCTGCGTATGCACATAAGTGAGAATAATGAGTAAGTTGGTGTGATTCAGTAAGTCAGTCTAAAGGCTTGTAATTTTGTTAAATAAGTTTTTGAGCAAAAAATTATTAAAAAATGTTCATGAGTGTGATGATTTTTTTGCCTTAATTCCAGTATTCACCGTATTTGCAGGGATATATCAACAGTTCCTTGAATAGGAAGAGTACTATTACTCTCGCTTCTAAGAAAAAAACTTTTCATGCACTCTTATGTGACGCGGAGTAATCATTACTCTTTCCATACATTGCACCGAATCTAATATATCATGGAACAATTAATTTAGTATCTGTAATTGATCAAATATTTACATATTCTTTGACGTGTATAATATTTATAATCACCTTTAAACACTGAGATTAGTAAATTAAATGTTACTTTGTAGTCAGCCATTATAAGATGGTGCATATTTTTCTGAATTTACATCCTTCAGCTTAAAATTTCTAAATGTAAAAATACTAAATGCCGTTGTTTGATAAAAATGAACTATTTCAAAAAAACCACCAGATTCCTCACTGATTACGTTGCGAAGAGGAAAACTTTACAACTCAGCATTTGTCAACATAATTTTGAACTCATTTTCGATGAAGAATCTTGTCAAACAGAAATCAAAACAACATAGTCTTTAAATCTTTTTCTTTTGTAAGACTGTTATAAATTGAAATACTTCAGTCATATTAAGTTACATGGAGACATAATCCCAATAATTAATAAAGTTATTTGTTTTTTGCAACATAAGTTAAATTTATACTTCTGGAATTTAAAGTGTTTGCATTTTATTAACCATTATTTGTTGATTGAATTACTGAATTTTATTTAACAACTCTATTTCTTGGAATATATCATTCAGTATGTGTCATATCGATGTCGATATAGTAAATGGTAATAAATAATTTGAAATAATTAATCAATTTCAGACTATTATAAGGTTTTACCAAGCTTTTTCCTATATTAAAATAATAAAGAGTTTAACTGTAGAAAAAAATAAATCGAATATAATGTACATAGTTATATCGTATCACCTTATCTACATTACATAAATTGCCTAATTTTCTATTGCGTTCGTTAAAAATAAATGTACATAAAAGAATGTATTAATAATTCCAACATCGGATTAAAAAGGTACTGACGGGTGTCGCGGTACCGCCTTTGGCTTCAAAGTATGTAATATGAGCTAACGAAGCAGGTCTTCGTGGATTCAGCCCTCGATTTAATATGTTTGCGGTTTAACGTGTCAAACTTTGAGTTTACTGTAGTTACGATGAAATTATTCGGTATTTTTTTGCTTTGTACGCTTCCTCAATGTCACTGTCATGTTGGTGCATCTTTTCAGATTTTGTAGACAGATTATATAATAGGTTTTTTTACAAAATCGTTGGTTTGTTTGCGATTAAAATTGGATAAAACAATGTGTATATCCCTGTTTATAATTGAATGAAATTACTTTTTCCAACTATTCAAATGTAACTTGAAAGTATATATGTTCAAACTTAATTAAAAATTTTACTCCATGAAATAAAATATTGTCATTCAAACAATTCTATACGATCAAAGAGTTGTCTTCTACCTTTAAATTTTATAAGCACACCTACCTATCTATAGAAAGCACCTTGCTTTTACTCCTCAATACAATACAACCTCATTTAATGAGTTTATTAATACCCATATATTTTATTTCGAAGTATTTGTAACAATAAAGTATATACATTTGACGGTTGAATAAAAGCTGTGAATTATTACATTTCGGAAAAATGAAGTACCATTCCTATCACAGCTTCTATCAAGGTTTTGATAAATTATATTTAAATATTTTGTCAGATAGTATTTAATTAAGATTCGTGAATTTACTCCGTCGTAGAAGACAGCGAAGATCTCCTAACTAGATATAGAAAGGTTTTCCGGAAAAATGAAAAGACTGATAATCCCTGTTAAAGTCAAACTGGGATTATTTCATATAAAGTAGGATGATGTTTCGGAAAATCTTGTTTACTACAGTAAATACTATAAATTTTTCATAAATTATAACAACATACTATGATCAAAAAGATTACGTCGATAAGTAGAAATTTAACCACGTGTATGTACACGTGGTTAGTTTTGAGTTATTCGTGAAACTGCTAATTTTTATTGACTATTGTATTAAGATAATGCAAACGTTAGTCGCTTGAAATTGTTTTCTTTTGCAATTATTAGTATTAACTTAACATTTGTTAACTTATGTGAAATAAGCCAATTTTCATAAAAATACACATAACATGATGTAAAGCCGATATCGTAAGAGTATATTAAATATGTGTCCGTAATTTGGGAATAACAAGTAATAGAAAGTAACAGCGTATGTTACTAGGGAAATAAATATAGATTGTGATATAACGATAATAATGCATTTTTAAAAAAAATCATTTAGAGTTATGTTGTTTGAGCAAGCACTTGCGATGAGAATAATATTGTTAGTATTGATAGTAATATTAATAAACCTTCCTATGATAAAAAACTGCAAATGAAAAAAAGAATCTTGTTTTGTTCTGTATTCTTTTATCCTGATCAAATTTGCCTTGTTTTTGTGTATACGTTACATTATTGTGTTTAGCAGCGAGAGTTAAGAAGTTAATATTTTAATATAATTTATTTATTAAGATTTTTCGGAAGTATTTACTTATAGACAAATTTATAATAATAATAATGAATATATAAAGAGTATCTCTATATACAAATGCATTTTGTATAGACTGATATGCGGTCAGTGTAGTAGGTTTTAGGCGGATAAGCTTAGTATGTTTAGGGATCGGTGTATTTGTCACCTAATTTTTTAGCTAAACTTTATCATATATTGTTAGTTATATTAATTTTGTAACTATTATCTTGGTAAAAACATTTCAATAAATTTATTACTCAAAAATATTATTATATTAACTAGTACCATTTAAAAACTTTTTATCTTAATCAGAAAAAAATATTGTATGTACTTATAACTCACTCCCATTTATACTAGAAATATTGACTTCAATTATCAATAAAGTATTTCTAAAGTAATTAGTGGGTTTTTTTGGCCAAACCTAATAAAATTGAGTAATTTTTCTTGTTCAAAATTCAAGTATCAAAACCATAGATTTCTTATATTACCGATTGTCGCTAATATTATTTCAAAAGACTTGCTTAAATTTCGTTCAAACTTTCTGAAAAGAAAATAACCAAGCTGCTACAATTCTATCACTATAAATTATTGTCCATCTGTGAATCCGGCAATGACACGCCGCGTTGCTTCCAAGTAGTCAAGCGTGTTGTGCAAAATGTGATGCGCTGATGAAATCTATCTCACGTGCCGATTAATTAACTAATGTCAGATGTTGTTAGCTGCAAAGTTAATGAAGTTAAGTGTTTAACAATCTTGTGGAAGAGGTAAAGCATTTAACGCCTATAGAGTGAAGATGAAAATCCATTTAGGCGAAAGATTATTTACCTTTGTTTGAGATTGGTGAATATTTAAATATGTTAAATATGATTTACGTATATAGATGGCAAGTCTATTTGTAATTGTTTTGCATTATGTATATTTAAATCCTATATATGTGCGTACGTATAAAAATGTATTATATATTAATAAATAAACACACACACATACATACACACACACACACACACACACATATATATATATATATATATATATATATATATATATATATATATATATACATATGTATGTATATATACATACATATGTATATATATATACACATATATATATATATATATATATATATATATACATATGGTTACTATAATGTGTCTATTTTACACATGAAATGCAAGCTTATTTTATTAATCATTCACAATAATATTATTTCAAACAATGTGACTACATGTCTATATTAGCCAATATTGATACGATAGTTAATATCAAATCCCTTAGAGAAGCTAAGAGGATTTTACGTATTTAATAAAATACGACGAAAAGTTTCATCTGCAGAGCACCGCTCGAATAACTATTATGAGTAATATTGAAGTACCTTTTGAACGTCACCCTATCCAAATGTCAAACCAAATTATCTAATCTACCATTTGTCCATCCTGTCATATACTATTTCGTTATCATTTATTAAGCCGTATTTTGAAAATCAGATTTAATTTCTCTTCAACTTTGTCTGCCTCTGCAAAGTAAATATTTTATACAAAGGAAAGCTCCATAAAAGTTTTTGTCACAAAACAGCCTTCTTCATATTATATTGTTCACTCGAGCAACAGAGATTCAAGATTGTGCCTTTGTTTTAATCTTTTTTTTAAATAATTATTAATGGTTACTTTATTAACAGTATAATCAATTGAGTGTTTTTTCGTATGTATTGCAGGACCCAAACTTGTATCATAAAAATACTTTATCAATTTTTTTTTGTAATTCTCATTTTTATATGCTATTCTTTCAAACATTTTGTTAAGATAGCTCTAACTGTTTGATTTGCTTAACATGGTAGATTTATATTACCCCGTTTTGCAATAAGAAGTGAGTTATAACACACAATCTGCGATAATTAGCACTGTAGATACTTGAATTTTATATAAAGTAGCCAAAATGAGCAAGGAGAATATGACCTTTCATCAGTGAGAAATTTTCAAAATCATTTTCATAGATTCCGAAATCATTTCCTACACACGTACAAATTGACAAACGTTTTTTCTTTATAATATTAAGGCAGATTGCAGTATACAGTTTCTTTTAGGTTGAGGCTTTGAAAAAGTATACAAAAAATGATGTTTAAATAATTGTTCAAATTGACAATCGTGTGTTTAGTAATAAAATATTTCATCTTCTCATAGTAGTTCATTATTAGAGGAAAGGGAAATGAGAAGATTTCAGACTGAAAAGTGAAAAACTTTACAACGCGCACATCACGTAATAACATAATTACTACTCTAATTATATTAAGGTATTATAATTGACTCGATAGACGAATTCTTCAGTAAAACTTTTTGATGTACAAAAAGAAATGTTCCATAAATATTTTCAATCGTAGAAGATACTTTATCAACAACGAAAGAAAAATAGAATAATAGGTCAGGAGAGTTATAATTTAATTTGCAAATTGCTATTGAAAGAAATACTATTTTATTTAGTAAGAAAAATAGACACACCTTTTTAACATGTAATTATCATTGTAAGTTGTTCGTGCACAATAATAATATATGTGTGTATATATATATATATATATATATATATATATATATATATATATGTATATATATATATATATATATTTTTTATTTTTCTTTTTTTTATTACATATGCAAATAATTTTTTTTTCTGTATCTATCCGCTCCATGGTGGTATACAGCCCTAAGGCGGGCGGTTAAAAATAGATAATACGGATATAAAGCGTTATGTTATTATTAGACATAATGATTTATAACTGCAATGGATAAATAGCAATGTTGTTTGCCTTCATTTTATAAAATATTTATCAGTTATTTCACTACAAATGACTAGAAAAAGAAAATAGAAATAAATGTAAATTTGGTACATTTCAATGTCTATGTTAATTAATATTAAGCGCCATTAATAGCAACATTTGCAACTAATGGTGCTTAATATCATTAAACATCCTCATATAAACTGATAGTTATTTAACCGTCTTTAAAAAATTTAAATTAAGAAAAACACAAATAATTAATAAAAAAACGACATTAAAAATTGAGGAAAAAGCTTAGATTTTTTTATGAAAAATAATAGTTATATATATATATATATATATATATATATAATAGTTATATTATTTTTAATCAAACATTTCTACAAAAACAATTACAAAATTTTCCAAAATACTAACAAACTTAAGACCTGACTATTTAAAAAACCCTTTTTTCGGGGAAGCTTCCGTAGGTTGGTAATGAAAGGGTCTGACTGTAACATGAATCTATTCACTAAATCACTATTAGCAAGTTCACGAACCATTTTTCGAGTATGATCTCGTCCAAATGCCTTCAAGTTTTAATTATAGCCTCTTCATATAATTACCTCTTCATATAATTGCCTCTTCATAAATTCCTACAGACACTAATGCACACTTTACAGTTTCTGCGCCACGTATTATTACTTAGTGGAGGGAAGCTGGGAGATTGTACCATGGATATTCTTGTATCAAAAGTCGCGCGATTTCTAGACTGGTTTCCTAAATTTCAACGAATAGCGTTGATATTGTGTCCCGAAGATAAAGTTGGCAAAATTGTAGAGCAGTAGTCAATTAAATCTCTATTTAAGCCTGTGATTTCAGCTGAAACATTTAAATTCAAAAAGAATTTACTGATTACCTGATGTTGAACGTACAATTTTTAATCTAAATTTAACATTTTTTTATCATTGTTTAACTTAACCTACAACTTTTAAAAATCTATTCTATAAAACAGGCGACGGAAATACTCAAAGAAACGAATCCATGAATGCAAAGGTGACAAACCAAAAAATTATTTTAATCGCTTTATTTTGCAACAAATCTATGTCATTAATTTCCCTGGGTGTTACTTCATAAATTTAATACCGAGCAGATAATGTTCCACTTAATGTATTACAACATTTACAATTAACTATAGTGAGTTGCAAAAAATGTTGGATGTTGAAAACGCGTCTGTCGAATATGAATACAGTCGGACAAAAGGAAGTTATATTTTCTTTAAAACAAGATTCTTCATTTTTAGATACAGCAGAACTTTGTTTTACAAATTGAAAACGAATAGATCTACAGAGGGGATATTTCCACAAAATATTGGTTTTACTATCTGAATTTGTTACTAATTGCAAAGGAACCCAGTAAGTTTTTTTTTTTCATTAAAAATAGTTACATAAATAACAAACAATTTGTTTCTAAATTTATATACCATGTACTGTCCAAACTAAGATTTTTCCATTGAATCACTTAGTGTGCTAATGTCTAGCAAACTCAAATGGTTTTATTCTTCAGAGTCGCCTAATAATATTTTACTCATTTAAGAGTCTGGACGCTTCTAAATTAATGTAGTTTTGAAGTTTCTTTTGCACATCTACTAATAATATCATCTACCATCTTAATCTCAAGATCATGATGGAGATCACAGTTACGAACGTACGAAGCCGAGTTAACTACACACTTAAAGACTTTGTTTGGTAATTTTTTTATCACTTGGATGTGATACAAAGATTACAAAAACCAAGCTAAATACATTTTTCTGAACTTGATGTTAAGATCGTTGCCTTTCTTTTGTTCTTATGTTCTTTCCGCTGAAACTTGGCGTCAAGAGTCATACCAAGATATTTATATATATTTATCGGTGTTAGTACACGGTAATTGAGTGCCCTTAATAAAGACCGGTTGTTGTGTTATTTTTTATTTGTAAAATGTATTTTTGTCCAGGTGGCTACTTTGTTGAGAGCAGATTGCAAATTACTAGTTGAATCTTCCATAGTTTCCCCTACTGCCATTATTGCCATATCATCTGCAAAATTGGCTGTCGTACTAAACAATGTTGTTGAAACATCATTAATGTATGGCAAGTACGAAATTGAGCCTAGAACACAACCTTGAAGAACTCCAGCATTAATCAGCTTCAAGTCTGAATACGAGTCTTCGTATTTAAACCAAAAGTGTCGATTAGTCAGATAAGATTTTAAGAGTTGATAGAAGTGATCAAAAAGAAGTAATCTGAATTTGTATAGCAGACCTTCATGCCAAACTCTATGAAATGCCTGCGCAACATCCAAGAAGACAGCAGAACATATACTTTTGTTTTCTAACGCTTTTTCAATAACATCAATAATACGATGTAATTGATCGATTGTCGAGTGATTATTTCTGAAATCAAACTAATGAGATGGTATAAGGTTTCTTTGATTAGTAATAGGTTTGAGACGCTTTAAAATAAGTCTGTCCAATAGCTTTGACATTATTGGTAAAAGTGAGATCGGTCGATATGATTCAAATTTACTTAGATTTATGCCAGGTTTTGCTACCATGAACGATGAACTTCAGCTATGTTCCGTACATCTGGGACGTAGTTTAGCCGAATACAGATATTAGAGTATTTGATTTAACCGAAGCTTTTCTTTGAAGTATTTTAAGTATCTCACCTGTAACTAGATCAAATCCAGGTGATTTCTTCGTATTCAGGATACTTTTAATATCATCAGCAGCTTTCTTGTGTGTAACTAATATAATTATGTTGGGATAAACATTAGAATGTAGAAGTGGCAGAACATCATCTCACTCATTTTAATAAAATCTTGCTTCAAGATGTTGCGCAAACATATCTCCTTTTTCTAAATTTTTATGAGCCCATTTTCCATCAGTTTTTTTGATAGGGGGCACTTGAGATAACGATCATTTAAGATATTTTGTAGCTTTCCATAGTGAGTTCTCAGTACTGTTATCTGCAGTAAGTTCTGTGAGAATTTTGTTGATTGATAATTGTTTGATGTTTTTAGTTTCTGTCGTTAGTTGTCTAGTAGCTCTGTTAAGTAAAGTTTTATCATATGGGCTTCTTGATTGATGATACTTTCTTCTAAGTTTTTTTTCTGATATTAAGACTCTAATTTATTTTGAAATAATTAAGGCCTTTTAATTTTCTTCTAATACCCGCCGTACTATTCCAGGTAGCTTCCTGAATAGCTGCGGTAAATTCATTTAATTCTTTTTCAAATTGATCAATAGTCTTTATCGTCACCATCAGGTTGATGTCATTTCTAATAAACAAATAAAATAAATCCTATCTGCAACTGAGAGTTAATGTATGTTCTTCTACGATGATTTTTTCACTATCTGCTAGGTAAATTGGAGAATGAACAGAGTTCATGTCAAGTTCCTCTTCAATTTTAATATAAATTTAATGAAGAATACATTTTTAACAACAAAAAAGTCTGTTAGGTCTGGAGTTTAGGATCTGTAGGCCAATACGTTGGTTTGCCACTTAACATAAATTCGCATCCATAACTAACAGCAACCCTGCATGACTCTCGTCCCTTAGTATCGATTAGCCTTGAACCCCAGTGGGTATGTTCAGCATTGAAGTCATCTCTAATGATGAAGCGACAAATTAATTTTTTGAAAAATGTGATATTTTCATTTGCATAAATATTGTATCTAGGTGGGCAATAGATTGGACTTACTCTGAGTTTTTGTTTAGTTGTTTCAACCGTTACAATTGTGGCTTGGATATCGCTAGTCACATATTTTTCTTCTTCAAAGAGTTTGATACAGTTTTTAATAATAACAGCACTACTTCCATGTGCCGTGTTAGCAGGATGAATTGAATGATATGTCGAGTAGTTTTTTAATCTAATAAATGGTACTTTAATAAAATGTGTTTCTGATATAAGACATATGTCAATGTTTTCTCTGCAGATGATTGCTCGCAGTTCACGTTGGTGCTATAGTAACGTAATAACTTACAAATAAACTACTTTTATCATCTATGCTAGAATCCACGAAATACCGTTTGTACTCATTATGACCCGTACTACCATCAAAATTCCATTTCACAATTAAAGTTAAATTAACTGACACTATTGAAATATTATTTAAAACAATTTTTTTGACTCTAATATCTGCGAAGTTGTGTGATCTAAAAAACTTTGCAACTCGATTTTGGCCTTATATTCCATCAGTACTACTCTATATTACTATAATGCCACGCAATCTTAACTTTCAAACCACTTTGATACGTTAATAAAACTTTACTAGAAGTCATACTATTAACAAAGTTCATTACTAACCAATATGTTTTGTAAGCTAGTCAGCTCCACAAAAAGTGATAAAATTTTTTCTGCATTAATATTTGTTAATGTAGATGTATCTGAATTGTCGAGAACGCACTAACTTCTGAACCGTCAACCTGACATAATTCCATTAACCCTCTACGTTTCGAACTTTTGCTAAGGTTACTTAAATATTTTTATTTGGTGAGATTACTAAAACAGACTATACAAAATATAATTCTTCCTCTGTTCGCGGTCGACCAGAGGAAGATGTGCTATTTTTTAGGTTGAGCTAAATCACATTCAGGTATATTTTACTCATTATTTGTTACTAGTTCAATACCCTGAATAGCACTAAGCCAGTCATCAAACTTTTTAAATAATTTTGATGTATTAAAATTCATAAGATTATAATATTTGTCAACATTTTCACACAAATGAAACACGCGTTTATGTAAAGTACTAATGTTTATGTTCTCCACATTATGAAAGTTTTCTAACAGCACATTGTAACAGCAAGTTTTATAATAGTATAATAAAACACGTTCGTGTTTGTCTTTACCATATCCTTTTATTGAAACCTATAAACTAAATAAATACGTCCTATTAAAGAACAGTTCAATGAATTACATGAAAAGCAAAAAAAAAAATTTAATTAACATTGTAAATAACTCGAAGATATGGTAGGAAAAACGTATGCTACGAGTTAACTTAAAGAGCCCTAGCACCAGAGGCATGCTATGTTGGTTTATATATTTTACGTTAGGATATACTTATATGAATATATACGTCATGCTATGTTGGTTCATATATTTTACGTTAGCCTTTACTTATATTGATATTTAACAACATATTACAACAATTGGGCGTCATTGCTAAAAATGGGACTAAGAGCTTGTATCTTGTAATTGGATATCATGTCACAAACACACAAATAAAAAAACAAATACCGGGATATGTTATCGCAAAGGTGAGTCTCTGATACGCACACGGTAAAGGATTGAATGCGCAATTGATGCCACGTGTAATGAAAAACAAAGGTCAAAATGTAATGAAAAACAATTACTGGCAGTGGTATTTATATGTGTTTGTATAGTTTATTTATCGTACTAGTTAGTGAGATAGTTAAAAGTGAGATTATAAGTTACCAATTTTTCGATTTATGTCTTATGAATGGAATCACCCTGCACTTCTAGAGCAGTCGTTAGTGGATCATCCAAGAAGAAGTTCAGCACTAGCTAAACCTGTTTGTAAAATAAATATACTAAATATTGTGCATACATACACACACAGACACACACATATATATATATATATATATATATATATATATATATATATATATATTTCAACAATTATGTTGGCAAAAATGTTGAATAGGAAGTCATGTTGGAAAATAAAGTAGATAGTGATCATCATCAATTTGGAAAGGTCGAAAGCATTTGCTAAGTATGTATTATCACTCTGCAATAATTATTGATATGGAATTTTAATGGAATCATCCCTAATGGATTCGTGAAAGCGAATATCCTGGAATTTATTGAATTTATGTAACTTATCTCGAAATAAAATTTTGTGAAACATTTAATACAAAAGTTTTTGAAATCCCAAAACGGGTCTATCGAGAAATTACAGAAAAGATTTTTCGATTTTATATTATCAGGCATGTAAATGTTGTCTTGGATTTAAAATTTAAACCATTTCCATTTGATAATGCATATTCCATTATGTTTTCAAATGTATCGCCAAAAGCATATCAACGAAAAATTATTTAAGTGCTGTAAGTAATGTTAGAAGTAGTAAGGTAAGTTATTCCACAAAATTATTTTCACAATGCAGAAATTAAAATATTCCAAATGTGATTACATATAAGTATATACATATATATATACACATGTGTGTGTGTGTGTGTGTGTGTATATATATACATATATATATATATATATATATTATCTAATTAACTAAGTGAGGTAACCAGAATTATCGGAAGATATGACTGAAAAAAATTGTCGTGAGCGTGAATTTCCTTTGTAATATTTCAAATCCAAAATGATTTTAGTATAATGCGTATGAAGTTGGCATAGCATATTAATTCAGGTTTAGTAAATTTTAATATACTCCTTGATATTTTTTTCTATTGCAAATATTAATCAAAGTTGGACTTGAATCACCTCTTAATAAAATTATTTGAATGGATCTTCTTAACTTTACATATAAATGAAAAACAATTATTTAATTTCATAATAAACTTACTTAAGTATAATTGAAGTGCCTCACTAAATAGTTTGTATTTATTTTTTTTGTAAACTTTCTACAACTACATATCATCTCGAAATATGCATTCTTTAGTATAAGAAGTCAAACAGGATAATGTAGTTAATGAACGCAAATTAATATCACATTATATAATTAATATCACATTGTATAATTTTTAATTGGAATTAGTTATTTGAAAGTGATATTACATATATCTAGTACCAAAGTATACTTCAATATTCTCTTAAAAGTTTAGATCCATTAAATTTGTTTTGACGAAACGATGAACATATACTTGCTTACCGCTCTTTAAAGCCGCAAATAACACGATAAATGAGATTTCCAATACAGAAATGATTAGTCCCGTTTTTTATTCTAATAAAAAGTTAAATCAATAATAGTTTGATTCAGATTTTGATATGACTTTCATCTTTAAAATTTATAACACGTAAATTAAGACAGAGAGTAAAAGATGGTAATTAGATGGCAAAAGATCTCGTGAGTGCAGTGGGTGAAGTAGCATATTCCATCCAAGTGAAAGTAGTTTTCCCCGCGTTACTTTTGCTACTTGGGGTCGAGCGTTGTCATATAAAATAAACTGCTTTCATCTCAAAGAAATTTAGCGGTGATTTTACTAGCTCAATTTTTCACAATAAATCTTAGCTGTAACTGTA
Source organism: Druceiella hillmani (assembly GCA_039881145.1). Lineage (NCBI taxonomy): Eukaryota > Metazoa > Arthropoda > Insecta > Lepidoptera > Hepialidae > Druceiella > Druceiella hillmani. The sequence goes on along the minus strand of JAYKKI010000018.1, from coordinate 7,514,791 downwards.
CTGTTAGCTTGAAACAGTTCACAATAAATACCTTAATGAATAACTGAATTCATAACCCACCATGCATTCAAAAACATCTGTTGTCCAATATTATATTTTGGCTTGGGTACACCTTTTTATGCAGCTCCTAGCCACTGACATTTATGCTAAAAACTAAACAAAGTCTCTTACTTTTTATCTCCTGGAACCAGATACTTTAGTCTCTCGTTGGTGCAATGGAAACTCAGTAGCTTCAATCACACATTAGCTCTTCCAAAGTTGAAAGGGTGTTAGCTCATGTGGTAACCAAATGGAATATTTCCACTTATTTCTCAAAGTATGAAGTTGTTTTTCCATTGCAGTATAAGAACATGAAAATAGCTCTGCCAAACAATACGAACTTAGTCTGCAATTTGTAACAATAAGGCTTTTAATTTTTTCCAAAATCAACTGTAGGAAGTCGGTTTGGATGAGGTTTATCGGACAGGTCAAAATTCCCTTTTCAGGATTTTTGGAACCTGTGCTTGGCTGCGTTGTAAGAGGATATACCTTTACCCATCGTTTTGTATCTATTGCGTAATATTTCGCTAGTTTTTCGCCCTAAACGACATTCCTGAAAAGGGAGTTCTCTAAGTTCACTTCGAAATGCTTCCATTTTTAATTTATTTTTTAAACGCCGATTATTCAATTGCAAACTGAGCAGAAATTCGAATGCCGTACTCCTTATTTTCCCTACAATAAATATTCTAGAAGCTTCTATAATGCGTCTCAAAATGTAAATTTTGAGACGCGTTATAGAAAAATTAAATTTATAATTAATTTAACATTTCGACGCCTACTTGATAATCTATAGTCCCATAATTGTAAAACTGTGAAACTGTCGACAGAGAATTATTCTATACACCGCTAAATTTCTTTGAGATGAAAGCAGTTTATTTTATATGACAACGCTCGACCCCAAGTAGCAAAAGTACCGTGGGGAAAACTACATTCATTTAGATGGAATATGCTACTTCACCCACTGTACTCACGAGATCTTTCGCCATCTAATTACCATCTTTCACCCTCTGTCTTAGTTTACGTGTTATAAATTTTAAAGATGAAAGTCATATCAAAATCTGAATCGAACTATTATTGATGTAACTTTTTATTAGAATAAAAAACGGGACTAATCATTTCTGTATTGGAAATCTCATTTATCGTGTTATTTGCGGCTTTAAAGAGCGGTAAGCAAGTATATGTTCATCGTTTCGTCAAAAAAAATTTAATGGATCTAAATTTTTAAGAGAATATTGAAGTATACTTTGGTACTAGATATATATAATATCACTTTCAATTAACTAATTCCAATTAAGAATTATACAATGTGATATTAACTATATAATGTGATATTAATTTGCGTTCATTAACTACATTTTCCTGTTTGTTTTCTAATGCATATTTCGAGATGATATGTAATTGTAGAAAGTTTACAAAGAAAATATATAGAAACTATTTAGTGAGGCACTTCAATTATACTTAAGTAAGTTTATTATGAAATTAAATAATTGTTTTTCATTTATATGTAAAGTTAAGAAGATCCATTCAAATAATTTTATTAAGAGGTGATTCAAGTCCAACTTTGATTAATATTTGCAATAGAAAAAAATATCAAGGAGTATATTAAAATTTACTACACTTGAATTAATGTGCTATGTCAACTTCATACGCATTATATTAAAATCATTTTGGATTTGAAATATTATAAAGGAAATTCACGCTCACGACAATTTTTTTCAGTCATATCTTCCGATAATTCTGCCTTTAAAAAAAGTTTTAATTCTCAAAAATACTGTATAAACGTGTACATGTACTTGAAAACATACCATCAAGGAGAAAATACTCTCAGAATTATTTTTGTCTTTTTACTTATTTTCTTGTCTATGTTTCATAGAGGTTGAGATTAAATTACGTCTGAACGCAATTTACTCGAAGTCTCGTTTCTTCAGGCTTGGAGCATATTCCATACTTTCCTCTTTTTCTTATTTTAAGAGTTATAAATGTATTTCAGAATATTGTACCTTCTGAATTCTTAAGTAGACTTCTTTCGTAAAGTTTTGGTAAATGGTGTAATATAATATAATTTTAATTATTTCCGATGTTTAACCCCTCAAATAACCTTAAAAATCATAATAAAACTCTGTAGTATAAATACAAATAATCATGGGCCTAAAAATAAAATGCGTTTTAAGGAATATTATTAAAAATCGTAAGTTTCTGTGCTCAGTTCCAAACTTACGCACGTGTTTTAATTGAGTTCCTAATCAATTTCTTATTCATGCTTGTGAACCTATATTTCTAAAAATTAAATATCCTATGTATCTGAATATGAGCTATAAAATAGTTAAAATGAATAAAAATCGGAAACCTTAAAACCTTACTTCGAAACTTGTCCGTAACTAACTGTGCTACGGAATATTCAAAATAATCATAGATTTGAAATTGAAATGAGATTTTCAATTTATCCAGGAATAATTGTATTATTTAGTAGCACATTATCTAATACATAATGTAATTTTACATATTGAAATCAAAAGATAATACGCTAATTTATACACGAAATCTAGTGCACTTCACGGTCTACGCATAAGTGTTATCATTGTAGAAAGTTTACAAAGAATAGATACTTAAATTACTTAACCAGACTGATTACAGATAAAAAAAAATACAGGACAATGTTCGGAGCACTTTGCACTCGCATTTATAATGTACATACTAGGCAATAAAAAATATGATCCCTATCTCATTGTGTATTGATAATCGTCTAGGAATTTCTTTATAATCATGTCTAGTGTCACCTCACATTTAGATTTGAGTTAAAATTTGACCGATTATTTCATTAATACTTTTTATGTATTTCTCTATTTGTTAACGCTATTTAATATATTAAATAGATGATAATAACTAATAAATAAATATTAACAAAATGCATAAAAAATATTTAATATGCCATTATTTACTCTTAGAATCTAAAGCTGATAACGCAATGAAAATAAATAGTGGTGAAAAGTATAAGACAATTCGGCTATTTAAATACAATGAAAATAATAGTGGTGATGCTACGTAAGACATTTTGCCTATTTAAATTTAGCTGTCATAAATTCAACGTATAATTTTTGGATCACTAATATTTTTGGATATTGCTAGAGATTGACGGATCCGTACTAATGTCAATAATATTTGAATCTGAATATTCAGGTAATTAAAACCATTTTATATCCTATAAGGTTCCGGCAATTCCTTAATTTATGTATTAACAATCTATATGATAAAAAAACGTTGCTATTGGTATAAAGAAAAAAAACAAAAAACAAATTCATCTATTCGGAACAAATATCACAAGGGTTAATAAACTTTGTGTATAGCATATGTTGAAGGAACTATTTATGATTTTTATATTCATGTTAAAAGAGAGCACATACCGCAATAATTATACGAGATTATCAATAAATTTCGGTGCTGAAATATATTCAATGAGCTCTAATTATTTTTCAGATACAATATTTTTTGGGCATATTTTATGGAAAATTGATAACATTTTAAACGGTAAGAATGTACTTTAATGGAGAATAGTGATGTAGATTAAAAACTTCTTTTTCGATTCACATGTTCAAAGACGACACCAATAGATCTGTACTTATGTTAAAACAAGTATTCATCAATTGTTAATGATTCATTTCATATATGCCAAAGAATAAAAGAATAAAAGTCCAATCTTAACTTTAAAGAGTCCAAACTTTAGTAATTTTCCTACTTAAGAAAATTGAAGTTAATATTTCCTCGCAATGTACATTTGAACATTCTTTAAACAATACGTTTGGACATTTACCGATGTTGAAATTTGTACATTTGAACATTCTTTAAACAATACGTTTGGACATTTACCGATGTTGATGTTTGTGAAAAGAATGTTCAATGTACATTTGAACATTCTTGTAATGTACATTTGAACATAATGTACATTTGAACATTCTTGTAATGTACATTTGAACATTCAAACGTACATTTGAACATTTGAACATTCAAACGTACATTTGAACATAATGTACATTTGAATATTAAAACGTACATTTGAACATTTAATGTACATTTGAACATTCACTCACAATGTACATTTGAACATTCTTTAAACAATACGTTTGGACATTTACCGATGTTGAAATTTGTACATTTGAACATTCTTTAAACAATACGTGTGGACATTTACCGATGTTGATGTTTGTAAAAAGAATGTTCAATGTACATTTGAACATTCTTTAAACAATACGTTTGGACATTTACCGATGTTGAAATTTGTACATTTGAACATTCTTTAAACAATACGTTTGGACATTTACTACTTACTTACTATTTAATTGAAAGGACAAAACGCCACTCAGAAAAGAATTGATATTAATAATTTGTTAATGCCCACCTTGATCATGAATAGCGTGAGCAAATTTTTAAATAAATAAGACATAGTTTTCCTAAAATTTCCATTATTTACTTTATTATCCGTTCGCTTCATACAGTCATAGGAATATGAGAAGCTAAATACTTTGTATTATTTTCTTTTCAATTCCTAGAAGTTAATTCAAAATTTTCGTCGTAACCTAAGTCCCCTTGATGATTTTTTGGATGTCCATTGTACGTCGCCATACCGTTCCATCCTGGACATAACTTTCGTTATACTTTAGGTCTTTTCGATGCTCTTAAATTCTATGGCCCAGTCAATCTTTCTTATTTGACTTTATGGCTTAATATTATTTTGTATTTTAATACCACTTTTTAAATATTTTTATTATGTTCATATTAAAACGTACATTACGTAAGTATTGTCTTGCAATTAATAAATTTAAACTTTTGTTATTTTATTTATGATCATAATACATAACCTTTTATCATTTTCACCAAAACAACTTGATTTTAATTTAATTATTAATATAATCCGGTATTGGGAATTGTATTGATAAAACGAATTACAGATATGGAATACAACTTATACAAAACATAATACAAAAAAAAACCAGCCAAGTGCTCAACGGTGGAACGCGTATAGTACAAGAGCGGGTTCGTACCAGCACCGAACCGATCTACTTCTACGAGATTAGGTACAGGAGTGGACAAAATGCATCAGCAGTACACTGAGTTGAACTGCGTTTTTGATGTCAAATAATACTAATTTGTATAATGCACCAAGTGATCAAGTATTTGGCGATAAAATGTCTACTCTTTGGACAAACTTTGCAAAATTTGGACAAGTACATTTCATCTAGTACAGTTAACTTCGTAAGTCATTAGTATTTCTGGTCTATGGTCCTATTTCTCATTCCCTCTATACAAGTAAACATAAAAATTGATGGCCAAAGATATTCAATCCAAAGTACATCTGGGTGTGAAACATGAAAAAGGGGGCGTTGTTTTTTAAACTAAAACACTGGTTTTCAAAATTTTAGCCTCTAAGAAAATCAAAAGAGACATATATTTTCAATGATTTGGTAATTGCATACACATAAAATGTCTTGAAATATTTGAAGATACGCGGCTTGCTTGAGGCTGAGCTTGAATAGCAGCCTTATATCTTGACCATATATAGAATTTCACATTGACGAAGTTGAGGGTAACATCTAGTTGCAGTTAGGTGACTAGTAGTGACTATCAATTCTGATTTAATGCTCTAAAATAGGTTAGCAGTAAAATGCTTCTACGCATAACTTTCGATACTTTAGCAGATAACATGAGCAAATCATTTTATTAATACCATCCAGTAAAACTTTCAATACTTTGTAATACCATCCAGTAAAACTTTCCAATTCTCCAGAGTACCTCATGGGTTCTTTCAAAATATATACTTAGGTTACAAGTCACACGTAGAGTGGAGTTGCGTTACTGTATACAACAAATTTACATTTATGCAATTTGGAAATAATTTTTAAAGTAATTTTCTGTAATTTCTATATGAAGAACCTATATGAAAAATATCTTGTATAGATCTAATAGAATAATTCAAACATTATGAAGCTGTGATTATTAGACGGCGGTGAAATATGATAGAGGTTTATTAATTTTTGTATGGAACTCAAAAAGTCCATATATATATATATAAAATTTTAGCATCACAACACAAAGTTTCAGCATCATCGTGTCGGTAGCGCACTAGAAAAATAAAATATCTTCAATAAAATTTAAAAATATACAGTCAACTAGAACATAATTTATTGATATACACGTATATGATGCTATCGAATATTAGGAAATTTTGTGACTGGGGAATGCCAAAAAATACTTTCTTAAACCAACATTTAAAAAGGATAGCACGACCTTTATGTTTTCACTTTTCATTGTGAGTTTGTCGAATATGTAAATACAATGGAACATATAAATTCAATGGGATATGAAACATTGACAATTTCATCTAACAATATAGCACTTTATGTTTCAGTTAATTAGCGTCAGAACATAGTTATATGTTGGATATTCACAGCATGAGATCTTTTCATTTTCTAACCTCTACCAAGAGAGTTTGACCAAGAGAAACACTGGATCGTGATTAATCCAAAATATCCAATTGTTTGGCATCAATTTTTCGTATTCGATTAACCAGGGTTGAGAATAATGACCAAAATGTTTTCCATTTCCGTTGCTTTTTAGTCATTTGCAATATATTTATCGTTATAAAAATATGTCTCTAGCAATATCGATAACTGCAAAAATATTTTCGTGATAATCACACACATTTTAAAGCAGTACGTCTTGAATAAGTAGGTATATAAATCCAAAAGTTTAATTTTTAAACAGAATCTTTAAGACGTGAATCTAACTCTATCTTGCTCCTTTTTTCTCACTCCGCATTTATACCAAATATATTAATTACTGCTCGACAACACATTTTTTGTGTCGATTCGATTTATTGTGAAAAGAAAAACCTAGGTAAGTATTTCAGTTTCTACATCTGTGTTAATAAGTGTAACTTGTAGAAAGCCAATGACGGTATTGCGGTCGCCAGTACGTAGCGTACCTCGATATAACTTGTACAAACGTAGCACGGGAAACAACGAACAATATGAGAACCACGTTTGTTGACACGTCGCTTGTCTTGTAACTCTCACCACGTGTCAGAAATTCGACTCGCTTCTCTGTACGACGTCAATTTATTTAATATACTATTTACTTATTAATATAATATTTACTTATTATATTAAACTACTCTGAAATAAAATATTAATAAAAAATTGCACATAATGGGGCTCAAAACTTCGTTCACTAGAATTTTAAAATAAAGAGGTTGGTGCGCCTAAAAAAGTGGTTCACTTGGCCGATGCGGAAGGGAGCCAAGTTTTCCCGATTCAGCATCACCGACCCAAACTTGAAGACTCAGCGTTACCGACCCGAGCGTTGTGGCTCAGTTTCATTCACTGCTTAGAAAAACTACACTGGTGCGCAAAATGCGGAGATACGCCTAAAGAAGTTTTTATTTCAAAAAACATCTAACATTTGCAACTGACAATCAACTATCAAATTTCAACACAAAAAATATTAATGAATTTGGGTAAAGTCTACTACTTTACCCTCACTCATCATCTTGAATATATAATAATGAAACTACCCACCTTCACATAGATATTTTATTCCCACATGAGTATTAACTGGAACTTAAGCCAAACTGTAGAGTTATCATATAAAATAAAATTAACATTGAAAATGACGATGATTTTTAGATACTAAATGCAGTTAATATCAAATATCTGTCATTCAATTGGAAGAAATTAGAGAGATACAGACGAAACATTAATAATTGTTTCGTGTGTGCGGTGCATAAAGTGTACAAAGGAAAAAAATAGAACATGTCAAACGAGAAAAAAGTAACTAAAAAAATTTAATTAATTCAAAAAGTTCAATTTTCCAAGAGTTACCCTTATGCATGGACAATATAATAATTGAGAGATGCAGATCGCAAAAAACTTGCTGTCTTTATATTATTCACATTTTGAAAGGACTTTTTTGTGTTTAACTTGGAAGCAATACTTTGGATTCAAAAACAATAAGAAGACAATCTTAGGGTACTGTTCATTTCTATCCTCACTGTGCTGACAAGATCACCAGTTTAAGTTTTTATATCAGTTTCATTAAATTACTACAATTTATTATTTAAGTTGTAGTAATTTAATGAAACTTTATAAAATTTAATGAAAAATTACGTACTTTACGTAATTTGGAGTGATGTAAAGAAATAGGATAAAATTTAATTTCCATTCTATAATATTGTTAGAAATAGATATACAAGTACTTATTCAATTAAACTATGTAACTAGTATAATTAACACCTAAGTATTCCTTTTTATTTCATGTCATAAGAAACCAGAAAGACGTACTCTCTCGTCGACTACCTTATTAAGAACATGAAGGGGAGGAATTTCATTAACGCGACACTTGATACGTGCACTTAAATTATAAAGAGTAAAGCTGCCATTTGACGGTAAAATACGAATAGAATATTTTTTTATGCTGCTTTTTTGTAATTTAAATTATTATTCAATGGTATAAAGAATACCATGTATCTTTTATGAAGAATACTAAATCGTAATTAAATGATTCAACTGTGGGTTAGATTTGCCTAACCGTTCGACAAATTTATTGGTACAGTTTTTATCGAACAGGATAATTTTTTTTCACATTTTATTAGCTTTAGTTGCTAATGACACTTCTGAATTTCTGACAAAATAAATAATAAAAATGACACTAATTTTAATTATATTTATAGTAATTTATTTAATAACGTTATCAATTAGGCTGTTTGGACAAAAATTCCAAATGTTTTATAATAAATCGCTGGCGAATTTTTTCTCACATACACATGTACGAGGATTGCACTGAAATTACTTAAAACTTGTCATTTGTGAAAACGATAATTAAAAGTATATTCAAATTTAAAATATTGAACTATTCCTTGAATTTGTCATTTTTTTCGTAAATTGGTTACAATTTTTCACTTCATGATTTTTTTATGACTTTCGTTGTAATTTCAACAAAACACTTGCTATCAGTTACGATTTATTTTTCTATTATGAAGTTTTATTCCGTGCTGATGGTTGTAACTGACTCAATAAGTTCAAGTATGATCATATAAATCGCAGTAATGATTTGCGTGAGGGAACCTTACTCAACGGCGATAAGTAACATGACACAAGTGCAGTTGCAGTTATACAGTTCATCATAAAGACTAAAAAGAAAGTAACATATCACCATAATTGACCAAAACATGAACATTTAGGCACCAGCTAATATTTAGCTAGATGATTACCCCCTGATGTCATTAATTTATCCTCATATGAAAAGTAAGCTAATATTAAACTGTGTTGCGTGGCTGTAAATATAAATATAGAGGCAATTAAAATTTATTTAATGATAATAACATTACATTTTACTTTGATTCAGCGATAAATACGTAAATGAGATACAAATGATGAGTGGCAGTTTCATTGGTGCGCACAGGTTCCATTATTCAGCACGTCAGACATTATGAAAGGTCATTGCTTCAATGTAATCCAACGTAACAAATTTGACTTCTCCAAATTTATTTCACCTTTTTTTTCAATCATGCTTGATATTACTTTTTTTCCTAATGTTTTATAAATTTATGCAATAATTGAATACATTACTTTTCAATTAATTGAAACTGTAAACTTAACTTATGGTTAGAGCCACCGTAAAAAATGTAATGACTGTACATTTATTATATTCTGCTATAAAAGGGTGACTTTTTTACCATGTGAAGTAATTTTCAGATTGATACAAACTGATCATAAGCTTTCCATGTTTTATGAATGGTTTTCTACCGCATCTTGAGTTAATTTTCCATGCAGTGTAAAATATTTGTATTTATTTAAATCAAACGGTCAAATCACACTTCTACTTGGCTGTTTTTTTTTCTTAGCTAATGTGTTGTCGAACCTAATTTTTTTGACTGTATCGCACAAAATGAAATTTCTCTCTAAAATATAGAAATTACAGGAAATAAAAAAAACTGTGGAGGTCGCTTTTTAGAAAGTATAAAAAAACTAATTGTTTAATAGAAATACATATTTATATGCTTTTTGTCAGTATATAGCCAAAGAATTTTCCAAATAATTACTTTATGTCTGTATAATCCACGTAAAAATCGTGAAAATTGGTTAAACAGTTTAAGGGAGAACGGAGTTCTTTCAAAATTTTGGTTATATATTTTTTTTTTAAATTCGTTTCTCATTGAATATTGAAATTCCGTATATTAGCACCAAAAGTCAAAGTAACTAAAATAAGAAAAAATATATCGGTTAAAATTTTACCATAGAAGCTCGGAACTTAATGCTTTCTGCAATATTAATTAATGATAATTAATGGCAATAAAAATCAACTAAAATTTTGCACTTTGGTCTCTTCATATATATATGGTAAAACCAATGACTCAATTTTATTTTAACTGTTCGGTATATGTTATGGATGTTAAATTTATGCGTAATTAAATTTCGTTAGGCTGTGAATATTTTTAAAGCAGAGTAGCCGAATTCCCAAAACGAAAACATTATAAATCATTCACTTGCAACGCTGATAATGATACAGATTAAGGCTGATAATGATACAGAAAGTGGTAGTTAAATTATGTAAAAAGAAGAAAAGAAAGTTTAGCACCTAATGTTTTCTTACAGGCATCTTTTTTGCAAGTTTTGAGTCTCCAAAAATTTGTGCAAATATCCAAGATTAAATAAATATCATTTTTAATGCTCGCAGAAGAAAAGTGCGTCGGAACAAATCTTCCATTCGTTTAATTAATTCACAAGTAAAGTTTTCAGCGCCATTTAATTTCAAAAAAGGTTCATCACGAACTACACATGTATTCCTGTAATAAATTTAAAAGCTTTTTTTCCATAGTGGATCCGGTCAGTAAGCTGTCGTCACATCACGAATGATTTAATATGCATCGCATCCTTCAGGTGTTGTGCATAAGGCCAACGAGATAGAACTTTCCCATTATATCATTAATATTATCGTGTTCGTTATTAGCCGTGTTCACTTAAAGTTCTGCAACAAAATATTTATATTTATATAATATTAATATATCGTGTATATCTTAATCACAATATGTTGAGGTCTTATGGAATTTTCTTGTCAGTTAAACTCTATTTATAGCAAGGGTATTAAATTTTGGTTTTTAATATGTTATACCACAGGTAATTTATTTTAATTTAGAACGACAAATAGGAGAATATATAAAGGAATAGGAAGCTTGCTTAGCAGTTTTATATTTTAAGATATGAAAAAAAATATCCAAGTAAAATTTTCTCAATATTCCCAGTCACTATTTTAAAACCAAACGAAAAATTAAATTAACGAAGAGACAAATTGAGAGCACTATTCTCGAGAACATTCATCATAGCTGAATTCGTATTAAGTAAATTTTAAATTCCTTGAAAAATCTAAATTATAATTTTAATTAATTAAATTTAAATGCGGATTAAGTAACTAAGTTAACTGTTCATGTACTGTAATGAAGATAAAAAGAAATTAAAATCTTTTCCTGCAATATAATTTTACAATAATTGTATATTATAAATCTTATTTACTGACACGTAAAGGGCGCGAATCGGAAATAGTATAACGATATTTAGGTAACATTTATTTTAATGATTGTTATATCAATTTATTGCCCAATCACCAAAGTCAATCAATGTCTAAAGTGGTTATTATTTAAATGGCGAAATACTATCTAATGTTGACCCACCATTTTATTAATTTCAAATTGAGGAATCTATGGGAAATAATGAACACATAATTTTAAAGTTAAATATTTTATATGATTATAAAGTATTATTTAAGTACTAAGAACATAGACTAATCTAAATTATTGAAAGTAATTCCTCTGTTAAAATGCATGTTTAATAAACGTTTTCATGGACCTATGGTAGTATATTGAAGCCCGTCAATAAATTAAGAAAAATAAATCATTTATATCTTACGGTCAAACCGAACTGCAGAAAATATTTAAAATATTATAAATTTATTCATCTAGAAAACGAAAAAAAATAATGCAATAATCTTTCAAATAAATATTTTCGCTACCGTAAAACCTTAATTGTTATATCTTAGTTTTCATAATAATAGACCAAATGATATTAAAAATAAATAAGTAGCATAAAAAGGTAATATATTAAGTAAAATTTATGATCCATTATCAAAATATAACTATGTGAACATAATTGCTGCTACAGGCACCGAAGATGAACGCAGCGTCCCTGACAATATTAGAGGACGAGTGTCATTCTGTCGCTTTACTATCATTATATAACTATCCATTTCAATATATGTGTGAAGTATCAGACAAATCAATTTATTTTAGATGTGATTTCTCTTTCTGGGTACTACCATAAGCGGAGCTTAATTTATCATTTACTTTAAAGATAAGATGAATATTGTACGTAGAGCACGCTCAGTGAGGCTGACACTACCCATAAAAATGGGATGTGGCTGTGTCATGGACACGACTGTGTTTTGTACGTGAATACGTCTATGTAACCGGTTTTATTTTTTAAATAAAATATTTATATTTAATAGGATAAAAGCAAGGAAACAAATAATTATTATTACAATAGCGTATAGGCCGATACTATATATTTTTGATAATATTTTTTTATGCTAACACCTTATTATATTCACATCTCTACTTTAAACTAATGTTTTAAATACAATCGATAGATTTTGATGACAGCTTACGATTAAAACTTAAACGAACGTCGTAGCTTTTCTGAATCAAAGTTATTGATAAAAATAGACTATGGATTATGGGAAATAGTAACATATTGGCAGAAGTATTTTCCATTTTATTGTCTTTAGATGTGTACATAGTTCATGGCGTGCAGAACCTCTAAAAGCTTGCTTAGTATTTTTCGCAGTCGGATATCAGTTTTTTTTCACTTTTATTTTTGTTCACAAATTTTAAACCAATACGAAATATATGTTCAAATGTAATAGAATGTTAAACTAAGGGTCAATTTAATCGATTTTTAATAAAACACTTAATTTCAGATATTATTTGATTGGTCTCACCATTTTCTCCGACGATATCTGGAATATCAAAAAAATTGGCGAATAGCTTTGGCATGCTTCATAAGTAGAAATCATTAAGTTTCAATAAACCCAAAGAAAAAAGAAGAACAACCGTAACATGAAAATTTCATGAAAAAACTTAGAGTGATCTTGCTTCATTAAATTCGTATGGGCGAGAAGCGAGCGAAGCGACTTACAATATTTGCACAAAGATGGTTAAAGATGTACACATCCAAGCAAGAATCAAATTCGAAAGATTCGAAAGAACAAAATAGAAAAGTTTAATCTCGTCCATAATTTAAAAGCCTTATTGAAAGGATAAATCTCCATGACCTGACAAAACTAGTCTGTTGCCATGTCAATTTCAAAAAAGGGATCTAAACCCCGTATAGCAAAAGTAAATATTTCACAAGGGATAATTCTTCGTCCACCGTACCCTTCGGATCTCTAACTAACATCTAATTGGTGTACTCCAACTTACATCTAATTTGCTGGTTTTCAAATTAGTCAGGCGAAAAAAAAATTAAATACGCAGACGATCTTAAGATTGGAATTGATCAATTTTTAGTCAAAATTTCAAAGAATTCTACTGGGATGGATTTTATTTCTACACATATGCTTGTGGTAAACAATCCATAAATATATTATTGAAGATTGATTTTATTTATTATATTTAAGAAATGAAATTGTGCGTACTGAGAAAGCGTATTTATGACGCCCTCCTATAATAACCTAATTTATCTCATATCACAATTTCTTATACCATTAATTAATCTGAAGACAAAATTGAATACGAAATGAAGAGTAAATTTGAAGTAAGCAAAAACTGCATACTAATTCAATTTAAATGGAAACAAAATTTTTAAAATCTGAAACGTTTAAATTTGTAAGTATAAAATTTTAATATACTGATTTGAAAAAATTTCCAAAGCATATATAATATTTATGTTACTTTTGTTCAATATCTCTTAAAATGATAATATACTTGACGAAGTAAAATTACGTGTGAACTGTTCGAATACACTTATAAATAATGTTTAAAATTTAAACCTTTCAAATAATTAATGATTACTTACGAAATTATCTTAAATATGATATACCAATAAAATTACGTATGCATTCAACGAAACGCATTAAAAGATAAAATATAATTTAAAATAAAAACTTTCGGAAATATCTAACCAATAAAAGAAAAATCTAACTCAAGGCTAGCAGAATATCCCGAGGATTTAATTGTTTTATCCCAGTGTCTTCTTTAATATTTAAAATGACTTAAATCTATTTCTAACATTTCCAAGAATATTCCAATATAACTCCACATACAAAGGTCAATACTAATACCTTAAGTTAAAAAGGAGGGATAACACTTGATATCACTAGTGATGTTATTTATTTTTTCAAATTTATTTTTATTTCTCGATTAAATCTACAGGCAGTTCTTTTAATATTAAATGAACTTCAATCAAGAATATTGAAGTTCATTTTTTTAAAACAGAAATTTAAATTAGGTTTTAAATTAGAACCAGTAAATATCGTTCTTGTAACTAGCAAATAGTAATAGCCTAAGTAACCTCTGAAATCCCCCATTTTTCACTAATATTTTTTAATATTTATTCCATTTTTTTGAACATCAACATGAAAACTGCTTTGGAACCTCCACCACTTCCCTACACTGTCAGAGGTTTCGAGCTCTTTGCATCCAACTCTAGCCTACTCACCACTTTACGTCATCTATTTAATATTTCCTCAATAGAAAACTTCAATAGAGAAAATACTCAAAGCAACTTTTACATTAAAAAGTAGTCATATGTTTGACTTGAAAAAAAGTTTATTCATTAACATTCAAAAACATAATAAAACTTATTTCATTATCTCATTTACGATAAAATCACTTACGATAAAATATAAAAGCATGAGTTGTTATTTAAGTAGGTGCTTCCATTATTTTCGTAATTGTTCTCCTATTTATTAAATTGTGCATCTACAGGTAATTAATTGTCCATCCACATTTGATCTTAATTTGTTGACATACTAATTGCATATGACTGAACATTGATCTAGATGTAACTTTGCCTTAGGTAGATACTACCATTAATTTAATTTACATGCAAATTAAATTGTCAGTATATACAACATTCTGTTAGTCTGTTAAACTCTTTAAAGTATTAATATAAAATTACAACTTTTACAATTACGGAACGAATAAATTTGGTATTTGTCTAGAGTTATGATTACTTAATTCACGTCATCATAATTTTATTAAATTAAATATTCCCATAAATTAGCTCAAAATTAATACGAACAGAGTAATCTATAATATTGAATTTATCGCCTCTTGAAAATAAAATTAAACATTACCACTGTTATAAAGATTTATTATACAAGATTATTTTAACAAAATGAAGAAAATTAAATTACCTATTCAGTGTAAAAAATTGATCAATTAAATATGGTATCCAAGGAAAAGATAGCAAATCGCTGCCGCCACCGAATACGGTATTATGATGATAAGACTTGTTTCAGCTTTGCTTAAAGACGAACTTGTCGTTGTGCTGTAATCCTTTTGACGCGGATTTAGTAGAGGGTAACGGGTTTTGACGCATTACATGAGACAAGAGGCAATGTATTTTGAGGACACGGTCCTATTATTAAAACTATGAAAATATATTTAGCAATATCTACTTAAGAAAAGAGCTTCCTTAAGTTAGGACTTGAATACGTTATTAACATATTTACTATTTGTCCTCTTACTACGTCGACAGAATATCGTTTTACTTACATATATTTCTTCATTTAAGAGTTCCATTGATTCTAAACTACTTCTGGGTTTTTCCCTTAATTATTTTTCTTAATAAAATATGAGTTTTTAACAAAATAACTGTCAAGCTCAAGTCATCATTCTGACCCAAGACAAGTAATCTTTAATTATTTAGCACAAAATTGGTGTTTATATATATATATATATATATATATATATATATATATATATATATGTATATATATATATATGTGTGTGTGTGTGTGTGTGTGTGTGTGCTGTGTATATAATAAACTTGATCCTTAAACATTTTCTAAAAAATATGCACTGAAAAAAGTAAACGTAGCAATTTTGCTAACTTATTTAAAAAGTTTGTTAGTTTTGGATCTTTTTCAACATTTATATTATGGGGAAAACTCGTTTCATTAAACAAACGAAAAAATTTTAAACTTTTTCAAAATTTCACTTCGAAAACATTTCATTATATTACATTTAAAAACATCATCAAATATATATGCACTTAGGCGTTCAATATTAAAAATAGCTTTAAATTTTATTACAAATAACCAGTTAGAAATGATCATATAACAATGAAAATTTGAAGGAAAATAACTTCTTTATAAAAGCAATTTGTTTTTGTCAGGAGTTATTTCAGCTCATCTGAATCCTGGAAAGTAATGAGAAATTTTAAAATTTCTTCCACTTTATACATTTGATTAACGCTAGAATATTTTACCTCTTTATTACCTATTTTTAATATTATTCAAGTTATTATTTTTAACCGGATTGTAAACAAACTAAATAAATTAATATTATAATATTTTTAATGGCAGAAAAACTACATAATACTCATTTAATGTCTACTATTTTTCAAATAGTTGGTATTTTCACATATATTTTTGGTAATTTTTTAAATCCATTGCTTGCAGACTTTCAAAAAATACATTTAGTGCTTGAATATTTATTCCCTTCCTTTTCACTACTGTATGTTTAAAATAATTCAGATGTGGTAACATTTGTTTCAATGAAGTCCCTTAAAGTTTATCTGAAAAATTCAAAATCTGTCTAAATAATTCAATTAATTCCATATTTTTTTTTCTAATTGTAAGGTTTTAAGTTTATATTAACACGCATGCATACAAGTACGCCACATTTTTTTGGTCTTTTTCATAAAAGGAGACAGTTACTCTATTATATTTCCGACATTGGTTAACCAAATCATATAATTCTTGGTTACAATTAATAAAAATTGACCATGGAAATCGGAGATACGCCAAATAATTCTTCTACAATACACAGTACAAGTTTGGATGACACGGGCCAATGATAATCTAATAAGACACGAATAATGGCGATATCGATTTGGTCTTTAGCACAATTAATCATTGTATGATGGAACTGAAAAGTGGTGATAGGGAGTATTCAGTGATGAAGAGTAATCTCGCTGAGTTTGAACTCGTTTAACTTGTCCTGCCATAAGCAAGAAGGTGTTAAAGTGAATAGGCATATGATTTGCACAGATATTTACAAAAACATGAAGTCATTTTTTTATTCTATATTAAATGATTTCCTTTTATTTGAAACGTCCATTGTAGAATTTTAAAAATTAGGATGGAATTAAATAATGCAAATTGACGGTACATCACGGTATTCCTCAGCAAACACCAAGATAGGTGCCATGATCGAATTTCATGACGTAAGTCTAATGTAAATGTAATAACAATTACTCTAAAGTCTTGATAAAACTAAAACCGATAAAAATGTTTTCTTAGTAAACTAAATGTAAAATAACAAGGCCAAAAGTTGGTGAAAGGAACTCTTCAACGTATGTGTTAACCTCATCGAATTTTGATTTGTATCACTTGCCTTGATGTAAGAAAGAAGGCAACAAAGCTAATATGTAAGTGAATATATACAGGCATATATAAAGGCATAAAGTTTCCAAGATATTTGTAAGTAGGTAAGGAAGTAATTACTGGTATAAGCAAATGCATGAAATAAAAAAAAACATGATTGGACTTATGGACATAGTTCAAGTTATAATTCACGACAGTTGATACCTATAATTCACCATAGAGATTAATTTTCAACACGTAATTTAATTACTTTTATTTTCATTACTTTATACTTTTTATAGCTTTTCTTATTTGGTGGTTATTTGAAGTGGGTTTAAATTTTTTTTAAAAAGTTTTATTTAAGTGCCAAATTTTTTAGAAACATCTATGAAAGTAATTTTGAATATTTTTATCCCAATCATAGTATCCATAAATATATCCAAACCATTAGATACGATGAACTGTGTAATTCTCATTCTTTTCATTGCTCGATTATAATATCGTTATATGTAATATTTCTCTTTAAAAACTAAGTATAAGAATGGTAAAACTAGCTAATATTTATTACCATTAAAGATTCCACCTCTTCGGAATTTTGTAAAATAATATTGAAGTAAATATTTTACTGCTTGAGAAAAAGATTTTTAAAGATTACCATCTGTGAATTCACTTTTCGATGCTGCTGTTGTTCACTTGAGAATTATGACCGTTTACGTGAAACGTACTATAATATATACACAGTCTGTTCGTCTACTTTTCCATTACATAATAACTACTAATCATACTTTGATAAAGTTTTCATTATTTGAAAGCTCATTATAACATTAAAAAACTTATTGGTAATTATTACATGTCAAATCAAGGCAGCGTAGAAGAAAAAATCCCCATATATACATATTTTGCCGAACTATTCATTTTCGAAAAGCTCATAATCTTAAAAATAAGAAACTTAAAAGCTAAGTGACAATCAGTATGCTATATTAAGTTGACGCGGTGTAGGAACATAAATACGCTTTTAAATATCGTTTTTCTGGGTATCACATAAAAGCTCTAATATATATTTTGATAAAGGTTCTCATTATTTGAGAGCTAAAGTTTTTTAATTAGTTTAAAACTAAGGTATGTATCATAATTAAAACAGATACACGCTGATTTTTAAATTTAAGATAAAGTGAATTAAGAGTGAACGATATCACAGAAAACGATATCTGACAATTTTTGAAGTAGATTATTTAATATCGATTCCCGCACTTTCTTTCGCAGTTTTTGTTTTACATTGTAGCTTTTAATGAAGTATTATACCAAACGATATTAATAATCACAACACATAATAAATAATAGGTACAAGTAATTATTTTTGATTAGGCTTGATATCAATTTATGGCCTAAGCGAAACACATGTACTGTTGCAGAAATAATTCGGTTTGAGTCGTGATTTCACTTGCACGAGCAGTGAAGGCTGATAATTTTTTCTTCTTGTGTACACCCATACTGACTTAGACAACATTTTTAACGCCATAAAATATATTTTAGTTTGCTTTATCTTGCTTTTTTCTTGGTTCTACATAAAGAGAGCTTGACAGGACCATCCACATGAATAAATAAATTTAAAGCTCCGTTATCCACATTTCATGTTTAATATGAGGCACCTCTCACCTGTTTTATATAATAAACGCATATCACTGGAGGTGCTTTATTTCATAAAGAGTTAATGTAGTAACGCGGAAAGAGAGTTGAATTACCGCCGCGGGTGCCGTAAAAACGAATGAAAATTTATTTGCCTTTACTGCATACAGCTATCAGATATTTCAGCAAAATATTTTCTAATATTAATACCACAAGAAAAACAAAATTGTAAGGGAAATAGAATAAATCATGATGTTTTGAAAGGCTAGCGATTATTTATTATTTTTTAAAAAATCCGAAAGTTTTATTTTGTTACAGAGCTCCAAGACCCACAAAAACTGCCACTGTTTTGCAATTATTAACATCCAGAAGATCGCTGAAAATTATTCATATCGGTAGGTCATTTTAATAGGTTTTACGTAATAGATTCGCCAGTATAGATTATATTCTATTCCGGTATGTGAACAAGCTCTTTTATATTTGAAATGCTTTTCAAATTGTCTAATCGGATATTATTGTTAAACAATTTCAGGGTACAAAAGACTTCTGTCATAATATCACCATTATTTAAAAAAATGTATTTAAATTCTTTTAACTTGATTAAGTATTTAATGGATGATTTAGTCACGAAATTCTAAAAATTTATTATATAACGTGACATAATTTAATATGAGCTGTGCTGGCATCGGTCATGCATAATACAATATTTGCTTCTTTCCTTTGGAGGAGATGTGAAGATGACATATAAGTGAAAGCAGTCCAGGTTTGATCTATTTCCTGTTGAAATACATAATTTTTATCACAATAATCAGTTCAATTTTGAGTAAATTTTTTTTGTTCTTATGATTAAATAAAAAAATTATAAATTATGAAGCTTTATTATTTTATGCGTACATTGCTTTAAATGCCTAATTTTGAATATTAGTTCAGTTTACAAGCGTAGTCAATTTGTTATTTTTTACTAGTATGTCACAAATATAGATGTAATTATTTAACTTTACCATTGGTGTTAGAAATAGACATGAGCAATCTAGGTTGGAAAATACTTATAATGTGTATTTCAGTACACTATTAGATGGTTGATAAATATTAAAATTAGCAACTTGCTGTGTAATATAGGCAAAATGATAATGAATAAGAACTTAACAAACCACTCAGAGACTATATTATGTAATTGATACACTACCATAAATTACAATAATCTCTCCTCGAACGTATTCAATGTCTTATGCTTATATTACAGCAAGTAATAATAGATGTTTTATGTATATACACGTAATAAGAGAGTAGAGATAAAAAGAATTTTAGAGGAGGAAAATTGGAAAAGTTGTAAATAAATCGGCCTTTTGTAATAATATATATTTCTGTCTGTTTCTTTAGTTTACCTTTATTTCTATATAAGTATTGCAAATGATATATACATTTTTTCAATGTGGTATAATTCCCAAAGCATAACATCTACGTTTTGTATTTAAATCGACTAGATGTTTAAAAGCTTAGAAACGAAGAAAAGTTTCCTTCCATAGGCAACAATTTAATTGATCCAAATTACAAAAAATACATTTGCTAAGTACCAGTATAATTACCACTAAAAGACTTTCGTACTCACTTTACAAAATTTCTATTAAGCCATATACAAATAAGAATATTACTTTTTTCCATTTAAATATATATGTTACTTAGTATAACTTTTATAAATATGAAAATAACGTGACTATGTCAATAACCGTAAAATTTAGAAACTTTACTATGGTTTTCCGCAAAAATCCTAGTCACGCGATTTTTTTTATTATTTTTTTTAGCAGTTTCTTAGACTTGTATAATATTCTCTCATGAAAGGTCTTAAACAAAATTCTAAGGTAATAGTTTTAAGTTGGTTTCAATGAATATATCATACGATACAAAAATAAAATCGAGTGCTTCATTTGCGCTCTCTGAAATTTCCCCATGAATAATTTTAATAATTAATTATTACTACTACGGCGGGTACTAACTCACATATATCTCAATAATTAATCAGACAGAAAGAAGTATATACTAATACTTGATCACTTTGCCAGATTTAAAGTAGCAGACGGGTAGAGAAAACAAAATTGGGATTTGTCTTTCTTTCTTTTGAGACAAGGAACTTTATCCACTTAACCTTTTAGCTTTATATACTTTAGCGTTAGTTTCTTTATCGTTCACTATTCTAACCGCCGAATAAGTAGAAAAAATTGTTCGTGAAAAAATATAGAGTAAAGATATTTTACCATCGGTTCCAACTGATTTCGGCGAATGCCATTAGACGTAAGTCAATTTACTTTATAGAATAAATTTAAGTCTCATATTAATAGTTTACGCCAACAAAGTTGCTAATAAAAGGTAATTTAGAACAGAAAAACATACATGAAGTAAGATTCCTGGTACTTAAATATTTTTTCAAATACATTAATATAACATGTTATGCACAAAAATTTGTTACAGCTAAACTAAAAAGCGGAAATAATATTAACACTTCGTTAGTAAGTAACGTCTTCCTTCTTTATTTTTTCTCAAAAAGTAAGACGTATTTCATGAAAGAATGACTAATTAATAGGTAAACCTTATTATTTTCGATTGAAGTGGATATTGTAAATTTATCTCCATTGAAACTTATTACCGCATTGGATAATAAAACCATAATATTACCCTTATCGTAATCCCATGAAACCTCCTCACAACTTTATTTAGATAACTAACTTAGTCATTCATTCAAAACAAACTTCGACTGGAGTTGCATTCAGCAAATTCGGAAACTCGCAACAACTCGCTGCGCTATCTAAACATGTCAATGTCTAGATAACGCAGCGAAGCTGGCAATTCAGAAATTCGATGAAGACTTAGGCGTGTAAGATATGTGTCGATGCATCTAAAACATGGATGTTTATTAGTTGAGTTTTATAATTAATTGAGTTTATATATATTATTAATTGAGTTTTATAATTCAATATTAAAAAAAAATTTATATCAAATATTGTTTTAATATTGTCATAAGAACATTTGTAATTTTATTCATCAAGATAAAACTCACAGTAAATGGTCATTGAAAAGGAAAATTACGAATTTAGTTAATATAATTACTATAAAATATTTCGAAGAAGGGAATCATGGGCATATAAATTAAAATAGAGGTCAGGCTTTTTTCCTTTCGAAATAAGTAAATATAAAAATAATTATGTATCATTTGTGTATATTTCTTTTATAACGAAATTTTAGCAACATTTTTACACTTTGAACCACCATCTTCTGAAAGTATTGAATTATAACTATCTTTCAAAAGTAAAAATGTGGACTTTTACTGTTCTAATATTGACTTTCATGCACATAGAATATTAAATATGGTATTCAAGATATATTCAAATTTGTTACACCTTATGTATAGGGGGTAATTTTTAGTTAGCTTCAATATTTTAAGAGATAACTCAGAATTACTTATCACATTAATAGAAAAATAAATTACTTCCAAGATTCCGTACCCAAAGATAAAACGAACGCCTTGTATGGTCATTCACGTGTCAGTCCCTCTGTTCGCCTTAATTTGAATTTTTGTAGTGAGGAAATATATATATTAACCAGCCCATTTCTAAATAGAAAACTAAAACTCAAAACTATGCATTTGGAAATATTTGGGGGCGAAAGTTATATAATCTATGAACTTTTTTAATCAAGTGTACTGTGTGGGATATTGTTTGAAGAGGTTAGTTAAAAGAGTCTCAAAAAAAGTCTCAAAAATATTTTTTTTATAATAATAGGTATCATATACTCAGAATTAAACCGAAAGCTATTAAAAAAAAATAGGTTCCAATTATTTTTTTCGAAACCACTCTACTAATAATTATGAAAGAAATATGGATTTTCCAAAGCTCACACAAAGAATATTGGAAAACTACGGCGGTGATTTTAGATATCAAATTTTTTTTAAATGTACACCATGTCCTTATGTTTATGAAAGTTATAGTAGGCAATATTCTTACTTCTCTCTATGTTCACATATTATTTCTCAGAAAACATGTGACATAGAAACTTAAAATTTGATATACTATGTTATTAAGCTATGTATTTTTCACTAGCTTCCATTTTTAAAGTATTTTTATGAAAATTAAAGAGGGGTAAATAAATAATGATAAAGGAAATATTAAATTTGATATATCGTAAGGAGTATCATTGGAAAGGGTATATTATTAAGAACATAACAACTTGTTTTTATAATTTGAAATTATAAAATATTTAAAAAGATTTTAATATTTAATTTCAAATGATAAAAATGTTAAATAATGAAAAAATATATGCAATACCGCTATCTGCTGACTATGATAAAAAGTAATTGCAGACGGATTTTGAACTCTGACAACGACGACGTACTTTGTATGTCGGTTGTCAGTTCATTCCACAAACTATCATTCGTGACCGATGCTCGAATATATTGTCCAATTCTTAAGGTCAAACATGTGTTCAATAAGCAGGTTTTGAAGTCAATGCAATTTAACAAGTAGCTATTAATTTAGATTAGATTAACAGAGGATTTCACAAGCAAGATTTGGCACAAGTAAACTTTGACAGATATTTACTATAGAGTAAAAGTTAAGAAAATTTTGAAACCATATGTTTTTTTTTCTGGTTTGGGGTAGTTGTTTTATATAAAAGATTATATGTATCTTATTCTATTCACAAGGAAACCTAAAGGTTAATCTGGAAGTATTAAATATGGCGGTAATGGTCGATGTGCAATGATATGAACGAGAGCAACTATATTTATACCATCCCTGCCGTCGGATTTCGACTTAATTTCGAAAAGGATCTTTTTTACTTTTAATACGGGAATTTCTGAAATAAGAATTGAATCGGCTTTCATCACATAGTGACAGTATCTTAAAATATGTAATAAAAAAATGGTCAGAATTTTCAATTTCACTGCAGGTTCTAAGACAACAGATAGTGTCGCAAAGAGATGTTGAGATCATTAATTTCGAAAGGATATTGAGGTATCTCATGTTGTTTACCGATGCCCAAAGTACCTAACAGTTTTTAACCGATGCCCAAAGTTTCTGCATGAAACATTTTACAGAATGATGGTGCCAACTATTAGTGGCTTTTCTATTAATTTTATCAGCCCTAATTGCGCATGTTTATTCATTAGTTTAGAATTCTTAAAGATAAAATTCAGCATCGTATCATCCATGTTATTTATATATGCGATAGTATCACAATCAACGCACTGTGATTCCTCAAGTAAAGACGACCTATATTGGTTTAAATTGCGACGATATATTATTTTGAATGAGGTCTTTGGACTCTCAGTAGTAAGGGTGATATAAATAAGGTCAAATTGGGTAAAGCCAGAAGCAGTAAGTTGACTCCAGGCAAATCAAAATTTAGAATTCGACGTTCGATAATTAGGTCAAGCAGGGAACGAAAATATACAGTTTGAAATATGAAAAGGGAAGGGAGTATAATAAGATTTGCAGATCTAAATAAGTGACAAATCTGATTAGATCTTAGGCCAACTCTATATGAACAACTATAAAAAGCTCCTAATAATAAATAATTCGCATAAGATGGAATAAAGCCCTTAATAATTTCTTCAAATCCACGAAAAGTTTATTTCCCGTAGATAGTATAATACGCCTACTAACAGTTTCGCTGAGAGAAGGAAGATTTCAACGAATAGATATTTTGAGACATACGACTGATAAGCAGGTAATTGTGTAATTATTTTGTGAGAAAATTTGTTCAAAAGATAGCTAGTTACACTTTTGCCACGCCTGTCTATGCAATCGTGACTAAATAAGTAGTAACCGGGTAGTTCGGAAAGATTAAAAGGTAATTATGTTTTAAGTCAAGCCTCCCTGATGAAACAAGCATACATATTAAGGTTACTGAAGGTAGACAGGCTTCGAGTGTCTATATAACAAATATTTACACTTTTGTTTTCATTCTCGAATAGAGAATATAAATATCATGCAGAAAAGCATCCAAGTCATCTGCAAGGTAGATAATGGCTATAAACCTGCAATAGAATATTATATGTATATGTGTATATATATATATATATATATATATATATATATACATATATATTACTAAGTGTCTGCATTTATGTTTCACACAGCCCTAAGCCCATTAAAATAGGAAGAGAAATCTTTATCATGTGTGACGTTTATGAAATCAGATGTGTGGTTGTACGCTTTCTAACCGCCGATTTCAGTAGACATTAACATTGAGGTGCGTAAGCTGACCATACATTTTATTGTTTTCGCAAACCTGAATATGTAGTATTTTAATTCTGAATACGCTGTTAGAATTATTTGGTAACTAAAATTAAGCCAGTGCAAGGTAATTATGAGATCTAGTCTTTACTTATAAATCTAAAAAATAATAGTTATTAGAGATACGGTTTTATGGACCACGCTTATTAAAGGTCAAACTTTATACAATGCTATATTAAATACATGTAGTTGAATTTATTGTTCAAAAATAGTTTTGATTTCATACGTCCCAAAGAATTGAAATTTGTTGTTGTGTTTCTTCATGAAATGTTTTTTTTCTAGGACTAATGGAAGGAGTTGAAGAACGTCTTCTACAATTTTGCCGCTTTTTGCTTCACGCGGGTGTTGAAGATGGTCAGTTTCTTAAGAGCATTTTATGGACAGACGAGTCAAAATTCACACATGAAGAGATTTTTAATCAACACAATATTCATTATTAGGAATACAAAGACCAGACTCCACACAAAACCAGACCAACTTCATATCAGAGGCAATTTAATGTTAACGTTTGAGTAGATGTGATCTGTAGGCACTTGATTGGCTCACATTACTTGCGTGATAATCTTAATGGAGAGAACTTTTTGGATTTTTTGCAGCATGACCTCTCAGAACTTATGAGTGTTGTTCTATTGCAGATGGGGTCCGGCCGATTGTTCATCAAAATGATGGTTGTCCTGCATACTATCGAACAATAGTGAGAGAACATCTCGATAACGTATTCCCTGATTCGTGGACAGGAAGACTTGGACCAATCGTAGGACCCACGAGAATTCACACCTCTTGATTTTTATGTTTAGGGACGAGCTTAGATAGCTTATGTATCAAAATAAGATTACAACCAAAGAACAATTAATTTAAAAAGTTAATGCGACATTTGATCCTATGAAGGAAGAGGTACGGCTTCATAAAACAACGGTTGAAATACGACGGAGATGTTGGGGGTACTTAAGAAATGGGTTTGCATATTTTGAACAAAATTTATGCCAATGACTTATAGTTTACCACTTTTAACTTACTTTATACTTTTACCTTACTTGTAATAAAAAAGTTTGGCAATTGGTAATTAGATATTTTTTTACAATCACACACAGTCTTCTTCTTTACAGCTAAGTTCTGTGTTGGTACTTAGAAAGGTGCTAAGATAAATAAGTATCCGCATAAATACATAATATTACTGAATAAGTCACGCTTCACATTTTCCAATATTAAGTGACGGTAGCCTGTGCAGCCTTACAAAATTAATGCTGACATATAAAGACATGGGAAACAATGAAACTAGTCAAGCCACTTTCTAGCATTTAAAAAAAAAATTAGCAGTAAAATACAAGTCATATTAATTTCCTTGCAATATTAACATCATGCCCTAATGACAGTTTATCGACAATTTTGTTAGATAATTTAATATTTTAAGGGTAGTAAATATTTAAGTTAGACAATGAAATATTGTAATATTTACATGTAATATACGGTTGAAAATAAGATTAAATGGCACAGTTTTTCCAGGTATTATAAATCCTTAAATGTTTTTTTTTTGTAGTGTGCGTGGAAAGTTAAGGAATTAGATTTTTTTAGCTAATTTCATAATTTTAAGAGGGATAAATTACTTTTTTGTTAGATGTTATTTGAGATCTATATGTTTGCTTTTAGATCAGGAATACTTAATAGATTAAAGAAAACTTACCTTGGATTTAAAAACTAATACATAAAAAAATTATGAAGTCAAAACAGTTTATTTTTGGAAATTTCTGAAAAAAATTTAAAAAAATTATATAAAAAACCGGTGAGACTTAGACTAATAGCCGGTAAGGCAAATAACTATCTCCCATTTTCATTTGTTTACTACCGTCCACCTAACACCTGTATATCTCCGCAATTGTATTTCTTGCGAAAGTCATCTAAAATACACTAAGATGCTGATTATGTTCTTATAAATAATACAAATAGTATTTCATTACTTAAGATATTGTTGACGAACTATGATTGACTACCGAAATTAAAGGATATTAATTTTTAAGTATTTTGAAATGACTGTACCTTCCCAAAAAAATGTTTTACACCTGAAAATCTGAAAATATATATATTTTTAAACAATTTTATTTAGTTTGAAATATTAGGAACGTTTTTATATGAATTAACAAATTACTTATGTGGATTAGTTACATATTTTATTATTGCTGGAAAATTTAAATATAATTAAATTAAAAACAGTAATTAAAAGGACAGATTTAAAGTTTAAGTATATCTTGGCTTATTCAATAAAAAGATGGCTTCTAAAAACTTTATAATAAATAATCTAGGAATTGCATCTCTCAATTGTAAATAATTCTAAAATCACTCATAATTTTTTTGGATCTTTAAGTTTGTTAAAAAACTTCTCAAAATGTCTCAGGGTATTTTTTTTCTTTTATACCCTAATTGGTCACACGTGCTATATTATTGTTTAACAAATTGACTTTTTTTTTTCTTAATAAATTGTTCAATTTTTGAAGAAAAACATACAAAGATGCCATTATTATCATTAAGAAAATCCGTACAAAGATAACAGAATATTAGTAAATAAACAAATATATAAATAAAAATAAACGTCCGAAACTAAGTGTTTTTTAA
This sequence comes from Druceiella hillmani, assembly GCA_039881145.1. Lineage (NCBI taxonomy): Eukaryota > Metazoa > Arthropoda > Insecta > Lepidoptera > Hepialidae > Druceiella > Druceiella hillmani. The sequence goes on along the minus strand of JAYKKI010000018.1, from coordinate 7,486,601 downwards.
TACTTAAATAAAATTGTGTTATCCTATTTACTTTCATATTAAAATTTAGTCTTATACAAAATTTAACTTCAATATTCATTTGCGGTACATAAATACCACGAAACATCTAATTATCATAATCCTATAACAAATAACATGATAATTATCAATTAATAATATGTTAAAATGGTATAGCAGCTTTCGCTTTCGAAAATATACTGCTCTCGGGATATTCCATGTCTCTTTCCACGTAGCACTTTAATACAAGCTAGCCTTGACCACTGAAAGGAAAAGCAATACAACTATCAGAGGGATTATAGCTCACCTCCAAAATTTTCTATAAGCAAAGCAGGGCGATATCTTATCAAGTTGCAATATTCTGTGACATCGGAGATTTTCTTCCGTTGCCGGCTTTACATTAGATAAGATTGATTACTTTTGCGTGGGAAATAAGTAATTCAAACGTGGTTTGAATTATGGTGAAAATTTTTAATGGGGAAAATAAAGTATTCGACTTTTTTCGCGTTATATGTTGTGTGGAGTTTCAATAGCAATTATTAATATTCCAAAACTATTTTTTTTCTTTTATGTATGCGAGGTTTCCATTGTTGTAACTCTGAAGGTACACAGCGCTTATAAATATATCCAAAAACTATTAAAATAAAAGTCCTGTGATCTTGATTATTGAGTAAATTTTTCTTCTTGGTACCTAATAATTTCCTACATTTACACAAGTATTACTAGTCTGATATTCCATCCTCTATTGCTAAATTACCCTCTTCTCTCTTTCTCTCCAGTTCCCCCGGCATTTGATTGCTCCATCTCATGATTGCGATTGCAATAGACTGGAAATTGTTTATGAAGAAAGGAGGTATCGTCGTTTTATTTTATAAATCTTACGTACTTTTATGTGCAACTCCAATCGTTAAAAATAGGTTGCCTATAGTATATAAAAATGTGTGTGTAAAAAGAGTAAATTTATAAATAAATTTAGGGTCAATTTGAGATCAAATCTTATAATAAATTGAGAGAAAATTCTGAAGGTAAATAATTCATTTAATGTTTGATTAAAAATATTTAATTAATGTGAAAATTAGGAAGTAAGCAATTCAAATATAAACTGGGTTTAAGGAGATTTTGGGTTCTATATCGAAATAATTTGAAGAATATTTTTAAATTCACCAGGGTCCATACATGGGTTGGATTATATCAGTTTTTAGCCTATTCTTTGTTGTATTGGAAAGCTGCCTGGAATTTCTAAACAATTAATATGAAGGTGATTCCACAAAAGTGGGTAATCTGTAGGTCTAATTTGAAACTTTCTTTTATAAATAATATAAAGATGATTTTTATGATAGAATATTCATAATATAATCACCTAATTGTATAAAAAAGAAACAACAAACTTTTCTAATGATTTTTAAACTAACAGTATTTTTGTAAATTGATACTCAAGGAGACTGGTCAGCAATACGGAGGACTGGCGATAAGACATGTTATTTAAAATGTTATGAGTTTTCATTTAGTTTTTTTAACTAAAATGAGATTATGTTACTAAATTTACTTATTAACAATTAACAGAGTTTCTGAAATGCACAAAAATGTAATTATTTACATAACTGGTTATTCATATTCTTTAAAATAATTTAGCTAAGTTAACGCCAGGAAGTATTGTTAGGTTATGCTCGCAAAAGTGAATTCATTATAACGGAATTCACGTAAATTTTTTACCGTTTCTCATCGATTCGAAGACGCTGCGCGAAACATTTATCTTTAGATTTATTTTAATTTTAAAATAATAAAGTAAGCCATTTAGTTTTATTTTTCATGTAAAAGTAAATAACTTTTTAATGTGAAAGAGTTATGAATTCAAATTAATCTAGATTTTTCGATGTTTTTAGAAAAATCTATTTAGACAACTGCACATATTTTCTGTCGTTTCTGTTCAAATCTTTCTTTACTGATTTTTTGTATTTTTACAGAGCAACATGCTTGATACTAGTTTTTCATTCATTCTTATTTAACTTCCCTTTAAAATAAGTCGTGGCAATAAATGTAAATTCGACTGAATTAAAGTTGAATCAGATTTTTTTTCTGTATTCGGTAACCATAGGAATATATTTATAAACCCTTGCCGGTTTTTTGCTTCTGAATATAATTGTGTTTTTAATGAGTTTTTAAACTATATATATTAAGAATTTGACTTATTAAAAGAGCGCATTTCATTTAAATTTGTGTTCTGCCGTTATTGTATTGGAATATCGGTGAGTCAAAGACTTACTAGATTTGACTAATATTCCATTTTGGAATTGAACCACAATTAGAAGAACTCTTAGAATTATCCTGATGAACGCGGATACCATCCTTTTCGTAACCTTCATGGAACCTTGGAAGTTCCCGGCTCTTATCTCTAAGGAGAAATTGTGAGACAGATTAGATGCATCGTACAAAAAATTAATAAATATATTTTATTGCAACATTCTCGGAAAATACCATATAGATAATAAACTTTTTTTATATTCAATTATCGGCTATGAAAAAAATTTTGGAAAAATGGTATTTTTCATTTTCCTTTTTGTCTTTTTTAGATATAATGAGATTGTGTCCAGTTTATTTCTTCTTATGTTAATTTCTTCCATAGATCTCAAGATCCCAAAATTGTTCCTTTCTTTTTATGTATTGCGATATCAACTTTTCCTGCTGTTAAAATAACTTAACTACATCTCTTGTAATCCATTCCCATTTAAATCTTCCATATTCTTTTCTTCTTTCACATATCTCGTATCTACTTCATTTAATTTGTAGTTTAGATGTCGGCATAATGAATAATATAATTTTGACAAAATTGATTGCTTATGTAATTTTGGGCTCTATGTTTGGTCACTTTATGTATGCCTATGTTTGGTCAGTTATGTATAATAAGGAAAAAATCCAAAAATCAATGATTTCTAATTCTAAGTGGATTAACACATTTTTCTAATTACTTTGTTTATGGGCCTTTCAAAGATATAGTAGGAAATAAATATAAGTTCAGAAAAACTACAACTCACAGAAAGACTAAGGAAGATATGTGATAATAATTTCCCCCAAATGATAATTAGTACCGTTCTTTATTATTTCGGACAATGTAATACATACCCACACTGCCATCGTCAGTATTAAAACAATTTTACAGAGGGTTGCATTACACATGTACCTTGTTTCGCAAACACACACTAAATTTGCATTGCAAATATGTCATTTCAAATATTATCCATTATTTATTTTTAAAAGAACATTCTGATTTTACGAAAGGAAAGTTTTGTTTACGTTTTGACTTGTTTCTAAGAACTGGTATTAAAAACAATCAAATTTACTTATCCGAATGATACGAAACTCCCTATACTATGTCTTATGGTATCCAAATGGACATAAAAAATGTAATATCTGTTTAGAATATACGCGTAATTAGCAATAATAATTATTTAAATGAATAGAGTTAAAGTGTATTGTATGTATTTTTGAGTCAAACGTTTAAACAATTGTGGCTAAATTAAATAACACATTAGAATATTTAAAAAATAGTATATATTACAAATTATTACAGGTCGTCTATTATAACCAGGTTGTTACACAATTAGACGCTATAAGTATTTTTAAATTAAATACACTAAGTGTTTTGGCTTACACCAAAATAATGATTGAATGGATTGTATATAACAACTAAATTTTCAAAAAATTTCCTGGATATAAATATTGGCTAATTGTTAAAATTTGTTTTTTATAGCCATTTTATTTTACAAAATTCAACCGTGAAAATTGTATAGAATAAATAACCAGGACACTACAACAGTTGAAAACACCGTTAATAAATTTATTGCAATTAATTATTATAAAAAACGACTACAGAAAATGCAGTCGTGACTTATTTTTGCCGAGGCAAACTTGGAAAGGACGGCTAGTTCAAGAATAAACATTTTTAAGATACGTTAAGCATAGTGTAAATAAGTTGAAACACATGCAAAATATGCGATGACACGATAAATCTTCCTTTGTTTAAAGTCAATTAATAAACTATGACAGGCACTTGTATACTTAGTAACGTATGAGCTTGCCCGTAATCACGTTGGATCTTGTAATATTGTGCCTACACTTCGATGAGCTTCTTTATTTATTTAACCCTCAACCAAGAATTATCGCCCTCGTCCAATGCGTACTCAAGTTTTAAGTTTCCTTACCCTTGAGGTTTGTTTAGGACCAAATTATGTCGGATATACGTTAGTAATTTATTAGAATATACAGAAAACTTTATGATGTATGAGTTGGAAAGTCGTATCGAAAGGTTCATAAGCTCGTGGTAAAGTATCATTATAAAGGAGGTGATCATATTCTTAAAAACTCAGTTCGTCCATTATTCACTATAAAAAATATAACCAAGGAATCATCATTTTTTTTTGTTTTTGGTGATTATCACCATATCGCTTTAGTTCTCATTTTCTCCTAAAAATATATAAAAGTGCCGATATTGCCATTTTTGAATAGAATTTTTTGTCGAAGAAGACACATAAGAAAAAATAAACAAAATATTTCTTACTGTGTATTGAGCGGATATTTATAAAAAAACGGTTAAAGTAAACGCAGGAATTAAAATTATTATAGCACGACAATAATTTCGTAATATTTGTAATATTTTCTTCAGCATAATTAGCAGTAACAGAGATACAAATTTAGAATTAGCTGCAAACTCACAATCTGCCTTATATATATATATATATATATACACACACACACACACATATATGTATATATATATATATATATATATATATATACAATCATACATATATTTATTCATTATTTGCACACACACGCATTTACCGTTGCAGATAGTTACGTTACTATTCGTAACGATAAGAAATTAATGGTTTAAAAAAGTTTAAACTTTTAGATTAAAGATAAACACATATTACATGATAACTAGAAAAGGTGACGACGGCACAACTCGACAAACTTACTTTCACTAATCTTAAATACATCACACTCTGATGCGACCGCTATCAGGTGGTTGTGCAGTTGAACACCGCGGTAAACTGGTGAGTTCAGATATGGTTCGGTTCTAAATAGTGATATAACAAGTGTTGATTACGTAAGCGCGGAAAATTGTCAGGTACGAAGAATGAAAATTTGGTCGATAAAAAACAGCATAGAATTTTTCCTTTTAATAGACAGAAAATAAATTTCATTAATGCAACATCTCTTTTTAGTTGCAAAGAATGAAACCTAGCATACCTTAGAGGAAATCGGGAGGAAATAGAAAGGGGAAGTAATCACAGTGTCTCATGCACACATATCGAAGGAATGTATTTTGCACATGTTCCATCATCAAGCTGTATATAGCTTCTTGTGGGCTCCAAATAAAAGAGTCGAATTCTAATCGACTCTACACCAGTGAAATGTATGGCAGACGAATTGATGATATAGATTTAAAATCTTTCGATTTATTTAACACGAATTCAAATTTCCAAAATTACTTTTTTGCTTCGTTCGCCACGTTCCCACGAAACGTCAATTGTGAATCAAATCTGACTCCTAAATGAGCGACCTCATACAGACGATGCAGTGGTTTACCGCTGACCGTATTTGATAGCAGTGTGTGCTGGACTGTAACTCATTATTGAACATTTGCTTGCATTAAGCTGTATGCCGCTTGCTACACTGCATTCAACAACGGCGCCGAGGTGACGCACAACCGTTTGCCATCTACTGCATCCTTGACAACAGTAAAAAGTTTCATGTCGTCCGCGAATAACAAACAACGCGCAGTGTTCACAGCGCAACCAATAACGTTTACCAGAATCGTGAAAGTGGAAGCCCGAGATTCGAACCCTTGTTTACTTCCGGTCGTGTAAATTAAGCTCGAATGTAAAGTTGTCCACTCGTATGTATTGTTTTCTATCCGCAAGGTACGAAGAGAAAAATCGTAAAAGTGGAACGGAGAACCATTCCTCGCCGAGGCTATTTAATAAGATATCGCTATCGATCGAAAGCTTTTTAATAGTCAAAATATACAACATCTACTTGAGATTCGATGTCAGCATGATAGGTAACATAGTCAAAGAAACATAAAAGGTTCGTGATCACCGAATGACCGACTCGAAACCCATGATGCTTATTACAGATTTCCCCTCCGTAGCTCAAGTATATGTTGCTATATATAACAAAGTAAAGTAATTTAGCCGCTGCAGAGAGCGGTCTAAAATTATTTACATCTGACCCCGTGCCACCCTTAGGTATGGTAATACCTGAGATACTTTTCAACGCGAGGGATAAGTATCAGTTTTTAACGAAACGTCAAATATGTGTTTTAAAGTTTTCATAAAAATATCAGCGCAAGCTTAAAATATGTATATGCGTATAACGTCGGGCCCCACGTGTAACATTAATGTCGGCTCCGGTGTGATAGTAAGAAGCCGTCACTGAAACGTCTAGACGAAGAACGTTCGAACTGTACATTGACCGGAAATGCCTAGCGAAAACTTCGGTGGCCGCTGGGCCGCGAACAATCACGCCATCGCATGAAGCAACGTCGCGACCGCCGCAAATAACGTAGTCTTTGGGCGTTTATATATGACCAAAACAATGCACAGTGGGTTTTTAAAATCAAATTATAAATGTAATCCCTTCTACGATTCTGAATATCGTGTTTGAAAGTAGCTCTAAACAATTTGAACATCTCGTAGTCACTGTTGTTTCCAACGTCGACGAAAATAATATTTACATTTGATGTCTAAACCAGACTAGGTACTTAATGATGAATAAACCAGACTAGGTACTTAAAAGTATTTTGGATCGGTTGTAGATAGAATCGACAGTGGAAAATAATATATACTTTTTCTTTTATTTATTTTACTTTTGACTGTATCATAGAGTTTAAGTTACCGTGCAACTTGGCCCTCGTGGAATTCGGATATTGAGGTGTAGTTTTTAATACGCTTATTTTATGCTAGACACAGAAATTAGTACGCCGACTTACACTCCTCATCTCATTTTCCTACGCTCCCGCGTCCTCGTTCGTACCGCACACGCTGCCTTAATTTTTTAAATTTTTCCATGAAACCTTCCAAAGCATCGAGAGGAAATAAAGGACTAATTGATTGTGCTTCGCTGTGTCCTCAATAGTATGTAAACATGACTTATTTTGATATAAAGTTTTAGATTTCGTCCTGGACTAATGTGGCGAAAAAAATTTATTACTGGCTATTTGAATTTTTACTTTTTCAAAAAACCTTTGTTGTATTTCGTATTATGTACAAATTGAAAGTAATGGTCCTCAATGTACACATTTTGTTAACATGTAATTACCTTCTATAAAAAAATCACATTACAAAGAATCACATAGTTTAAATTATATCTCCAGTTTTGCTAGTTTTTAATAGCAGGTGTTAAACAGCTATTTTCCAAATAAATACCACTTCTTTAGATGTTAAAACAAATTTCTTCACAAAATTTCCTTCATATCGGGAATAAAGAAAACTTGTGAAACTTCCTTTGAGAAAAAATCTAATGCAAGACTATGAGTGTTCGTCTGGGTCGCGATGCAAAGACTGCCAAAAATAATATATGTCGAGTATATAACGAGTCTATGGTGTCTTGCGCGACGGGAAAGATTTGGTTCAGAAAGTTCAGGAATGAGGATTACGATCTTGAGGACGAACTTCATACCGGACGTCGTGTTGAATTGAACGTTTAACGATAACGACGCCTGGTTGAGGAGGATCCTCGACTGACGACTCGTCAATTGGCAAACAAGATACATTGCAGTCAAGGTAGCATAGAAACACATTTGCACGAATTGGGAAAAGATGCAAAATACGAGTTGTCATCATGTCACCTTCAGTTCAAAGTGAACACTTGTTAACAGTTATTGATATTATAATGTAACTTCAACTGGCTCAATTACTTAGTAACTGGTGATGAGAAGTGGGTTACATACGTTAACCATACACGCAAACATCTATGGCTGGGTATCGAAGAAACAGGAGTTTCAGTATCCAAAATTAAAATAAGTATCAAAAAGATGATGCTCAGCTGCTGGTGTAATGTCAAGGGTGTAATGTCATTGGAAGTTGTTTTCCATAAATCTACAATTAATGCAAAAATTTACTATGAACAATTGAACCGATTAGCTAACAAATTGAGTAGTCAACAGGATCGAGTTTATTTTATGCATGATAATATTAGACCACATGTTGCAAAGCGTACTCGTGATAAATTAGAGGATCTCTGCTGGAACCCACTCACTCATCCACCATATTCGCCGGACATTGTGCCCTCTGATTACCATTTATTCAGAGCTACAAGTAACCATTTACGTGAAACAAATTTGACGTTAAAGAAGATCTCCAAAACGAACTCGCCCAGTTTTTTGAATCAAAGTCACTGGAATTTTATAAAAATGGGATATTGTCACTGCCGACTAGATGGCGACTAGTAGTAGATAATGATGATGCATACTGAAATTAAATTTAGAGAAACATAAATTGTTTAATAAAAATTATTGACGGCAACTCGGGATTAAAAACTTGTTAGCCAACCCAATAGAAGTACGTAGAATCAATGGTGTAACATGCATTGTTTTACTGTAAGTGGCCAATTAACTGAGTTAAACTGTTGATATGTTGGTTATCAAGTATGTGGGCTAGTAAGTTACTGATTAGTAATAAAATATAGACCCAATACTAATTGAATAAGATTAGATATTACTTCAAATCAATCAATTATCTCCTATCATTATGCCCGGAAGCTCTCGGTTTTTTATAACATTTTATAATGACAATCTGCAATTGTATTAAAATCAAGTTATCCACAAGATCTTTTCACTTTATGAAACGATCTAAACTAGAATTTCAATAAGGTAAGACCATGATCAAAAGATAGTTCAAAACCAATCTTTAATATTTTTGGCTTTGGAAATTTTCCATCTGTTATAAAACTTGGAGATAAAATTTGTGTCTATATTTATTATTCCGCAGCATATTTTATCTAACTCAATTTCACTCAGTCAGTTCAATCACATATTTCTAGTATATTTATAGAAAATTTTCAGTACAGATATTATATTATTCCGGTACATTATACATCCATCATTCACAAAAAGTTTTTAAGTGTAAAGTTTCAGAACTATAAGCAAGACTATTCAAGTGGTTAAAGAAATCATTTCCTCAGTGATTTTCTTTATTTCTATATCATAAGGAAAACTTGAGGACATTAGGTTTAACGTTATTTTGAGTGTACATAGTTATTAAATCGTGCGTTTTTGAAGACCCTTTGTTCCGCGTCTTTATTTGAAATGTAGTTTCACAGTCCGATTCAACTTTTCTTGACTGTAAGTTTTACTTGTATTGTTATTTATATCTTTAACATAATCTTTGAGAAGTAAACTTTTATTAAAATATTTTTATATAATATAACCAATAGAATTATAACACTAACTGGGTTAAAACGAATTTGGCCTTTTTTATTTACCATGAATTTAAAAAGAAAAAAAGAAATATTGCTTAATTCTGTTAAAAGGTAATTAGAATTTTCAAAGGATCTTAGTCGAAATACGTGTCAGACTGACGGAAAGAAAATATATATCCAAGGAAAATTTCCAATTAATACTTACATTTCATATAACGTTATCAATTATGCGGAGAATATTCAATTAAATAATTACAATTATCAATACTATTATAATTATTATCCAGTAATTAAGTTCGTACTCAATATATTTTATATTATTATGTACAGAAGTTTGTATAGAACTATATTCATTACGCTACACATATTGGCTGTGAGGTATTAACGCTATATTAGGAGTTAAAATAGTATTTCCCCATGAAGCAGTGGTGTCCCATGAAGTAATACAGTGCCTTAAAACAGTGCAGCCTTACGAAAAAAATACAGCCTCATGAAGTAATGAGGTAAGACCGCAACAACAGTGACAACAGTGACACTGCTTAAAAAGTACTAGCTAAGATGAATTAAATGATAATTGTCATATATCTCATGTCTTTATCTCTGCTCAGTTTACCGACACTTCTAATATTTTTAAATGACCGTTGGCCGGATTTGATACATTACCTTAACCAGACGACGATAATTTATACATTTGGATAGGTATTGCTTATGAGAAGTCTAACATGATTTTAAGCCCAACTGCTAAGAGATTATAATAATCGTGCATGAACCATTCTCGGTATAGGTGTGTGTTACCAAACTTAAAAGTGAAAACTATCAACAAACGAGCAAGCAAAGGCAATGAGATTAGCAACATTATTTAATGTCTCGTTGCCCTCGGAGCAAAAATTGGCTATTTTGAGAAACATTTGGCTGACAGAATGTATAAAATACATTTGTATTTTAAAGACATCCAAAGGAATAATATTCCATATTGGAAATAATTAATGACAAAGGGCACATTTTACAATGAAGAGAACATTAAACAATAATTGTTTACAACGGAGTATAGAAATTATCGATGTTATTAGCCTGTATATCGTGCACATATTTGATAAAATATTCATGCAAGTCAATATTAAAAATGAGAGTAGTGTCCGGCAATGTATTTTTGCACAAGACTATGTTTTTTCACCGGGCTGAGGTTGTAGTTATAACAAATAGTTTAAAGGAATGTCGATATGAAGTAAATATACCACCCACAAAAATTGGGAGCGAAAAACAATCAACTACTTAACAAACCAACTAGTCTCGACTACTGGGATGAAACAGTATTATAATTTACTAAAGCCAATTTTATATAGGTATTATTAGACGCGTTATGAAAATATCACGTCGGTCAAGCCAAATCATACATCACATAATATTTACACTATGTTACATTATAATATTTACACTATGTACATATTAGACAGCGTAAATAAATGTAACATGCTGCAAAATATTGTACAGTTGCTACGAAAGTGGGCATGGTCGTGGAATATGGCAGTACGCACATATTAGAGGCCCACTTTAATTGATTAAGACCAAATCAACATAAACGTAATAATTCATCATTACTGCATTTGTTTAATAGCAAAAGAGCCATGAAAGTTGTGTTTATGTCATGTATGTACTATGATACCTAGGTTTTGGAAGATATGAGCAAATGATTGCCAACGCTCAGCATTTGTTACATATTGTCATAAAGGATTGATTTAATGACTTTTATACCTAATTAAAAGAAAATGCAATGTTTGAAGTAAAATGGAGTGTAAAGTTTAAATAATGTAACATTAAACTGCTATAGTGTAAATAGTAATGAAATCATATTAATTTAATAATATTACCAAAAGTAATTAATTATTTTTCAGAATTAAAATGTTTATATTTTGTAAAAAGTTGGCTTTGTTTTTCCACAACCCGAATATTAATGAAGATAAAATACACGTAGAGGTTATTAAGATATTTAGTACTCACAATTAAATGAAACTACGTGATGTAGTATTATTTCTACTTTCTTCAATTTCTTTACCACTACCTAGGTTTCGTTGTATTACAACATCTTCAGGTGGGATATTAGCAAAGAATCTTTGCTAATATCCCACCTGAAGATATTGTAATACAGCGAAATCTAGGTCGTGGTAAAGAACTTAAAGAAAGTAGAAATAATACTGCATCACGTAGTTTCATTTAATTGTGAATAATGAATTTCTACAAAATTAACGCCAAATATATTCAGTATCTAGTACTATTAATTCTGCTGATTACCTTTCTGTTGGTTTTACACCCAGATGTCATAGAAAAATATCCATCATCCGTTCGACGGAATAAACATTTACCGGCAATTCATTATGAATGTCTTCAATTTAAATTCGTGGCAGAGTTCAACGTATTCATCAATCAAATACTTCAGTCAATAAAATACCTCTCGCTTGCTTTCTCATTTAACGTTTCCAATATTTGTTTTTCGTTTTATCTGTCATTCATCATTCATCGAGTTGATAAATATACATCACGTTCATTTTACTTCGCTGAATGGAAAAATGTATTACAATACATTTAAAAAATAAATATATATATATATATATATATATATATATATATATATATATACATATAAATATATATATATATATATATATATATATATATATATAATATATACATATAAATATATATATATATATATATATATATATATATATATAAAGCTCGCAAATTTGGACCTTTGTTGTTCTCAGATCGATTTTTGACAGCAAGTTTTCAAAATATCTATAAGCATATCATGAAGAAAAGGAAACCAAGACTTGTAACCTTTTGGCCGGAAAATAGTGAAAACTCATATGGGGCCATGTGTTATTGACTCTGCCTGTTTCATTAAAAACATTCAATAAGTCTCTAATTATTTAACTAAAGGACAATGAGTAGCTCTCCAATTACATTGGCACTATAATGTAACATTACTTCGTATATTTAAAGTGTTTGAGAATTCTGCTCACCCTAGTCCAACAATATGAGGAGAATTTAAAAGCATACAGTATATTCAATAAATACTACGATAGTCACTCATCTTAATCTGATATATTTTGCAAGCTTAAAGCTTCCAAATGAAATGCACAAAGTAAACATTCTTAATATACTTCTCCAATTACAAATTTTCTTATATCATTGTTATGATATAGTTTTTCAAGATCATCTATGGTTCATAGCATTTTTCTTAACATAATTACAAAAAATTATGATATGAATATAACCAATCAGCCTCGCATTCGTCCTAGCGAGTCAACGTGATCTCACCGTATTACCTCTATTATTATCATTATACTGTCGATATTACTGACAATTTAACAGTTATTCTATTAAATCTGATACTTCAAAAACTTAGTTATATAAATAGTTAGGTATTTAGACTCTGACCAAAAATTAGTTACCCGGAAGCAAAAAAATTAAGGTTGCCGCGCAATGATTCTTCAAAGAATGAAAAATTACTGATCTTGGGATTTTTACTTGCAGGTGTCAAGAGCCAATCCACAAAAATATTTATATTTCAGACAGGGTAAATAAAGTAATAGAATTTTTCTTTTGCATTTTATAATTATACTTTTTTAAGGTTCCAAGTTCTATGTTGAACGGTTCTTCCAAAAATGACAAATATACGGGCGGACACGTAAGCAACCTTATAAGTATTTCGTTTTTGTAAGGAACAATAAAAAGTAAGAAGTTGTTATGTTTAACTATAATTCTACTTTTAACTAGATCAATGTTCCTCTTTTGTTTCTTTTTCGTCACACTCGTATACTTCGTTTACTTATACGTCATATTAAAAGAAATTTCTCCAACAAATAATTTCTAACTGTAAAAGTGTCAAGATCGATTGTGAGTTTATAAGTTACTAATAGAATGAATTTACGAAAAATATTCGTATATTTTATCAAACGTGTGTACGATGTTATTCGTTTTACCTTCTTTGGTAAATAATGTTATGGCTTTATCGCTGTCAAATTTTGAACTGTATATTAAATTTTACGTCAAAAGGTTTTTGATAAAAATGATTTTTAAAGACGGAAAGACGAATGGGCAATTAGCATGTGGATGATTTTAAAAACTTTCTCATTTTTTGTATAAGTATGGATCTTTAAAACTAATTCTACATATAGTTTCAACCATTATGAAAATAAGATAATTTGAAGTAATTCATTGATCAGTAAATTTCCATTTTTAAATTCTTCCGACTATTATGGTTTCTTAAGTGAATTCTATAAAATTTAACTTACGAAGGACTTATGTCACAATGAGGATACTTCGAATCATGTTAGAATGAGGATATTTACAATTTATTACCGTTGTGACTATATCGATAATTTTTAAGCCAAAAATTTCGTTTGTCATGGAAATGTTTTAGTAGGAAATGTTCAGAAATATTAAATAATAGAAGATGCTACTCTGGTAGGTCCGAGTGATTACATGTGGATTAGCGTAAGTATTTAAAATTAAATGTTGTTGTTGTTACCGGATATGAAACCATGATAAGAAATGAGTATTTGTAGACTAATTTTCATTTCCTGCAATTTGCAGTTAAAAAATACCTTTGCAAATAGAAAAATTTATCGGCCTCTATTTTACCACAAAAAATTAGTAGGAAAAAGAAATGTCTTTCCAATGCACTTCCATGGAGTGGAAATCGTTGTAAAGCTTTGAAATTTCTCAAATACAAATAAATTAAATTTTAAGATATATATGCGTATGTTTCAAGACAATAAATTCAAATAACAGATCTTTTCTAAACAAAATAATAAACTTTTACGGAAATTTAATGTTCACATTTATCCGATTATATATAACTAATAAATTTACGATAGCATTCAATTAATGATTTTAATATAATGCCAGTGAGGTATTGTAACCAGACACATACCATATAATGTAAGTGGGACCCGGAAGGAAATTTTTATCAAGGCATAACACCCGCGTCCTGCGATTTTTCGTGACACCTCTTTTTACGCAAACACAAAACAACGTGTAAAACTTTTTTTCCTGAAATCTCGTAGAAAAAGCTGACAGATCGATATACAGGCTGGTTTTACTTATTAAGGAAAGGTAATAGGTAAAGAAAATATTTCATTTTAATTAGAATTAAAATGAGAGAAGACACAATTAAATGAAACTACGTGATGTAGTATTATTTCTCCTTTTTTTAATTTCTTTACCACGACCTAGGTTTCGTTGTATTACAACATCTTCAGGTGGGCTATTAGCAAAAATTAAAAGCCCACCTGAAGATATTGTAATACAACGAAACCTAGGTCATGGTAAAGAACTTAAAGAAAGTAGAAATAATACTACATCACGTAGTTTCATTTAATTGTGCGACATTATATTCTTCTAATTATTTTCTGTGTACATATCCGCTATATAATTAAAATTCTTCACTTTCACATAAAAAGTTGTTGCAAAAAAATTATGTTAGTCTAGGTAGGGACAAGATAGATAATATAAATTGTAGAGTTAAGATAAATTTAAAGAACTTTGGTGGACGGAAATTAAGCGTTTTTAATTATTATAAGTTGTACAGAAGTACTCGTCAATGTTCTGTTGCGCTATTACTTCCACTATGAATAGTAATTTACTACATATAGTAAGGAATTTGAAAATGAATGTTCACATAAAAAAATATAGATTTCATAATTAGTCAAGTTTGATAGATCACAAAAACACGCCCACATTTATATTATACAACGATACTTTTATATTTATATTATACAACTATCATTATATTTTTTTGTATTGAATATTTAAATATATATTGGAGAGATGTTCCATTTTTTTAATATTTTACAATTTGGTTTTGCAAATAAGACTATTTTGAAAAATATTCTAACTAAGAAGAGAAATAGTTATATTATCAAAATTGACGAATGGTAAACTTTTCGCAACCTCAAACGTTGTGAGAGACGATGTTAAATTACGTTCAGTGAATGGAAACATAGCTAATAACCATACTAAAAAAGATAATTTTATCCATGAAATGATCAATTCTTTTGTCTTGAAGTTTTATTTTCTGATATATTTAGGTATTAAATTTTTGATTAGGTTGAGAACTCAAACTGTAAGAAAAAACACATGTTATTGACTGAAAAGAACGTATTTTTTTATTTATGAACGAAAATATCGCCACTAACATATAAAGTGTAGTAATATTTTTCAACGCTGAACTAGAAACTCGGAAGGAGATATAATTAGTCTTAGAGTTTGCGTATTGTAACCTTTTTTATATACGCAACGCCGAAAGATCTATAAAAATACTACATAATATAAACATATATGAAAATGGTGCACAAAGAACACTTTTTTGACAAAACAACAAACAGACCCAAGGGTAGGTTAGTTGATTATGTACCCTATTCCTGAATTCGTTACAAGTTTTCTAACTTACCATAACTACGGCATATAGTTCATATAATTATAATAAAATGTTTTTTAACCGCTTTACAATGACGAAACTATCATTAGATATATGCAAATAAATAACATTACGTTAAGATATAATTTTTTTATGAATATTTCCCCTAGTTCCTCGTCTAGTGAGACTTTCATGAAAGACATTTTCATCGGAAAAAGGCATTTTACTTAGAGAAATAAGTTTTCTTCGTACGCCGTGACAAATAAAACCTTCAGTCTCCGGCAGTTTTTTGCAGTCTTGTACTTTCTACTTCTAGCTTACTTCTAATAAATTAAGAACGAAATGATATAAGTAAATTTACTCCTCAAATCTTTCTAATCTGCTTAATGAATATTTCTTTACTTTTTGCTATGTATCTCTCCAAAATTATCACCTTTTTTGTCTGCAAATTTCTTTTAATCCACGATTCCTTACCTTACTCAAAGCCAGCTGGAATTCGATGACTGTAGAAATGTAAAAAATAAAGAGAACTTTGCTCAAATAATAAATCGCCAATAAATTTGGAGAATAAAGGAATATTTGACTTTTGTGTATATTTGTAATTCGTAATAGTGTGAAGAAAAGGAAATAAGGGTATAAAATATTCGTAAAATAAAAACGTAAGTTATTATTTTATGAATATTTTGAGGAGTTTTTGAGTGTTATTTCTTAGATGGTGGTGTTAAAACTGCATTAACAGAAAAATGCATTGGATGTTACGTAGTTGTTTTAATCAATCACATTGTGATCTACCTTTCCTATAAAAATACATTTCAAAATAACTGAATTGAAAAGTTAAAAAGCGAAAATTTCCTCTTTACCTTGACTTTTGGTAGGTCTTCACTTTAGTTAGAGTCTTCGGAATAGTTTTACTACTAAGATACTCACACATCATTAATCATAATCATTAATCACAATCATTAATATTATATAATTTGCTCTTGTAATTCCATGACTAAATTTATAGTGAGATCTACTTCACAACACTGCATTCAGGTAATGCTCATGACAACCAAATAATTATAATAACAAAAACAATAATAATTGTAATAATAATAAGAAAGATGCGTAAATGAATATATAACTGTCATATAGATAAAGAGTACGTAAGACGATAAATTAAGATAAGCCCAATTCTGACACTATTTCTCTAAGGCGAGTATATATTAATAATCTTATTGTTAATTGGTTCTCTGGCATTCCAAGCTCGTCGAAACTTTTCAAGTAACTAAAATTCTTTATTACCTCGGAATAGTGCTCAACGAGTAACTTGTACATTATCCAAATGTAGATTAACCAAATGTAAATGTAATTCTTATTTGGTTAGCAAATGACAAAAATCACTCAGATAAAATTAATTTCACTCTCTGGGCGTGTTTTGTTGAAAAACTGGGTTTGATGTCACAAAATTGGGGCAATTTTTCAAAATTGACGAAAAACTGCCGAAGGTTTAATGTAATTTGCTTGTCTATGTAATTTGAATATTTTGATTATAGATTTAGAAATTAATTTAACCAATATTCTGCTTTAATAGTTTTAATTAAAATCCTTTACAAATACAATATATAAAATAAATTCAAAGTTTTGAGACAAACAAAATTTTAAAATTATAAGAGGCTAGCTTCGTCTTATTTTTCAAAAACACTGCTGCATAATCGCCTGTTATTATATATATATATATATATATATATATATATATATATATATATATATATATATGTATACATATATATATATATATATATATATATACATATATTTTAGTGATTCCAATATTTTTTCAAGTGATTTCACAGTACATATTGTTTCAGTCGTTTTCCATATTCAAAACAAGCAAAAGTAAAATTTTTGGTAGAAGAAAATTATCAAAAAAACATAAATTTAGATTATTTGGAAAAGTGATTATAACAAAATGCATTACATGGTCAAAAAAAAGCTTTCTGTACCTCTAAAGAAGAAAAATAAAACTCTTAAGAAAAATGCTTATAGAAACTTGAAACTCGATCTATCTATAATGGTTATCGACTTGCATAAATTTCACATCCCATTTAAACATTAAAAAATTTACTTTAAAGGGGTGACCGCCTATAAAAATAAATTTAACTATTAAACATTTAAAAAAACAAATTATAAGAAATCCAAAACTATTTTCACAGAATTTCCTACACGTTAATTTCAACCATGTTGTTGAAAATATCTTCGTCGTTTCACTCAAAAATTGTTTCACGGGAAAAATAGAAATTGGGCACTTCATTTGAACTTTATTTTTTTTTGTCATATAGCATATCTACCTCTATATATATGTAAATATAATATGGGGTATCAATAAAAGACGAAAGCTCTAAGGATTCTCTTTCATTAAAAATATGACTATTCTCTTTCATTAAGTACATAAACCATCGTTAAAATTTGTTTGATTAAGATTTTCTTCGAAGTTTATCACACCCAATATTTTCAGTTTGTTTGAAGTTTTCTTTATTGTACCAAATTATACTTTGTTAGAATTTTACTTAACTTTTTGGTTTATCTAGCCTTATAAAAAGTACCTAGTACTAGCTCAAATTGTATTTCATATTCCTGAAATATCCTTAACACGTATTTTATTATACCACCTGTAATTAGTAGCATTACAGGCAACAAGAGATTAAAGTGTTAAGCATTATTATACATTACATAACTTGTATAAAGATGCCCCGATTGCTTTTACTATCTATTTATTTTTGTACTTTAAGGTATCTTATTGATGTGATGGACTTATTTCTACGAGAGTAATCTTATACAGTCAATCACCAACCCGAACGTCAGTCCAGCCCTGTTCGACGAGCAACCGGGAAACGAATCTGAACCCGCCGAGAATTCAAAGACCTTATGCTTTGTGATCAACCAAACACACCACGGTGAAGACTTTGTTTTTTAAATTGTACCACGAATATACAAATTACATTTACTAAGTCTGAGACTTGTAGTCGATATGATCTTTCGTAGTGATATCTAAAAATATACTGATCTCTATATGTCTCACAATAATCACCGCAGTTGCTAAAATTGCTGTCATGTTAACAATATAAAACATATAGACTTGCCCGAGTAATACAACTTGGCAAATAATGGAAAAAAGGCATCAGTTAATCAATGAAATTTTAAGCATTTTAAAATTAAATTTGCTACCGATTAACTGATATTTATAGAGTGTAGGATCGAACATGAAATTCGAGTTTGAGCCAAATGTTCTATTGAAATTAGCAGTTTTCACATATTATAATCTAAGGGTCTAAATATTACGAAGATAAAAACACCTGGATCTAAGCCCATATTACAGGTAGAATCTTTGAGTGCAGGGTCCAAAATTAATTACTTTGGGCAGTTTTTTCACGTGCAAAGTCAAGGGTTCCCCATAGACCAAGATAATAATACTTTAATCTGAGCCTTTCTTATAGCTAGAAACTTCGAGATTGAGGTCATATATTCAAGTGTGTGATGATAACTGGAATCGTAATGCATGTATTTAAGTCAATATTACAGCTAGAACCTCCTAGCTTGGACTCCAATATTCAGTTTTTTTGGACAGTTTTTAGATGTACAAACTCCATATAATTATCATTACATTAATGGCTGGATCGTGTCCAGTATTATAGCTAGAAACTTGAAGTATGAGCTCAAATGTTTAGTTTTTACCACTTAAGGATCTAAGTCGCAGTTATAGTTGGAAGTCTTAAATTTGGATTCTAATAGTCATTTTTGTTTTACCTTTGTTACATGCCCAACATCTAGGTTTTGATTATGACCAAAATAATAACACCTGCATCTTAGCCTATATATCTGTAGTACAGACTTCGAGTTTGAGTCCAAATTTTCGATTTTAACAGAAATTCGAATATCTAATAATAATAACCAGGATTACAACGCCTAGATTTAAGATACCATTACAGTTAGAACATACTAAATATAAAGTTAATTTTTATTGTTACGAGAGCAACCTCTTACTGCTAATCAGAATATCAATACGGCCTCACCCGACGAGCGACCGGGAACCAAAGCCGTGACCACACGTTGCGCATCATTAAAGCCAATCAATCAATCCGGTATACCACCGCGATGACGATGGTGATTATGTTTCTAGATTTTATCCCCTATTTCAGCTTAAATTTCAAATCTGAGTTCAAAAATTGCCATGTTTTGTAAAATTATAAAAATATCTATACATACTTATACCTCTTTACAATATTTTAATAATATTTTAACAATATTTTATATTGTGGGGGCGGTACTTGTTCTGCTTCGAATTGTCGATTTCATCCAGAATCTTCTGAGCTTCCTAGTTTTCTGAATCTATATTATGTGAAGAATACATATGAAAAAAAAGTTGAAATAACAGTAATGCAAACTCCACCTTGGTCCACCGACAGAAGGTTAACTGAATGACACCAACCAAGCGGAGCCGATTGTACACAAATGTCCCCTCGTGGCTCGTTGTGTTACAAATATTTCGACAAAACACTCATTGAGAGAACTTGATGAGATTATACTGCAAGCACTAAAAGAAAAAATTAAAATACTGCCGCTGAAAAAGACCCGGTTCCTAAGGTCTACACTTAAAAACTTCACACTTAAATAAGTTTAAATTTCACATGCATATATATGAAAACATTAATAAATAGAAGTGCAACTCCTCTACTAGCGTGATGGCATTTCGATGGCGAACATAAATTTGTCAATAATAAGACATGAATATGATAATTTTCTTTCATAACCTCAACGATAAACTTTTTTAAAAATTTCTATATAAGGGGACAAGATTTTTATGTTTCTTCTATAAAGCATTGAATGAAAGTAAGTTTCATAACAATAATAAAGTATATACTACTAAAATATATACTAATAAAGTACTAAGACTATTGAATTAATACTTCAGTATCGTAAATATATCTAGAATGCAAATTTATGATCTGTCAAATCAATGGCAACATCGCGCCAGATTTATGAATATTTACATCTTCTAGAAAACTCGACAAAACTATAAAATCAAGTCGTTATTCTAAAGAAGATACTCAACTATATTACCACCCAAGGAAATAAATATTCGATCCTAAACATAAACCCTTTTTATCAAAATTAAAACCAAAATTCTTCAAACTTAAATCTAAAAACCTCTTTTTAAAAATTAATTTGAAAAAATGTTGCAATTGTTAATTCGAAACAAAAACTCAAAACTTTCTATCCCATTCTCTAATGGAATACCAAAGTTTTATGTGATACTGGTAAAGACGAGGCAAAAAATATTGGAAAAAATAACAAATGAAGAAATCGAAATTTGCTGACAATAAGATAAGAACGGCTAAAAAAATTAAGTCAAAACAAACAGCGAGTATAATGTGAGGGAAAATAATTCGTAGATTGTGTTTAAAGGTAAGTGTCCTTCTATGTTTTAGTTCTTCCTTATATGTTTTAGTTTTTCCTTAGTATGTTTTAGTTCTTTTTTTTATATTATACATATTGATTTCGTTTTAGGGCAGAAGAGCCAATTTAGTTTCTTTATTACCGAAGTGTGCTTAAGTGTTTTTCTAATACTCCCAATAAGGCATACGGCAAATTGTAAATAAAAATGAATGACTCATCCCGATTAGATTTATTTTTTAAATATTAATTAGCCGTAAAGAAATGAAATTAGTCTCATTTTGATTTTATGAATTGTTTGTCTCATTGCAACTTTCAGTTTTAATAGATCTAATGTTAAAGGCCTCCCAACCTAATTTTTGGTAAATTATTTTGATAAGAATTTAAATTAAAATTTAAACTCCACACATCTAAACAATTATTTGGCTGATAACAATTATAAATATTAATTTCACTTAATATGCATATTTGAGTGCTAGACCTCATTAGGTAACAAATTTACTAAAAAGGCTCACAAATGAGGATTTTACAATATGCGTTTTAATATAAAAACTCGATTAAATGTTGTCATTTTTCCTAATATTAAAACCATGATCAACCGATGTCATCCATACTGATGGTTATTTTATTAATTGTGCAATTCCCTTATTTTACAAACATTTTGCAAATAGTGGACCTTTTTAATCGATCCCACCTTAATTAACATTTTCGGTGATAGAATGAAAAAAAAATGATGTAGAAAAGCGACTTCGTAGAGATTTTCTTATAGCTAGACATATATATTTATATTAACAATATATTGAAGATACAACTGTGCCGTTTTGGTCCATGAATTAAATGAAAATTTCCAACATGTAAAAAAACTGAATAAATATACTTTATCGATAACTTTTAAAGTTATTTACACAATGATAATTTTGTTTGAAAAATTCTTTTCGGAACTTATTTACATAAAGGTAGTACAACACATACTCGGTAATTGCGACTTATAGTTTTATATAACTTTTTGAAACAGACTGTATTGAAGAAAGCCATGCGCACTTTCCCACCTTGGTCTAGCCACGCCAAATTGCTTCTTAACTATTCAACAGATTTGGTGTAAACAACACTTTTTTCACTGCCGCTGATTTTTAATTAAATTACGTTAGTTTTAGAACTAGGCTCCTTTTGGTATTACCATCATTAGGTTAAATATTTATTTATGCAGGTACAACAAAAAACGTGTCTATTCCTCATATGGATACATAACATGTCTATTATACCCTAATCAATTCGAGCATATTTATAGCGTGTTTATTTCAAAAAAATTAATTTTTTTTTCATTGGAGTCGCCACTTTGACAGTCATATTTCCGGAAGGGTTAAGAATTGCAATATACTTTTGTAACATTACGTACTCGTTTTAATACACAGAATTATATGTATGAATGACATGTTTTTTTCACAACTTTATATTTTAATAAAATTGGTAATAAAGAAACCTGTCAATTAATCAGGTATAGCTTATAATTTTCATTTTTCCCAGCTTTTCTTTAACATTTCTATTTAGCTTGATACTTCTAATTTATTCTGGCTATTTATATTCCTAATCGATAATTGGACGAGTTAAATAAGAAATATCCCTGAAATGGAATTAAGAAGTACTTTTCAAGATTATTTTTTAATGATTTAAAAAAATACTTTTTCCATTTCTACGAATTTAATTTCATATCACTTTTACTGAGGCAAATAAACACATAAAATTGATACTTAACAGCGTCCATTCGCAATTGAAAACAGCGAATGAAACCATAACTCTATATTATTGATAAAGCGTCGAGCAAATATTTATGAGAAGAACTCATGATTCGCCTTCGTGTAAAATTCATCAAAATTAAAAATATTTTTGTGTTATTGTTTTTTAGAGAATGTAAATTTAATGTGATGTTCTAAATCATAAATAGTCAATTACCATCTAAAGACGTATTACGATTAGATTCTTCCGTAATTCTAAATATCATTAGCGAGGTTGTTCCAATTTTTGTTCCCAAATAACGAATCAAATGAGACAATGAGACAAAAATCAATATACAAATATAAGCATATAAGACATGAATTTACTACTAATAACTGGTTTTTCTGTGGAGAAAAATTCGAGAAATTGTTAATGGTAACTAATTTTACCTCTATATTCTAAAGATTATAGCTCGGACTAAACAACCAAGTGCTTGTCGAAATACACACGTATAAGGTATGTGGCCGCTATTTTAAAATTAAATTTTAAAATGATTAAATTAAATTTTAATGCTTTAAAATTAAATTTTATATAAAAGAATTAAATTATATAAGTTTTATGAATATTTATGTTGTGCACCAAGAAATTACCATGGCATCTCAATTAATATTCTAATACATGAAAAATTGGATCTGCTATTGCCATTCATTTTCTTTATATTTTTAAATAAATGTTCCAAAATATATTTTAATTATATTAATTATATATATATATATATATATATATATATATATATATATATATATATGTATATGTATATGTATATATATATATGTATATGTATACATTTATACATATATATATATATATATATATAATTTCAAAAATAATGAGGTTGAATCGCTCGAAATGATTTAATTTCAGGTATTATGAACAAACAAGTACTTACAAGAGAATAAATTGGAAAGGAATTGGAAACTTATTATTCCGTAACTTAGACCAGAAAGTTAAGTGTTATAAAAGGAATTTAATCCATAGAAGAATAAAATTTCCAATGATATACCACAAAAACAGATAATTTTTATTCTGATCCCATCTTCTAAATGAAAAAATAGAGAAACTAATATTTTGGTACATATTTGAGATTGCAGACCATTAACTTTCATGCTTTTGAACATGATGTTGCTTGAAAATGCTAAGCTCTACAAACAGACTTTTCAAATTAATTTCATTAACCAGTTACTTTGAAAAAGTACATGAAAATAAAAAAAAAAGATTTATTTAAAAAATAAACATTTCTCATGCACAGAATCAGAAAAATCAACATTAACTAATTTAAATTATGCATCGCACAAAATATGAATATGTTTTATATATTATAAGTGCAATCTATATTTATAACCCCAAATGAAAATATAATAACTCGCTGCGCGCGTGGCTATTGAGAAATTGCTTATTCGTTCCCTTGTACTTGGATAAAAATCCTCGCAAATAAATAAAACCAACTTCTTGAATTGTACGTTATATAATATTTCGGAACAATTTAGAAACAACTTCAGAGGAACGGGGAAGAGTCGTGTCGGAGTTGACAAGATCCAACGGAATACAGATTCATACGATCTAACTAAACCTAATCAATAAAACTGAACAAAGGTTGGAATTTGTCAAATTTTAACTATAGTAAATCGCAGCTACACATTTCTCTATTGAAATTCGTACATTATTGCATTTGTTGAAAAGATGTTAATAAATGGTATACAAAAGTTGAAAGGTAAGTAAGAGGGTAACACAAAAAAAAACATACAGGGCAGAAATAATGATGCCATTAAGAAATATTGGTAAAACAAAATAGTAAAAATCCTCAGAAATGAGGATACACGATATAAATATGGAATGTTTTTTGAAATGGAAAGGATACCGCGAATGAATGAATGTAAGCTACCAATAAAAATACGCATTATTGTAAAGTACCTAAGATAAATCTATGAAAAAGTAGATAATATATGCTTGAGCTTTGAGATTCAGATGAATTCCTCTTAAGAGTTGCCTATATATTACAGAAATATATGAGACAGGACTCATATTCTACAGAACTCACGTGATCCAGCAGGCTGGAGCAAAAATTATAGAAAGCACCTATTTATGATGGGCAATAGGCGAGTAAAAACTGTCAGATTATGGTTTAGTTTTATTATATTTCACTCAATACTTCATAAGATACAATATTGCTACTGTGCTGTTAATAGTGGTAGTCTTAGTAATAAGTAGCCCATAAGTAGTACAAGCCGCAAAGTTTTGCTTTAATATTATTGTATTTCACCTAATGCTTCATAAAACATGGAATAAAATATTGATACTGCTCGGTCAGTGATCGTATTCATAATAACAAGTAACTCATAACTTATGCCTTTCCAAAATTTTATGAACATCTCTTTGACTATTTACACACGATTGAGTAACATATGTCCAAACCTTTACATTCATAGAATTACTACAATTCTTTAAAGTATATCTCAATACAACGGAAAGTAATTAAGATCCCAGATTGCATAATTTATGCGAAAAATATATTGAAGAAATACCTTCATAATTGCTCTTATTTTTAATTATATCAAAAATGGGAAAAGATTCAAATTCAAATACCAGAGTAGCGTCATTCATGCTACCGTAACTATAAACAATATTTTTAAAATATCTCTTGGGGACAATTTTATTATGTTGAAATACTGTAGCATTGTAATGGAGGTTTTGAACACGCATATTTCGTAATAGTAAGTACCTGAAAAAATTGGTCTGAGAATTTGGAAGTGATTCGCCAGAGAGAACCTATCGATGCTATTTCTGAAGTTACTGCACGATGATAGCTTCGGAGTATCGATTATACCTTAAGGGATTGACCAATGTCTAGCTGACCGATTAATTTTGGTATCGATGAATTAAAATACTACAATCTTAGAGATTTGTGTTTTTACTTCTTTTCCTTACTGCTTTATGTGGCTTTGTATTTCGGCTATTTGTATAGTAGATAAAAATTTACACGACTCGGGCAAAGTATCCAAATGTATCAAATTAAACATCTTGTACTTATAGGTACACAAATTTATCTTCTGGTTGAGTTCAAATGATCGACCCACCTTTCGTCATTAGAAATATATGAGAATGCGTAAGTAACAACTTCCCGTAAGTGGTATCATACTCTTTTGGGTTTTGATACAACTACTATTGGATCAAAACTCAACAAAATAAATTTAGGAAAATCTAATAAAAATTCTAATTTGGTGAGTTTTCTTGACGAGATGGATCTAGACCCTGGTTATTCGTTAATAATTATTTGAATGAAGAGGAAAACCAATATCGGTTTCAAATTGAAAATTCAATATTGTCTAGTGGTTGTGTTTTGACTAAATACAAAAATTAATTTTTAACGAGTATTTCTGTTTTATATGAATGTACTCTATGTCTAATTTTTTAAACGATGCTTTGTGAAAATAAATATTAATCATAAAGACTTTAATATAATTTAAGAATTCTTCGTTGTAACATTACTTTTTGCCGAAATATCATAATTATCAGATATATCATAAATATCATTTTAAATTAATTATAATATAAAAAGGTTTTTTTTGTATACAACGATACAAAAAGAGCCAACGGACTCTATTTGGTTTTTAATACCGAGACATAAAATTTGCGGGAAAGGTAATACCATGTGTTAACGAATTATTTTGTGTATTACTAGATATATTCAGTCGTATTATATACATAGTTATTTTAAATGACCGCGTCATCAATAAACACATTATACCTCTATCAAACGAACAAAAAATATGACCTCAATTAGCGCCATGCACGAATTCTGATGAAAGAGATAAAAGTTTCGTTGATGACCACTTCCTATCTATAGTATCGTTTGATGACCACTTCTATATTGCTATGACATATAGATGTAATATAAAGTGATTGATTATATTCAACTATATTTATAATTTAGGTCATTAGATACATGTACGAAACAAATATACAAAGAGTAACTAGTGTGTAATAGTAAAACATAAAAAATGCTATTGTAATGGTGCAGCTCGTTATTCGTTGTAAAATAAATATGAGACATCTACAGGTATCAGTTCTCCCATGGAATATCAGAGTACTGCTGATCAGCTTACAATTTCGATTTATATTGTAATTTCGGTCGAAACTTTATAGTCCATCACTCGCTGTAGATATTTATCCGTCTCTAAAGCTTTATCATAGTAAAGTAGGACATTAGCTTATTGTGATCAAAAATTGATTTCGTAAAATTATAATTCCATAATTTTAAGAAATATCACGCAATAATAGTTGATGTTACATATCCACTTCATATTAAATCATAACTTCAAATTATCAGTAGCGCACCATAATATTAGGATCATTTAAAACTAAAAAGAAAACAATAATTATTTGTAAACATTAAAACATAAGCATTATTTAATTATATAATTGGTTATACAAGTGAACGCGCCAGGTTTTCATTATCATCAATGTAATATATGCTTTAGAGCTACGAATTGGGTTACAGAAATCAAGATTAACCTTAAATTTTATATCTAGAGTATTGAATGAGATTGTATCATTTGCATAAGATAGTAGTACCAAGACTGGCCGAACGTATCTCCATTAAATAATATGTTGAATAGTGAAAAATATATGTATGAATTACTAAATTAAATATGAAAAGCAATTAAGTCTAAAAGAATGATAACGCAAAATATTAAATTTAAAGGAGTTAGCGTAATAGCGATATTTTCAAAATCCTGTTTGTACTTTTGAAGGTACTTGCAAGAAACAAATATATAAGGAAATAGTTTTTTAACCAGTTGAATAGAAAGCCATAAATATCATTTATGGCTTACCAAATAATTATATGTAGTTGGGACCACCGAGTTTCAAATTTGCACGATTCTTATTTTTTCACTCTCCAATGCATAAGTGCGTAAATATATACTCTTGAGAGATGACGGAATGAGCTGGCTGAATGCAGCATTTTTTATGACTGAGGGCAATGACGTTATATTATATAATCATTACATGTCATCAGCCCTGTCGATCTTAACTTGGCTATCATTTAATATGAATTGTAATTCATAGTGTATTAGTCTACTGTCACTAATTTGTTATAGAATATATGCATGAAAATGCCTTCCTGTGTTATGGAAAATTGTTTTCATCATGCATAAGTACATGTAGATAATGTTTGTGGGAAGTCCCTTATTGCACGTCACACCCTTGGCGAATGAAAGCTAGCCCCAAAAAATATAAGACTTCGACCGACAGCTCTCCCTCAGTATAAGCGTTTGCGTGTTTACATGCGTGTCAATATATGGGTATATTACTCCAATATAGACATGCGACGTTCGCATCAGCTGTATTCGTTTAAGTGTTTACTATTTATCATGCATGCGCGAAATAATACTCATGAAGTCTTCTTCACTATTTTCAAACTTGTGTTATGGTAATCAAATAATGAATTATGAAAGTGATTCAGTAGAAGATGACAATGGTGATTATGAAGTCAGGTAAGTAACAGTGTAAAAGCGACAGTAAGTGGATGATTTATTATACACTTAACTTTTGTTATCCTCTTTTATTTGTATCAACTTACATAATACGTGAACACGAATCAAATCATGATTACGTAATATGCAAATTGTGTTTAATTAAATATATATATATATATATATATATATATATATATATATATATATATATATATGTCTTTTATTTCAATAGCGAATTAAGTAAGGCATCAACGACTGAGACACGATTTATAAGATCAAAAAAGAAAACCAATGCACAGAGGTATGAAGTCTTCTTTAATTTATTTCTTTTAATGTTTAATTTAATAACTCTCAAACGTTGTAAACTTCGAAGGACACTCCGACTGAACGAAGTTCCGAGTGTCCTACTACACCCCTCCTTCTTTTTGCAACTTTTGCTTTATTTACTTTTCTTTATTGCAATTGTTCAGAAGGCAATGTTAAAATGTTAATTGTAAGGTTAATCGGGAGATAGTAATACTAAATATTCTTGACGCAAATTTGATACTACTGTCTCTACTTCTTCGAGGCGAAATTAAGTATTTATAGATTAAGATATTATCCGCTATTTTCTATGGGGAAAGGTCTAATTTGATTGTTCATCGTATATGTTGTCCAACATAGAACTATGCTATCCTATTCGCATCTATGTTGTATTTGCTCATTTATAATGTAAACTTGTACAATAAAGAAGTTACACAATTACAACGGTCTCTATACATATTCGTACATTACTTTTTTTGGGTTCAACGTCTGGTGAGTTCTTCTTAAACGAATATTCTCGTTTATTTTATAAGAGAATTCTTTTATTTATAAGATTTTTTTGCTCCCGTAGCGTGTTGAGCTGATCCCAAGTTTATGGTTTTTGACGACGTCGTTCAAAGCGGAGTCTCAAATTTGGTACCAGGCCGCTCCGGCCGTCGATCGTAATATTAGCGGAATTGAAATGATTTATGTGGGTTGAAATTTGTAACAGCGTAGTTTAAATTCTACACCCTACTGATGGATAGAAGCATTACTAATTCCTAATGTGGCAATTATTGGCAATACCTCCATTGTTATGTGCATTGTGAGAGACCTATGTCCAGCGGTGGAAGAAAATGAGCTATATGAATATAACGTGTCTGTTTATTACAGCGTCGATTGGCTGAAATTAGTTACAACAACCATGTATTTTTGTTAAGAAAATCGAAGATCGTTTGAGGTAAATATTACACTTGCATTAAAATTAAATGTTTTGCGCACAAATATTAAAAATATCTTAGTATTGTAAATTTTTTCTTTGCTAATAGCCCACCTGAAGATGTTGTAATACAACGAAACCTAGATCGTGGTAAAGAATTCAAAGAAAGTAGCAATAATACTACATCACGTAGTTTCATTTAATTGTGAATAATGAATTTCTACAAAATTAACGCCAAATATATTCAGTAAATTTTAAGGTTAAAGAATTATTATATAGACGTAAGAGCAAACTAGGTCACATAATATTTGCACAAAAATAATAAGGAAGCAAGAAAAATATATACAAATAATCCATTGCCTTCATTACATAACTAATCCTCTTTGCATCAAATAACTTACTTCAATTTAGCACGATATAACTAAGCAGATACTTATAATGACATTTTGGACTCAGAAACCATTAAACATGGTTTGATCAAGGTATTATTTTATCATTATTTTGTGTTTAGTGACCGCAGTTAATGTCTATATAACTTTTTTAATTCAGTTCTTAACTTTAGAATCCTCAAGGTGTTAAACTCGTTGATGAAGTGAAATTAGGATACACTATGTACGTTAACAAGATTCGCAGCATTCATTAAGATCTGACGCATAAGACATGATGATGTGCAATAAAAATGCAACCGTCCATTTTGTGCAATAAAAATGCATGTATATTTTGAATAAATTGATGGATAGCGTTTACCAAAAAAAATCTCAAAGCGTGATCTTAACAAATTTTACGGCCGATCGAAATAAATGTGAAACATTAATTAATTTAACTATTTTCAATACTTTAGGCATAGGTCCTAGTTTTGTGCTTTTGTCTTGTGAATATTTAACCTTATGTCCATCAGTAGTTTGGTGTAATCATTTAGAAGGAGATAGATTAACAACTGCCGCATTGTATGCTAACGTAGATTCTTAAGAATTCCTATGCAACAAATTATATCTCAGTTTGATTTCTATGCAACAAATTAATTTAATTTTTTTTTATTGAATGCGACAATCGTATAGACAAATTAATTTTATTTTTCTTATTGAATGCGACAATCGAATAGACAGCCAAATATCACTGATAATAGAGAGAGTACTTTAAAGCCGGTGTCTACGCTCTTAGTTTCCCTTTCAGTTAACTTTTCTATCTTTATTATTTCTATTCTTTTAAATATCTTCTGCGTTAGTAGATATTATACATAAATATCACGAATGACTAATTAGAATTACTGCCATATAAAATCGTAAAGTGCAATAACTATTTTCCAAAGGAAATAGAAAATAAATTGAGTTTCACGTTAAATTTCCAAGACATCAATTACAAATGTTTATTTCAATAATATGGAAATGTTTGTAATACATTAATATGATAATATCAGATACCTAATATGTTATAAACTCTGAGAGAAAAAACATTTTCTAAAATGTTTAATGTAAAGATATTTTCACACTCACGTTCAAAATACAAGTTACCCATTAAACTAATGCCAAAACCGTGGGACCAATCAATGCCTGCGTTTGTATATAAAAATGTTTGCCAGTCAGCCCATAATTTTAATACATAACGCGTAGAATAGTTTTTTTTATTTTAATTAGCACATATGATTTCTGTTGAAAATATTTTTTAAGATTTTATTTATTAACACATATTTTAAAAACCTATTTTATTATGCTATAATAATATATAATCCTGTGCCACATAAGCAATTGCTATTAACAAGGCATAAAACTTTACCTTCGTATCAGAAATATTAAAAATTCTAAGTGTTATAGATTAGCAGTCAACACAACAATATCACACAATAAGGCTAAAAACAGTCAAATACCGTTCAGATTACAATAAATGAAAGACTATAAATAGCTTTTAGCATCGGGAAACTAATGCCCAATAAAAATATGAACTTGAAAAATGAAGGAAATTTCCTTTTAATTATCGTACTAAAATGAAGCGAAAGTAAAGTTACAGTCAAATTTTAAATAGAGGGGATTTGATGATCAATAATTCATTCGATGTCAAAATTAGTCAGATTCAGTGATTGAGGAACTATCAAAACTATATTCATGGAGTTTAAAATGCATTGTAGAATCTATTGAGCACATTTTTAACCTTGTACACCAATAGTTAGAAGAAGATAAAAAGTAGCTCCAAATGGTTTGCGCAAATATATGCACGATGCTGAATCGACTGTTCAGTTCTTCCTGCATGCCCCCAGGTTCGTAGATCTTCTGTAAGGAGCAGATGATATCAGCTTCAAGTTCAATTCTTCAATAAAGAAACTCGTTTATGTTACATTACTATAGTGTTTAAATTAGTAGCATACATATATTTCCCAGAAAATGATAAAAAATCGCTTAAAAACATTTCGTGTTCTCGAATTCGTGTTCGTTTCGTGTTTTCGTATTCTCGAGATATATATATATATATATATATATATATATATATATATATATATATATATATGTATATATATATATATGTCTGATTACAACTTCCCTTTAAATCGACGATTTCATTAAGTTATCTTCATATATAAATTTTTATTTCCTGTATCACTTAGGTATTTTTAATGTCTATATTCAAATTTCTTTACACAATTTTAGCAATATTCAAACATTATCAAAAGTTTTGAGAAATTTGCTTGTTTACTGACGCAGCAAGATTTTTTTTCAGACCTCCTCGAATATAGAGTAATTTAATATGTCGACTATTATATTATTGAATTGGGCCTTTATATTTTTAATAACAAAATACTTTTTTATTTTTAACATCTCTTAAATCAACATAACATTTAAACATTTCATTATCATAAGTAAAACCTCAGTGTAAGACAAACTTTGAATTACTAGTGTAATAGATTTGTTTTGCCCATTATTCAAAAACAAATAAGCTGTTCGGTGCGTCGCGCCAAATATCACTGATGATGCCCCACGATGCTCGGTGTGCGTGCACTGCAGGTTAGTCTTGTTGAATTAGTTAAAATAGTGGACCTCAAGAGCGGGATAAGATAAAAAATAAGTAATAGATTGTAAATTTCTGATCTTATACTCAGGATAAAATCCTGATTACAAAATAAGACCTTCATGAAAGACGCCGGCTTCTTATACCAATTTGACAATGGCCTGTATAACCAATGTGTTCCTCTATTTTCACTGCCTTTCTTGATACTCTTTTCAAATAACTTATGTATTTGTGGAAAAAAAATGGAATGAATTTTTACTATATAATTTTAATGTCACGGAAACAATATAAAAAGAACTCAGGCTGCCAATAAATACATGCTTTGAAATATTGAAATCACTAAGATAAATAGAAGGTTAGTAAAGGAATGATGTACTCGAGTACATAAATTAATTCTGAGAAATTAATTAATTAATTTATTATTCGTTTCCTGTCACGAAGGGAACATTTCTGTCTGGCGTATTTAAGCGTTTGTGTTTAAAAGGGGCTATCGCAGAGGTTTGGAGTCGGCGTTTAGATCCAAAATAAACAAGTATTTTCATTCATAACTGGAAAAGCACACATTGAACGAGGAAAAGTCTAAAAACAATTATGATAAAGTTTATTATCACAGAATGTAAAAATAACAAATAATATTTTTGAGGGTTCACTTTCAAATAATGTTTTTACCTAAATAATGTCAAGTAATCACATAATTTAAATGCTAGTAATTACCTTATTTAATTTACGTTTGTATGTTTTGTTGTATATTTATCCGTTTTAGAAAGAACTGTAAATATATATATATATATATATATATATATATATATATATATATTTATATATATATATAAAAATAAGTCTGATTACATTCCCCTTTAAATGAACGATTTCATTTTAAAAAATATTTGTGGACAAAATAACAAAGCTAACTGTAAGAACATGCCTTATTTTTGCAATTTATCTGTTTTAATATACCTCATTGATATAAATGGCAGAATTATTACTACGAAAGTTATCTCTTACGGCCAAAAACAATACCAGACCAGTGCCGTTGGCGAGCGGCCGGGAATCAAACACGGGTCATTGCTGTGCGCTACGCCGCTAAAGGCCGTATGCCTTGTGATTAACCCAACACACTACGGCGACGACATTTTTCATACGTCCCAACAGTTATATAAAAACTGTGACCAACAAACAATTGTATAGGGATACCACACATTTATTACTGAGTTAGGTCTATGTATATATATATATATATATATATATATATATATATATATATGTATATATATATATATGTATATATATATATATATATATAAATATACATACATATGTGTGTGTGTATATGTTACCAAACAACATTGAGGAGACTATAAAATCTAACGGTTTTAGAGATACCGTTAAACCTATATCATGACTTTCTAGTGAATCGTAATATGCGTAAAATTATCTGCTTTATAAATAGACCTAGCAACATTTTACTACGTGCTATATTTATAGAGACACTGACAAAATAATACTAAGGCCACGAGGCGTCCGCCGCAGTGCACCGCCCAAGAAATTGAAACCATGTTTGCTTCATGCTTCTCCCCGCTCCCACTTCCTGCGCAACGCCGCCTAACGACATCGATTCGTGTTACAGATTAATTGACAAAGTGCTTTGAGGTGTGTCGTGGGATACGTGCTATGGTTGTGAGCGGTGGTCAAAGCGACGATTTAATATATAATACATACATTTTTTTTTTAAATTATGTTCGTAAATTTTTGAGCTCTCGCTAAATTTAAAGCGATACATAAATAAATATTTAAATTCTATTTTTTTTCGAACTCTATAATTCCAATGGAAATAGGGAACCTTATAAAATCCCTCGCCCGTCGATATCAAATATTCAGACTTATAATGAAAACATGATTAATTTTTTTATTTATTGAAAGGTTCACAAAACAAGTACATGGAAAATAAAAAAAAACACAGAGTTTGAAATTGCATTATAACTCTCAGCGAGCATGCATAAGATGGTAAGATATTTATGTACAAGTTTTCAAGTATTATTAAATATGTTACAATATGTATTGATCAATTATTACAATTAGTATTAACTTAGAATTATATTATTTTCTTAATAATAATATTAATTATGAAATATTAATTCTGTCGTAGCTAGTTTTAATTTATAAATAATTTGTTCTGTATTTCCTTTTTAAATGTTAAACATTTCAGTTTAAAAATGTCCCAGGATGGATGTTGAGAAACAACATCGTTATACAATCGGCACATTCGAATTATGGGGTTATAAAAAGAGGTATTATTGTTATAAACTTGTGGTACGAATATTCTATAATGGTATACGGAACCTGAGTCGATTGTTGAAGTTGAGTAGAGAGAGGAGGTAGGGACAATCGACATGCGAATGTATGATTTAATATAAATAACTTTATTTATATTAAATCATACATCAGCGTTTTTTCTCCTTGTGACGTACTAGTGATGAAAAAATAAATCTCTGTAGTCGAATTTTATACAATCTATACTCTCGTCTAAGATAAATTGAGAATTGATTTGTTTGATGAACACAGAATTAATTTGTTTGCAAGAATGTAATTCTTCAATTTTACAGTGTGGCAAGAAACGTTTACTCTATTTATTTCTTTAGGCAAAACGAAATCAACTGTTCCGAATTTAGCTTCATATAAAAGCCAAGCAAAGAAGAGAGTCGGCAGGAGAAAGGCAGGAGTGGATGGCCTCCGGTGGAGGAGACGCAATTAGCGCAGATGGGATAGCGCCAAGGCTAATTGTGGAAGTCCCATTAAACGATTCTGCCCAGCAATTCAATCGATGTAAACAACGCAAATTTCCATAAGTATACAATTAATCTTTTATTTATAATATTTTTAAAAACTGATAAATGTACTAAAAAGGTATAGAAAGTTCTTAGATTGATTTATTTGTAGTGAATTTTATTTTGAATACATATTTATGTTTAATACAATAGAAGCAATATTACAAATGAAACTAGATTGTAATTTAATCACGTTTAAACTTACAAATTGTAAATTTCGTTGAGTAAATTTTCAATTGGGTTTTTATCTTATTTTCTTTCTAGTGATGTGTTAAAATTTGAAATTTGCAAAAATGTGTTAAAATTTAAAATTTGTAAATTTGTGATGCATAGATATTCATGAATTTATATCGAATTAATACAGACTTAATTATCTACAAATTCGTCTGAGAAACAATACACGACTAGAAGTGTAGTTTTTGCTGAAGCTACGGAAACTTTGCCAACATCTTTCGAAGCAACGGAAGATGTTCCTGCTGGTCAGCTTAGAGATGAGATACAGGAAACCTTGTTGGACGTGGAAACGAATGTACTAATACGCAGGAGACGCACCAGCCACCAGCATTCGGATATCCGGTTCACTTTCAGCCAAAGTTAGTTGCTTCAGACGGAAGAAATTGCATGAGGCATGAAATGTAGTAGAGGCAACAAAGAGAAGACGAGCTCCATGGAGACCGCAAGGAAACTTTGTTAAGTCAAGCTGGACGAGCGAATGATCGTGCTAAAGTTGCAGAGAGGGAATTGAAAAATAAATGAAATATGTTTTTAGATTATTAATTTTTCACTCATGTATTTTTATTCTATTTTGTGTTTTAAAATATTGTTTTGTTTTCATTTTTTATATACCTAATTTATATACTTTTTGTACTATTTTTTCATTACTTTTCATACACACACACACACACTCACACACACACACGCACACGCACACACGCAAACACACACACACACACACACACGCACACGCACACGCATACGCACACGCACACTATGTATACACGGATCTATTATCAAGGAAACGACTCAAATTTGATAGAATTTTTTAAAAAATGGAAAATATTAATTTTCGCATAAGTAAACTGACAATAGCATAGGTTCATGACTCTATTTGAGATGTTAACATTCCCTGTGAATGCTTGAAGATACATCAAATTATTCAACATTTTGAGAAATTAAAATTCTAATACCCATATTATTCCATTTCTAAGTCCGTTTAAAGATGTGTTTAGAATAGATTGACAAAATGAGAGGGAAATATTGATTTTCTTCTGAATGTATTCACTTTTCTAAAATTTTTATATCGTCATTTAGGTTCACTTGCAACACTTAATGTGTAAATATTCTAATGAGTGATCCGAAGCTGATGTACTTAGCATAAAAAAGATAAACAGTTCATTATTTTTAAGGTTTTATTTGTTTATGAAAATTAGATGACTGAATATAATTTTGATAAGAAGTAGAAAACCCTGAATCTATGTTCACTAAAACTGAAAACGAGTTTCAAAAGCGAACGAAATAGCATCGGAACCTGAATAGTTACGATGTAGTTAGAGGTTTCTATAAAGCGATAATGTGTTGACTGCGTACATCGACAGAAAAAGAAGAATCTCCGTTTCAATTATTCAGGTATGATTCGAAATGAAAATCACGAATTCTGTAAGAATCACTTTATAATTTGTCCAATATGAGCTTTTCTATAAACATAAGTAAAAAGGGGATTGTTTTCATATATACCAATATATCATTGTCCACTTATTGTGTGTTAGAATGATGAAAGAATATAACGAGAGACTTGTCGAACCTAAATATATTTTCATAAAAATAACAGTCTTTGAACTGTAAATTTTTGTCGTAATCTCTCTTTATCTTCAAATGTAATTTGTCGTATATAAAAATATAATTACATATTTGAGTTATGATGGGAACTTTTTTAGAGAATAACGTAAACTCCTGTTTGAATGCATTCAGATTTTTTAAACATTAAATAGTAAAGAATTTCAAAAAATCTACTCTCTCTAATTACCTTTTTCTAAAGGACATTTTCTCGAAATAGAATTCTGATTAACTTATCGGTACCAAAAAAATTTGTCAACTTCCATACATGTTATATTATTATGGAAAAAAGAAAAAAGTAAAATGTAAAGTAAATATAACTCCTTATTCAAGAATAGATGAAAAAAAGGTTAATGGTTTTCTCAAAAATATAGTTTGGAGGAAGTTAAAAAAATTACAATACTCATAATGGTCATATTCATAGTCATAGTTTTTTTCAATACTTGTACATACAATCACACTCAAGCACATCAAGACTTACAAAATAAATGCAAAGAAATATTCAAACGTATAGTCAACAAATAAGAAACAATATCATAAATGAATAAATATACCACCGCCGTATGAGTCAAGAACATATTATATTATACTTAATTATAAAATAATATTAATAATATTTAGAATGTATTAAGTTATAAAAAAAATAATACCAAATATCAAAAAAGAGTCAAAAAACCAATGATAATAATGGAATTAAACATAATGGTAATTATAAAATATCAGTTATTGCTTCTTTAACTATTATTAAATTTTTCTTTAAGCATGTTCTTCATACTGCTCTGGAAATGAACGTCTACCAGAACTTTAATTGTTGCAGGCAATTTGTTATAAAATGTAGTACAATTGCATACAAAACTTTTTGAGACCCTGGACAGTCTATGTTTAATGTTTTTAATGTTATGCCTGAACCTATGCTGTATTCATGTTCGACAAAATTTTTAAAAAACTTGTTAATATTTTTTTGACATTCATAATATTTTCATATACATAAACACTAGGCATAGTCATGAACTTCATGCGTCCAAACGCCTTCTTACATGAGTCTCTGGATCTTAGATGACTAAATATAAAATCGCGCGTTTTTGAAAAATAAATATTCTATTTGAATCTATCGTAATATCTCAAAAAAGCAACCCATAAAATATTATGGCTCAAGGTGGAGTTCTATCTCCTCTCCATTTCTCAATATTTTTTGATTATTATCTCTATGCTGATGACCTACAAATCTATGCACATTCGGACCTTCATTCCTTATCAAAAACCATCGGCATCCTTAATCGAGATCTCGCTTCAATTGGTCAGTGGGCTCATGAAATGAGTCTTCTGGTTAACTTCAGCAAGTCTCAACCTATCAACATCGGTAGTCAAAGAC
Source organism: Druceiella hillmani (assembly GCA_039881145.1). Taxonomy (NCBI): domain Eukaryota; kingdom Metazoa; phylum Arthropoda; class Insecta; order Lepidoptera; family Hepialidae; genus Druceiella; species Druceiella hillmani. Next base: position 7,447,828 of record JAYKKI010000018.1, on the reverse strand, counting down.
TGATTTATAAACTAAACCTACCTAGTTACTAAAATAAGTACTGAATAATACAATAATATCATATACGTCAACTTTTAAAAGCCCGGGCCTACTGATCGATAAAAGTCTTAGTTAGCGTCCGCAAGTAAATGATGTTAGTCGTCGTATTTTCAACAGGATACACTCTTTAAAACGTCTTCAAATTTCTACAAACTAAAACAAAAATCTATCTGAGTCAAACACTTCTATTACCGCTAATTGATTTGGAGGTTTGTGTTATCCTGATCTTAATGAAGAATATTTGTAAAAGTACATATATATGACCATATTTCTGAATACACGCCACGTCTCAAATGGCTGAAGATCCGTGACCGACGTCAACTTCACATATTTACATTTCTTTTTAATTTATTAAAAGATCCTCGGAGCCCAAGTTATCTTACTGGCAAATTTAAATATTTGTCTGCTCACGGCCTTGGGCTACAATCTGAAAGTTCTCTCACCCTAGTTATTCCTAAATATACCTCTACCACTTACGAAAAGTCTTTCACTGTCCAAGCAGCAAACATTTGTAATACCTGAGTCCTGACATTAGGAAAACCACGTCCCTAATCATTTTCGAAGGTCAAATGAAAAGTCCTACCTCTCCTAAAACCTTTTCCTTTGTGCCCTTGTCCTTTCCTGTCTTTCCCATCCCAAATCATGTCAATAGTATGTATCACTTAAACTCTTGTATTTTTTTACATTTTTTTCTCTAATATTCTATAAAGAATTTTCGTTATAAAATATCTTACAGTCTACCGACTAAATTTCAACACCAATTGTTATGGTTGACTGGAAGAGATTACTTTTGTAGCAATGAGTCCGCTATATGTACTATGTATAAAAGGTGATAAATAAATAAAATATACTGTGAAAATAATAAAATAAACTGCCTTTTGGGGCATCCACCCCACACAATTTCACTACTTTCTTTATGGTAAATGTGTTTGATGAATTACACTTACTTTTTGAGCTGTCTCTGAGATTTGAAAGTCTCAATATAAATTTTCGCCAAGAGTACACCAACATTTTTACTTTATTATTTTATTCAGTTACTTCTTTCCGTAAATCTTCGATCAAGTCGTTTCCACATGATTTAGTCGAACCCAAAGCTAAATGAATACAATTTGTCTTATTAATATATACCTATAAATTATTATCTTCAAACTACTGAGAATTTTTTTAATATCATGAGAAAGGTTTTTTATAATTAGAGCATTTTGTAAGTAAAGTCGCATTTGCTTAGATTTGCCAACCACAATATTATCATTATTCAGAAGTGAGTGAAACATAAGGAGAATATTTTATAATCATAAATATATTAAGACTTTCTCTTTATGTAAATGGTTCATTTACCGGCTGACTCATACGGGGGCTCAGACAGTATATGTTTCAAGGTTAATTATTTATCAACCATATTTCACAAAACGTTTTCAGGTAAGTTGGTAGTTATATTTATTTTGTAACGATTATCTTGTGTTAACATACATTTCATGTTGAAAAATATTTTTTGTCAACTAATATTTTATTTGTTTAGCAAATTTTCATTCTAATTAGAAACATTTATTGCCCTCAGCTTTCGCTATTTTAAGTGGAATATTAAAGTAATATTAATTAAATAGAACACAACCCATTATCCGTTAAGCAGAAGACAAATATTTGGCCAATCTTTAGATCAGATTAATTATAACTTAAGTAAATATTGTTGTAAAATATCACACAGTTTAATAATTTTGCTTTCACTTTTAGCCTTAATGGTCCAAGGGATGATATTTATTACCAGGCAGAAGATAATTGGCAATGTCTATGTAAAATTGAGTAATGCAATACTTAAACAAAACAAACAAATTTCAAAAATTATATTTGTTCACTTTTAAACGTGAATATGTTTAACCGAAACGCAAGTTGAATCACATCCTACGTATATATATATATATATATATATATATATATATACATATATACGCACACACACACACACACATATATATATATATATATATATATATATATATACACATTAATAACGGCCTGTGCAGAATATCATTATATATTTGAACAGTAATTTGAATTTTGATCAGTGTTCGATAAAATGTCGAGAAGCAGTATTCTGAGCTGAATTATTACACTTGATATATTTACTTAGCTGCAACTGCTGACAGAACTAATTTACTATTTGGTAATTTTTTAATGGGAAGGTTAGTTTTTTTTTTAACTTTTGTAAGGGATTCATTATCGTATATTATATGCATTACAATATACAATATTAAATACCTTACAAAATTAAAAAGCTACGTATTGTGCCAATTCCATTAAAGTTTCACTTGAAGGATCACGTTAGTATAACTACTACGAAGCTAATTGAAGTAGTTTTTCAACGACACCCTTTCAAATATCAAATCATGTTATATAATCATCAATTTTTATCATTCATCTTTTCCAAGCTGTCATCTATTGATTGTCATTTCTTAAACCTTATTGTGATAACAAAATTCAAATTCTCTCTATCTTTGCCTTTGTCTGCAAACAAAACTTTTTAAATAATTGGGAACCTTTATATTTTATCACAAAGTAGGCTCCTTTGTATTCTGTTTTTTACTTTACATTTTGCCCGATCAAAAAGAAACCAACACCTTTTTTTTTAAATGCTTTCTTTAAAATATTCAAGAATTTCTCGGTATTTACGGTTAATATATCATTTACGGTATATAATATATTATTTATATATTTACGGTGGACATATTAAAGTTACTTTCAAAAGTTTAGTACTACTACTGTGCTGTGCGATACTAGGTACTGCGTGAATAATATTACAAAAAACACTCATAGCAAACAATCGGAACTAATTTCTCGTATGTAATACTCAGAAAGAAAATGAAAAGAAACGTATATTTAATTTGTATAATACAAAAAAATACTTTTTGTAATTCCAGAGAATCGCAATATAAAATTGGTTATAATATGTAATCTCTAATAATTTTTGTCGACATAATCTTCTTATATTACTTTAACACAATTTAAATATTTTAAATCAAAAATTCATTCAGCCCACTTCGGATCGCTTCATCATTATGGCTCATAATGAACACGTTCTATAAATATATTATGAAACATATACTAATTAGGATACGATATGTAATACCATGATTGCGGTTGCTTGTCAATCTGATATGCCATGTTGGGCCAACAACTTAAAATATATAAAAATAGACTAAGCGTTCCATTTTAAAAATACCAGGAGAAGTGTAGTCTATTTATGATGGAAAAATACTATTATTTAAACAACAGAAAACTTTTTAGAATCGATGTAATTGTTTACATACAAACTCAAAAATATTTTTATCTTTATAATATTAGCGTAAATTGCAATGCAAGCTGCATAGAATTCTTAGACAGGAATTTGTAAAGTTATATAATGTTTGCGTTTATAAAATTTATTCAAGATGACAATAAATTGCTTAATATTAAACTATTATTCATCATACATTATATCAATTAATGCAATAATAGTATTATTAACAACGTATAGAGAAAGAAAGACGAGGAGTTTTCAGAAATTGAGAAGTGAAAAGCTTTCAAAGCATGCCTGCTAGTAAAATATTACCGGAAGTAGATTAAGGCACTAATTACACTATTCAAATATACTATATAGGTATTTATAAAATGTATGTCAAACAGAAATACAGGTCAATATTAGGGGTCATTATGTAAAACAAGAAATTCTCTTTAATCTTAAGTTCTCTCTGTAATTATATAAATATATTTAAGAAAATAATTTTAATTGAAACTAAGCAAATTAAAAAAAACATTTGATCATGTTTTTGAATTGACTTAGTTTCGCTTTTCTATGTTTTGGCTTAATACTATATTAAGCCAAAACATAGAAAAGCAAAGTTGCTTAAATTGTAATTTACCGATTTTTATTATTATTAACATACCTTATTTTGTTTTATCAAAATTAAACTTGAAAAAGAGATTTGAATCGATTACCAATCGAGCAAAAACCACAACACCACATATTAACAATTTGCCTCTGACCATTTCTTGATTCATTGATTAAAAAAAGTAGGAACAACTGTTCTTTTTTGAAGTTGTGAGAAAGACTGTTTAACTACATTTGAAATTCAATTTTGCTTTTGTTCCATTACGTTCTAGTACAATATCAACAATTGTCGCGCAATGAGCTTCTGGTGGGCTTTGTGTACACAGTGAGCTTTTCGAGCTCGACGTGCAACAACAGGCTTTGTTTCCAATATTGATATTGACATTTAAAGTTTGGAGGCAATTGTCTCGACAAAACGAATTCTCTGGTAGTATTGCGTGACACTTATGAGGAAGCCTTTCATAAATATTTTCACAAGTAGAAGACACTTTGGCAATGTTGAATACAGAACAGTATAAAATATCGGGAGAGAATTTCTGTATTCGCAAAATTCAGAAAATTTACTCAGTAAGGATGGGCACTGTAATAAATTATGAATATAATAACCAATTACAGCCACTGCCAAACTTCTAACCTAAATTTTTATTTAAAAGTTAACATTAAGAGAACATGCGCCAAAAATCGTGACACTGTAATTAATTTCTTATTCGTGTCACGTAAAATGAAACTCGAATATTTAAATAAGGAGAAAATTTTATGCCTTGCCTACTTTTTGAACTACAAATTTAAATATTTGAGTTTATTTCGTTATACCTTTAAATGAAAATGCAATACAATTCGACTTTTTTCTTTTTGTGCATGGTAGTCAATCTAAAAATATTTCTTTTTTCAAGTATTTTTTTTTTCATTTCATTAGTGTGGTGTATTTAAAAGAAAGTATTCAGCAAAAAGTAATTTTTTTCCTTTTGAAATAATCTTAAAATTTTCGTGCTTTATTGTCAGTAATATTTACTTCCACCAAAAAAGTATCCATATATAAAAAACTTTAATTGAAACGCATTTGGTAGTTTAAAGTGTATGAAATCTAGTAAAATTATTTATGTTTCTGGTTTAACATTTTAATAGTGAGCAATAATTAATAGAAATTATATTTCTTATGCAGGCGATATTAGAACCGGCATGTATTATATTTAAGCTAAACTTTAATTAAAATTAAAATCACATCCTCCTCTTAACTGAACAGATAAAACAGATCTTAGGTTACTTCACATATAGTTACCCAAAATCTTTTTAAGTACATTTGCTTAAAGTTGCGTAGGTCATCTTTATTCCTGAATTATTTTAGAGAATTCTGAAGAATACACCTAATCCAATTTGTAGCAGATTTTTAAAAAAATATTTATGTGTGAACTACGTCCAAATACCTTCGGTATTAGAGTGAGTGTTTTTTACTTTAATTTTATATATATATTTTTGCTTTCTTTGCAATAGAGGCAATCCGGTTAAAATGTCATTGCTTCACGTGGAGAAAATAAGAGAATAGAGCAATTCTGAAAACAAAAACGTTGTACAAAAATAATAACTTTTAAATATAAATAATATTTAATGTAATATTTAAAATAATGTTCCCTTACGAAATTAAAAAAAGCTTTTAAATTTTCAAATAAAGCATTTAACGAAAAAGATATTATCACAAAAATCAAATATTATATACATTTGAAATTATTGCATCGATATACATTTTGGTGACATAAAATGAGAAATTTCATTAAGATGTGTAAATCTACGAAACATTTTAAAATCAGGGATTAAAACATTTTTGGGACCGCATTATCTTTATCACATCTCTAGCTATGATAAATCTGTGTCATAAAAATGCCAACTCCACATAGCACTTCGCAATATTACTTTACTATACCCCGCAAGTAATTGAAAATGGTCTATGCATATTTATTTTGTTTCATAACACGCACATTGAAATGAGAATATATAACTAGCCAATAATTTAATTATGCGTTATAAACGATGTCAATATACATATCCTTCCATTCGGGTGCCTTCTACTTAATGACCGTGGGTAGTCAAAACACTAAACATCTTCCATGAATACATTAATTAGGGCTATTAATATCGAACTTTAAATGTCAAAGTTGAAAATATGAGACGTTAGAGAAAATGCGGTAGGATGAAAGTGAGTGACACAAAGATAAATAAGTTCTCGGATATAATACGTACATATAAATATATATGTATATATATATATATATATATATATATATATATATATATATATATGTGTGTGTATGTGTGTGTGTGTGTGTGTGTATCACTATCGAGTAAATTACCATTATTAAAAACGTTAGAGGAATTCACACCGGAATTAAGCGAAGGAGCTGAGTGAAGCACGGACATGTATGTGTGAAGATATGCATCGCAACTATCTCACAAACACCAAAAATATGCTGGGAAGATGGGCGGAACCTTTTCAAACCATTCTCAGTAACTACAGTGAGATTGAATCACGGAAGCAAAGGAGAAAGAAAAGTATTTAACAGGCCCGAATTTAGAGGTGAGAGAAAGAATGCAGTTAAAGGACCCTTTCAAAACCACAAGAAACCATAAGAATTCGGGCAGACATGTTATTATGGCAAAAATTTATAAGAAAGAGGGTGACTGGCTTCACAGAAAACGCCATATGCTCAGCTTACAAGTCCAGTTGAAAAGATATATGGCCATTTTCCCAATTATTTAGACCCGTTGAGTATCGAAGTTGGCGTCGAACTGTGACAACTATGGGGACATTTTCCTTATTAATATTCTTTATAAAATACTCACCCGCATAATTGCTATTTTTCAATTAATTCTTAGTGATTCCTTCTTAAAAATATACAGTGTGGCTTCCACCTAAAATGCTTACCCATATATCCAATTTACCTTATGTGTCATATTATCTTTTTCAACTTAACGCTAGAAAATTGGTGGGTCAACCAAAAACAAGAAGATCGTCCGTAACTTTATTCTACAAGACGCATGTTGGAAAACAGGTATACTATTAAATCAATATCACACGTTGTTGGGCTACCTGAAAGAACCACTGAAGATGTCAGCAAAGCCTTCTTAGAACTCACCGACGCCTCATTGAGGACGGGGCTTGAGGTCAATTAAGGAAACACCCAATATGTGGTTGAGAGACCAAGAGGAGCGGAATACTCTCACTATCTAGTAAAATCTGTTGCGAAACATAATAATAAGCATCACGAATCAGCAGAAAGAAACTATGTGAAAATTTTTAGGATAATTATGAAGTTTAAATTGTACGCAGAATTGCAACTAACGCTGAAAAGAAAATTTAAAAAAGTTTGCTTCTTGAAATATTATAGCGATTACTTTATTCATTTTCATTGTGGAATAGCGTTGATAAAACCATAAAATAAATAGTTAAAAGGGGCAGAGTGTTTCATAAATTTATAAATGTTTTAAATAGTTTATCGCACCATCATTTAAATCTTATAAGCCATGATAACTATTAGAACCATAATCATTATAATAGAACACGGCCAATGATACCTTTTACTCCATTGAGTGCAATGACGGAAGATTTTCAATAAATACAGTGCAGTAAAGAGATTGTAGAAAGATATCATATTTGTATTATATTGGTTTATATTCAGCTGGTCTTGTGTTGGCTATAGTTAACTGCATTGAAGCGATATAAGAAGCCAAAAATATTGATAATTAAACTAAAACATCGAGTTTGTTGACAGCAAAATGAATTTTCTTTTCCCCGAAATCAACCAAAATCCCTTACCTTTATGATGAGTATGGCATTTTTCCAGTTGCTATTTCGTAAATAAAATTTTCTAACAAACCACCTTAAATCTAACCTTTATAACTGTAAATTTTTATATGAAATGTTTGTAAAACTATTTGAAGTTTCTCTTAGATCTTGCTATTATATACCCCCGCAGTACCTTGAAATTTAAAAATGACCAGAAACATATCCGTCGTAAAAATTTACAAAACTATAATTTATTATTTATCTTTTTCCAGGCTTTTTGTTTAAATAATTAAATAGATTTTAAGACGATCCTTCATTACCTTTCGACCCTTCTTTCTTGCTGCACACCGTAGCCTATACATCGCTCGCGAGAGGGCCAGACAATGACCATGGTTCCGTGAATAAAATATTAATGTTCAGAATAATTTTCTCAAACTTTAAAGATTAAAGGACGAGATATTATTGACTAAGAAGATTAAAGCACTTAAAATATTTTTATTGTATAACACCTAGATTGAAATAGTGAACGTAAAAGGAAAACTACAGAAGCTAAATAAAATAGTTTAAAGTTTATAAAATGTAGTTATATTAATTATTAAAACATTTAAACTCGTAAACTTAGGATACATGTAGTTTTGTTAGAAAATTTTATTTACGAATTATTAACAGGAAAAATGACTTGATAAATTTACGATTTTCTTTAAGGGGAAAAATTAGAATAATCTATACCTATAATCAAATCGTAAATGAACCTGTCTATACATTAAATTTCTTTTTTAAAAAAACAATTTATGCAGATTGTACTTATGCTACCGAGGCCAAAAGAAAAGTTTTTAGAATCTTTGTCTCTTTGTCTATGCATCTGTGTTGAACTGATGTATTGTGGCAAGCTTCCCGTAACATTTAGTGTCTTTTATTCCAATCGGTTCACAAACAAAAAAGTTATGTTAATTGAAATAAACGCACTTCGGTTGATTTAGCTGAAACTTTTGTTAACTGTAGTTTGTAAAACCATGATTGGAAGTTTATATGAACACAAAATTAAAAATAATGCATGTATTCGCAGATATAGATATGTCCAATTTATGTTGAACTCTCATCAATAGGGTCGACCATATTAAGTAGGGATCAGCTTACTGGTTCTTCGCGTGTTAGTCGGGCGCGGCTAGACTATACAAATCGCATCGCGAGCCGTGCCGCGCCCGGCTTTGGATTATTCACAACAACGAAGCACCTTGGTAGCAGCGAGGCTCCGTAACGCAGAGTCTAACTGGCCAATCTCTTGAATTATCTATGGTATTTAGTGGTTTGAGAATAATTAAATAAATGAAATAGGTTCACATAATTTGTTAAGTCTATTCTGTACGTATATCTGTATATACATTTGTTTCGTAACTTAGAATATTATAGTTAGAAAAAAACTTTACATATAACTTTCGTTGGTTTTATTGTGCTTGACTAAAATCCTGCGTTTATAATAATTATTTTTTCCCACGTAACGTTAGCTGTAGTAGAGAGTTATTAAATTGATAGGAGTTTTTATTCTTATTATATGTATAGATTAATGGGTGTTTGTAAATATATTATATCTTCCTATTTTATTATAATTTGAGTACATGTAGATGGACAAATACGTGACCATTTTTCACTACAAGAAAATATGATAAAACCAAGTTGCGGGTACCAGGTAGTTTTAAACTGTTAAAATGTTATTATACTTGTAATTTTCATATAGCTACAACTCCACGATTTAAGAAACGATTGTATTTTAATTACATGACATAGGTGAATGAACTATTTTCTCTTCAACTGTTTATCATTAAACTAAAAAAAAATTGGTACTGTTGAAGCAGTAAGAAAATTTATTTTGGTAATAACGAAAATTCGACAAATTTTCTTCTTAAAACTCTGATAAAATCAAAAGAAAAAAAAATACTAATTTTACATCTTTTCAAATATAAATAAGTTTTTATCCCAAAAAAATCTTTTTTCCGTTTTGAGTAATGTTTAAAAATAATTTTCTTCTAATAAAATTAATTTTCTAACACATATTACTGCATCTAAATACACATATCAAGAAAGAAATTAAATCTCTTGTTTCAAATTGTTAGTGCGTTCAATCTGCGAAAGGGAATTTGACAGCTGTCAGTACGTTTAACAAATTATAATTGACATGAGAAAGAGCCACTCCGTCATGATATTTTTTTTCACTTTTATCCGATAGTAATAGTAACTAGGCCTAGAATTTTAATATTGGAGGACATATAATTTCTTGTAAACTATTTATAACCGTTGATATTATTTTCCTGTATAAATATATTGCCTGGTATAGCTTGATATATATTTTTAAATCTAACATATATCTTTAGATTATTAAGGCATGTTGATCAAAATAATTTTGCTTTGAAGAATTCACTAAATGTCGTTATTTATATGTATGTGATAAAAAAAATGTCTAATTACTTTTCTTGCTGTTTGAAGCCATTTTTTGATAGTCCATTTGTTGAGATCTATGTGAAATAAAATTAATTAATATTCTAAGTGTCCATCCATTTCTTCGACCAAAAAATTTTCATTACCATTTATTACCACCAGCCTTTAACTAAAAGAATTTTAATATGGCATATAATTTCTTGTAAACTATTTATAACCGTTGATATTATTTTCCTGTATAAATATATTGCCTGGTATAGCTTGATATATATCTTTAAACCTAACATATATCTTTAGTTTATTAAGGTATGTTGATCAAAATGATTTTGCTTTGAAAAATTCACTAAATGTCATTTTTATGGATGTGATAAAAAAATAATTTCTCATTACTTTTGTTGCTTTTTAGAAGCTATTTTTTGATAGTCCATTTGTTGAGGTCTATGTAAAATAAAATCGACTAATATTCTAAGTGTGCATCTATTTCATCGACCTAAAACTTTTCATTACCATTTATTACCACCAGCCTTTAACTAAAAGAATTCTAATATGGCATATAATTTCTTGTAAACTATTTATAACCGTTGATATTATTTTCCTGTATAAATATATTGCCTGGTATAGCTTGATATATATCTTTAAACCTAACATATATCTTTAGTTCATTAAGGTATGTTGATCAAAATGATTTTGCTTTGAAGAATTCACTAAATGTCGTTATTTATACGCATTTGATAAAAAAATATTTCTAATTACTTTTGTTGCTGTTTGAAGCCATGTTTTGATAGTCCGTTTGTTGAGATCTATGTGAAATAAAATTAACTAATATTCTAAGTGTGCATCTATTTCATCGACCTAAATCTTTTCATTACCATTTATTACCACCAGCCTTTAACTAAAATAATTCTAAAATGGCTAAATGCGGACATGCAGATGAACATAAAGGAATCATAAATGGTTAGGTTCTGGATTCGCTAAAAGAATCCCAAAAGAATACTATATTATTAATTAAAACAATGTATCTAATAAAATATAGGATGTGATGTAAAATACAAGAAAAGTCATAAATATTATTACCAGATAAATTATCAGGGAATCTTATGATGAAATGAAACAAAAGCTTCTATCTTCTAAAGAAATCTATGAACCCAATTTACTTGAATGTTGTTTTCCTGGGCGATGAGGTTGGGTATTATTTCATTTTGTAATTCTCAGAAGAAAAATTCGGTCATTCGCTGTAGAAATAGAACACATAGTATTGATAATATTTTAAAAGAAACGTAGTCAACGTACGCGTATGAAATACATATATAATTTTATAAGTCTCACTCGACCAATGCGAATTTTATAGTGGGCGTCAGGACTCCGATTCGTAGGCGTCAGTCGCCTTTACAGAAAGAATATTTTAAAGGAAAATAAATATTATTTTTCTTATATTTAATGTTTTTGACGAGGGTTTTGAGTGTTTGTCAATAATTCAAAGTGATTAGGCTAATTGAAGCTTCTGAGTATAGACTCCTTTTTAATATATTGATAAGTGGTACACTAAATGACATTTAAAAACAGCATAGTACCTAGGTATTGATCGCTGATAATATCCTACGTTTATCCCGTAAATAACCTTAAAACTTATAATTAAACTCCGAAATTACATGTACAGATACATGTAATTTCGGAGTTTAATTGCTAATAATTATATATATTTGTAAACAGAGTTATATCTTTTTTGTATAAGTTTATATCTAAAATTTATAAACTTACAACACATAGATGATATGAAGGTTTATTTTTGTGCCCTAAGAGAAATCTTAAGGGAGTGCCGATAAATCGTTCTTTTTCGTTTTTTTTATAACGCCTCATTTATGTTCCCTTTATCAATCCATGCTTCATAATACGTACATATTTGTCTGTACAAATTTCTTATAAAAATTTAGTCTATTACAAGAGAAAAAATTGAGGTGGATATTTCAGTTTTATACAGGTGTATTTATTCAGAATTTATAATAACCGGGTGATGCCGGCTGTTGGTTCCCATTTTAAATAAACTTGAAATGGGAACCAACGGCTTATATGGAAACAAAATTTTATGACAAACCGCATGTCATGTGGCGCAGTATCAGTAGTCAACTCTTTTTTTTCGGCGATGGAAATTTAATTTTAACAATGGTGTGAGGAGAAACAGCATGTCAGATGGTCTTCAAAAAATATTTTCTTATATGATGTACCAACAAAATAACTAATGGAATATGTGCAGAAAATATGACTCAATTAACGACTACTAACTCCTTGTAATAAATTCTAGTTATCAATTATTTACTAGTAATCAAATGCTTGCTAAGGTTTGTTAAGTTTTGAAAAAAAAATAAATATTCGTGCCAAGAGTTTGCGTGAACATAAAGAAACTCAAAGTAGAATATTGTACGTAATACATAATTTTTAAATGTGAAGTATGATTAAAAGTGGGTATACATTTAAAGTACCAAGTATTAAGGAGTGTAGGCGCGCCCACTATGATGTTGCCTCATCGAGAGTCAAAGGTGAAGTCGTAGATATAAATTAAATTCAACAAGGAGAAACCACGCCGTGCTTATGATTGACTGCATTAATCGCATTTCACGCATTCATAGCGAACCTGATTCACGGTGGCGTGAACAAATATAACGCAAAGAACAAGAAACGAATTTTAAAAAAGGTACCAATAGATAAGCACTTTAGCAAAAGAATGAATTTATATTTATTACGAAAACTATCCTAAAGCTTTTAATGAAGTTGCTTTTAATTCTTTTCATTTTTAAAAAAGGGAAAAGCACACTTTTTCCTGACACGTCTTGACCAATTATCAGCTGTAAATATAAACTGTAGCCTTAATTTTTTTTTAAAAAAATAGATATTTACTGGCAGAAATTGACTAAAAAATTTCAATAGATAGTTTATTTTACCTAATTTTATAAATTTTAATATATAATAAAAACTACCCTCCCTCGGAGAGAATGAACAGAGCACGAAATAATGGTGACAATCAAGTCCCCGATCAGAAAGCGTCAAATAAGATATTTAATTTTAATCGACCTTTTATACTTACGAGGTTTTGAATAACTAGCACTAAATCTGAACGATAAAATTTTATAATCCAAAGTAACGTTAACTTTGCTAAATAAAATTAAAAATCAATATCCGTCCATGAGTTTTGAACATTCAATTTAGTTTATGTCGAATATCCATTACACAATGTGAAGAAAATATCCTTAATTTTTTCGTCTGTGTGAAATCCATATAAGATAAATAGGTTCATTTCCCATTAGTACAAGAAATTACATATAAAGTACAAATTAAGGCTAAAGAATGAACTAACAAAATTTCAAATAGAAAACTATAAAATTATGCTACGTTAGTTCGATTTGTTCTTCAGAAGCTCATATTTTAATGAAAGGAATAAAAAACTTGAAACATGCTAAGCACAATGGAAATATTCAGTATTATTTTTTAATTATTTAATTGTAGAGAAGGCGTTTGCAAATATGAGGGAACTGATATGAATATAATTTTGTGATTGGCTGTTTACGTATATCTTTGACTTTGAGATGAGGGGAAACAAATTAAATAATCGAAAAAGTTGTTTTATTTTTTCAATTTCCTACATTATGTATAGTATCGTTTGAAAGAACTAATAATAAGGATGTCAAAAATATTTTTATCATAATTTCTGCTTTAGAGATATACCGAAAAATATATAAAAAAAATGTTTCCATTCCCTTATATTCAATACTGCTGAAATTAGAATCATGAAATAATAGGATTTTGGAAGCCTATGCAAAGGTTGTTAGAAAATTATAGCAATTATCCTACATTCTATTATTTTTTTTGATAATGTTAAAAAATGTATTTTTGTAAATGTTTCTACGCCCGTGAAAGTTAGGGTGGGCAATATACTCGCATTGTGAAAAATTTTAAATTTTAAATATTTTAATAGAAATATTACATAAGCACCCTTAAAACCTCAGTGTCTAAATTTGTAAAAAAAATTTTAAGTTCTACTCGTGCTTGATAGCTTTTATTGTAATTAATCGTCATGAGTAAGATCGTTACATCTTCATAATCTTTCATTTTGAGACAGGTTTTGTTACCGGAGCACATCACTTAACCACGTCAATTTTTTTACGGTAATATATTCTAACAAGGCGAATCTTTACAAGATTCTAGTCTCCAAACTTTTGCACAGACACCTTTTGTATCGACAAAAGGATAATGTATTTTAATAGTAGAGCTTTTATGTATTTAATTATTTTCTCAAAATTATGTAATCACAATATCCACTCTATATTTACCATTCATTTTAATATATATTTCTAATTCGTTCATAATACATTAATAAATTAAGCCCCTGACATCATTTGACCTACGAAAAAGTTTTATAACTCTCTGGATTTATTGTAATTACTTAAAAAGCTTTTAAACCAAAGTTGATCCGGTCAGAAAGCTATTATTTTTGTCACGTCTTGAATGATCTATTACACTACACTCATCAAGGTATTGTGCACTGGAAACGACGTGACAGGACTTTCCCATTATACGATTGATGTTATAAGACCTACCCACTTAAAGTTTCGTAGCTTGATATTTGATACATCGGTGATATATTCTTGCCAAAAATATTAAATTCTCGTGGTATTTTCTTGTTATTTAAGCAATAATTTTAGCAGAGATATAACACAGGTTTTATTATTCATATTTTTATAACTTGTTTATATCTGATAGTATAATAACTTTAACGAAAATAAAATAGGTGCCATAGGGTAACGTACCCATGGTGCCTACTTTATTCTAACACATATATCAGGAATATCCTGCTAATTTACAGCGATAACTACGGAAATGCTTATTTGACTGTGCAGCTTATTTTACAAAATATTATTACAATCGTTTGACTAAGATATTTATTATTATATTTATTGTTTCCTTTCTGATCAATAATTATTATGAAATAAAATAAAAGAAGAAAAGAAGTGGAGGCGCTGTTCTTGAAACCATTGTTACATCTATATTTTATGTAAATTTAAGTTATTTTAAAAAATCTAGATTCAATTAAAAATTGTAATTTACAGTGTGATAATACAAATACATTAAAATAAAAAGGAAGGAACAAAACAATTAAAATAAGAAATGTTGCGGGGGTCATCCGCAGATCAGTGCAATAACGATTTTTCTACTGGATCATGTCATAAATCATCAAAATAGCATTCTTAATAGTCATAATAAATATAATTTTTAAATAAATTTAAGTACTTACGGAGAGGATCATCTGTATCGACGCGAATATATGTGTATCTACTAAACGGCTGAAAATTGTTAAAGTGAAATCCAAAATTACGTTTTTATTACACATTAAAACAAAATCAAAAATTATTACGATATGGGATTTTTTTCGAAAAACCGCACAGTACTTACATGTTTATGGCAAATTATTGTTCCTCGACGGAACAATAGCAATGCAAACTGCTGGACAACGTGACGTATAGCAGACCTAAAATGGTTCGAGAACTTATAGCATAAAAATATATTCTTATCTTCCTGCAATACACATATTTTCACTATTTGAATTTACACTATAATAAATATAGATCCACGATATGACAAACGATCAAAGTCATTGAGCTCATAGAAAATTAGAAATACAGTTTTACCATAGTTGTATATTAAAAACTTTATTAATGAACGTGGATACGGATAAGAACGAATCAAAAATCGTATAGTCTTGAATGACAGGTACTGCACGTGACATTTATTGTTTTATCACTAAAGTTACATCGATTTATGATGGTTACTATTTAAATGATGAAATGCTGTCTAATCTTGGTTTAAAATTTTATTTAAATTTGGAGTTATGCTAACAAATTATAATCTAAGGTTAAAAAATTTGTTTAATATTATAATTTTGAATGTCGTCTTTATTGAAAAATTTCTTTATTCTATTCTTATTGTTAATCTTATTTCATTCATTTACTTATTTTTCATTTAATGTATCCTAAATCTGTATACAATGAATTTATCGTAATAATAGCAATCCCCCTTCGGTCAACGATAGATAAGAAATTTTCTTTCAGGCAACCAAAACATATCCGATGTACATTAAGAAACTTTTTGAATTAATTTTTTTTTCAGTGAAAATGAAACAAAATTTTATATTTATAATATTGAATATTTACTTAAAAGAAAGGGCCTAATTTTAGAAGGCCAGAGCAAAAAGGAGGAAGCATAAAGAAAATGTGAACGATGAGAAAACGTGCACGAGTTTCCGTACTTTTTAAATAAATACTAATAAGCGTAGCTGGATACCTCTATTATCCGGCTATGTAATCTCGAAAATTTTGTAGATTAATTTATGTAAGAACTATGGCATATCTTATTTTATAAATGAAGTTATTAACAAAATAAAAGGCAGAGATCGTTTCATTACTTTTCCTTTGATTACTTTGCCTTATTTCATATTTACAAATTTACTTTTCATTACTTCATAATAAATCATGGGACTTGTAGTTGGTGTATATAAATGTTTATACAATATACCACATTAACTTCAATAATGTTGTATCAGCTAAATTTTTATAATTTATGTTGGTCGGTGTTATTGTGGAGTACCTCAGTCCCGGATTTCGACAATATAATTATAACTTCTCTAATTTCACGAGTAACCAGCTATCAATATAAACTTTTGATGAAAGGAGATTTTTCTCTAAAAAAGAGCACGATTTATTTATTTTATTTTTTAAAATACTGATTACATTCTAAATTTACCTTTTGATAAATTATATGTTTCTACATCTTTCTGTGGGTCGCAATTCTTGATCAATTTTTATCTGTAGGTTACCCGTTGCGATATAAGCTTATTATTTTTGCAACGACTTGTTAAACAGTTCAATTTTCATAAACAAATTTCTAAAAAGTCACTTTTTTCGTGCTTGGCCGCTGTTTTTGGTTTTCGTTTTATAACGAACCTTCTTGTCTTTTCATCCTCCTCCCTTCTGTTTTTAACTTTTAACATTATTTCCTTGTTTTTAATAAAATACTTATTAAGGTATCTGACGTAAGCCGTGGTTGATGATTATGTCCTTCACTGATAATTTAGTATAGTAAACTAACATATAGATAATGCATTATTTAGACAATATAAATATTCAATATTAAAATAAGAAAACAATGTGTGGGTTTTGATTTTACCAACGATTTTATCAACCTTGCGCACATGTTTTATAATTATATTTTTGTTTCGGACAATTATCATATTTTTTTAACTTTTATATCAATAGTTAACAGCTTCGATTTAATCGATGAATAACTTTCTTTCATCTGGTTTAGAAGAACGATTTTGTATATATACCTAACTATTCTTCTAACAGTTAATATTAGCATAATTACCATATTGTTATACATTTTTACCCCACTTCAATTAATTTATTTTTAGTAAATTTTCATAAATACAAGTTTCTCTTACGTATCATCAGCAAAATATTTTAGTCATATTGGCTCTCAATAATCATGCATAAATATAAATAAACAGTAGTTATCCAGCACTTCGTCGTAACGCATTTTTTTAACTATTATTCCATTCTTTATTTCGCAATACTTCAACAGAAAATGCATCTAACTCTAAAAGACGTTGCAGGGCAACGTGAAATTGGTAATAAATCATGTTTTTCATGTTTTAATAATTCATAAAAAAATGTTTTTTACCAGTTTTCAATCTAAATTCAAGGATTTTCCATACTTGCTGTGTCGTTTTCCTAAACTTAATGCAAGATTCATTGCATTAGGTTTAGGAAAACGACTAGGACGATTCATTTAGCTGTGATTCATTTGGTTTAAGGTTGTATTTGAAAACATACCTAAACTTTATTACAATGTCTATTAACCTTTCACGGGAACTATAAAAGGTATTCCTCTGGAGTTGGTGGATGATTGTAATTACAAAACCCAATATACCTCTCTATTCTCATACCTAACTTCCTATTTTCTTTGTCATGTATGTTGTCAGATATATTATACTTTACATTATTTTTTTAATTGTATTTCTTGTCACATTTTCCATACATTTCATTGCCATTTTCTCCTTTTTATATATTATCTTTGTCAACTTTCCTTTGCGTAAATATTTAACCTGCTTTAATCATCAGTTATGTAATTTTCATATTAAATAATTAGCTTTATCACCGTATGACAATGTCTAGATAACCTAATTAATTACTTTGGTAAGGAAACTAAGATTCTGGCATAATGAGTCGGCTTAATTTTATTCGCGAAAGAATAATTTTTCACTTTCATTTAATGAAATTTATGGAATAATGTTATTAATAAAAATACTTCACCTACTAAGTAAAAATAAAATAGAGAATATGTATATAATGCTATTTTTTTCCGGCTTCAGTAAGGCCGAAAAAGACGGGTTACCATTTTATCAGTTTGTGAGTATATGGATACGATACCTATTACATTTTCATGAAAATAACTTGGCAGCGGTAAATAAGACTAGCTGAACTTCTAGGTGTATTTGCATATGTTTTTCATAAGTAAATAAATGTAAAAGAATCCTGTTAAAAATTTTTATTACCAAACGAATACCGTAAAATCAAAAGGAAGAGCAATATTTTGGTCAATAAAGACACTCTTGGTTTTGTAAATAAAATACCCCGATTTCTATAGCAAAAAAACATTATTTTGAAAATTATTTTCCATTTTATTGTATTTACTTAAAGATATCTAGATAGTTTATTACTGCGAGAAGATCATTAATGTAAATTTTCAATATTGAGCATTAGAGATTTACATTAATGCTATTCTATTTACATTAATGCTTCTTATATAAAAATAAAATTATGTCAATGAACGTTAAATTAATGAATAATTAAATGAATGTTAACAAAAAAAACTGAATTTCAAATAGTATTAGATTTAAAACTAATAAAGCCATTTTGTCGAGCATATCAAGAAATTTATCAAACATCTCCGTTAGAGTATATAAAAAGCATGTCATTGAGTCTTCTGTCCAATTAAAAATGGAACAAAAAACAAAAATTCGTTTGCACAAAATGCAAATGAAGCAACAAGCAATATATGCAAAACGATGTTTGAAAGTGTACACTGCCAAGCGTTAATCCATGGATTGACCCACATCCTATATTGAATTTTTTAAACTTAAAAAGCCTCATTGGGAATTCAAGTCTGCTATACCTAATAGAACTACTGTCATTCTCTCTTACTGCAGTAGAAGAACCATATAATGTTTTATGGAAGAAATGAAAATATTCTGTTTGGTTACATGGGCAGACATCTTTTCAAGTATAAAAGAGGGATCTAAATCCACAAAAGAAAAGTGACGAGTGAAATGTATTTCATAAGGAATATTTCTCGCCCATCGCACTCGCTGAGAGATCTAGCAGATCCAACTTCCGACTTACAACCTCTGCTCTGCTCGCTTTCTAATTATTCACACAATAAACAATTTAAAGAAGCAGATAACTTAGAGAAACTGTACTTTTGAAATTACAAAGATTTTATTCAAAATACCATGAATTTTGCTTGAAGGGAAGTTTATTTTGGCTTACACTCTTAGACAAGTAATTAATAATGATTTTGAATTGAAGTTTGCTGATAATTAAATGAAACTACGTTATGTAGTATTATTTCTACTTTCTATAAGTTCTTTACCACGACCTAGGTTTCGTTGTATTACAACATCTTCAGGTGGGCTATTAGCAAAGATTCTTTAGCTAATAAAAATATATCTTTGCTAATAGTCCACCTTAAGACGTAGTTTCATTTAATTATCAATAATAAATTTTTAAAAAGTTAACGCCAAATATATTCAATATTTGAAGTTTGCTGTTAATTTTTATTCATAAAAAATAAAATAATGTCTGAACTAAGATGGAGGAAAAATTAGTGACTATCATAATGGCTCTCATGTTCCAAGTTTTCATCCACTTATATATGAGTTTGATACATTCTATAGTAATATTTTATTTGTCGAATTACTGAATATAAAATAACTTGCATTCTTGGAGTAAACATAATTTGTATACTGGTTTACTTAAATGAGTAAATGGTGAAAATTTTAAATATTTTGGTAAATATTCCATAAAACAAAGGCATATTGGCTATATCGATATTTACAGGGCATTAAATAACAAATAATATTACTTTTATTTAATTTGCCTTCAAATTTATTCATTTATTTCTTGGAAACCCCATGCCCAACATACAATATTATCCAAATCGCTGGGCATGTGGAAGAACATACGACAAATTGTTATAAAACAATGACGAATAGTACAATAAAGTCACAGAGCAATTCCATACAATTGAAATATTTAAATACAAATGGTAATATACGTGAACAATTAAAGTTATGAATTGAATAAAATTATAAATAATATTAAACATTTTATCTTTAAAATAATTATTGATTACTCAAAAAATTTCCCGAAGCATTATCTGCAGCTGAATTGTGTGCATGCTAAGCAAAGAGTAATAAGATATAAATGACTAAAAAATAATAAATTCCTCAAATATTCACCCAATATAAAAAAACATCTAACCAAAAGCTAGAAAAATTATATGAGGATTTAATTATATTATTCCCTTTTATTCTTTAATAATTAAAGAACCTTAGAGTTACGTCTAAGATCGCAAAAAAACATTTCGAAATAATACGAATCATTCGTAGGTCAATTTCAATAATCTTCTTTAAAAAGCGAATAAAAGAAAGGGATACGAACTGATATCATTAATGAAATAATTTCGTTTTTTATGTTTATTCTTTATCAACTAATCTTAGAATTAGGGAATTACTTATTCATAATGTTAAACCAAATTTATTCTGCTTGTACTAATTTTTTTTATTAGCTTTGCAGTATTAATTAGGTAATAAATTAGAACTAGCAAACAACGTTCTTGTAACTAGTGAACGACAAAATCATTTCTTCATAGACAAACAAGTATAATCCCATCATCTTTATTTTACATTCACCCTATTATCGAAAAATAATGAAAATATATTTAGAATACAATAGTGTCTATGACATGACCATATTATTAAGAAACTCAACTGTATAAAATATAATTGATTTATCTCAACGGTAAAAGAATAATTGCAATGTAAATCTGCCACAGATGTACTAATTTCACACACATGTTAAGTGCAAATATAAAACTATACATTACATAACACAAGACAACAATTAATTCATCAAAAGAGCTCTGTTCTCCTTTGCGATACCATCTTCTATGAGCTAAACGTCGCCTCAGTAGCCTCAGCAAAAGCAAAAGAAAAGAGCGAAAATAATGAGAGCAAAAGAAAAGTATCTTGATAAGGGCTGTCTTTAGGGGAAAGCAGTCCTTTATTTTGATTACTCTTGGTAGTGATAGCATCTTGGATTTGTTGTCCAGCGACCCGGGAAGTGATTTGGCTACACGTTAAAGCAGTATCAACAATCTCCTTTATTTACGTTGCGTAACTGTTTTGTGTCAACACTGGCATAACACAATTAATTGTGCTACTAATAACTTTTCTTATATTCCACAATTCTCCCAGAATTAGTTTCTTAAATTTAAATTTAACATAATAAATTTTGGTTCATATATTTAACGAATCTCAGTAATCAAATAAATTAAATTAATTACATATTATAATATTTTTAACTGTTATTGCGTGAGAATAATTTATCTCTCCATAAAAATTATTTTCTGTGTTATCAATTGTTTATTTATAGCTTTTTGTTAATTCTAAGATTGATAGACAAAATAAGGATTATTTTTTTTGGAATTGTGTACCTATACAATTTTCTAAATACAGTATTTTAATTCTGTTAATAAATCATTAGCGTGTGATCCATATAAAACACAATTTATTATTTTACGTACCCGTTTTAATTTCATACTAGCTATACTCCACGGTGTCACTGGCGTGGAATTAGGTGTAAGATTATTTGTCTTTGATATTACGGTTTTAAACTATTACAATAACCGATTTAATTATAATCCGTTCAGTAGATTTTGCGTGATTGACGCACAAAGTAACATAGGGATGACCAGAGAAATATTCTAAATAAAGAATTTGACATTCTACATACTAATTTAATCACCCTTTTTACAAAATTTCCCATGTACAGAATTTACTCTATTATGATTTTATTATATATGTAAATAAACGTCTCAGCAAAAGTGCTGGGAAGTAGGTTTAACTGCTAACTGCATTTCAAACAAATATAAATATATTTCATCCCAAAATTATAGTACATGTTCAGCGCAACACCAACACGATATTTTATTTCATATCCCGTCACACTTTGCGAACCCGACACTATCAGCATGACGCAAGAAGTAAAGGAAACCTAGTCTGGTTGTATTTACACACACATATATATATATATATATATATATATATATATATATATATAAACCTATATTAAGTAGACATAAAAATGATTACAAAAGAAAAAAATAATGTACATTTGCATTGTGTAAAAAAGTAAATTTTTTTGGCATAAATTCCTAAAAAATATGAATGTCATGAAAATAATTTAAATAAAAGAGATTCAAGTTAAAAGAAGTATAAATATTTACTGAACTATTTAACTACATTTTGCTATATTGAAAGTTCCAACCACGAAAGTCGCTGGACGGAACCGCGTGATTGATTTTTGTCAATACCACAAAAATAATGGTTAAGTGGTAAACATTCACTTAACCGTATTTTCAACAGATATTGCTGACTTTTCTTTAATTTAACCCATACTTTTGATAATAAGTATTTTGGAATAAGCATGTCTTCAAGGCGATCTTAAGTAAACAATTCCTAACGGCTATTTAATAATCATTCAGATAAATCTCTTCCTCAAAAAAGTAATAAACACGACATGGAGGTTAAGAGAAAATTTATAGAACTTTTCTTTGTAACGACTGGAATCAAACAGGACTAATAATGTTAGAATTATTTTTTTTAATAATAATAATTATAATGTTGTTTACAAAGTTGTGCTTTATTTTTACAATGTATTTCATTGTAATATGCATAGATCAAAATTAATACTAGTTAATAATTTACATTCACGTCAGCTATTGAAAAATTTAATTTGACTAAAAATAAAAGCGTTTTAACTTTATCATTACACAATTTGACAGTTCAAGTGATTTTGACATTAACGGAGACTAAATAAACATTAAACCAAAAATAATACCTTCAAAGGATAAACATATTATATTAATAAGGATAAGCTCAAATACAAGAAAAAAAGTAAAAATTGTATCTAAAATTAGAAAACTTAAATTATGCTCAATATTTATTTTCGAGGCTACATATTTCTATACTCACATCCTCATTAGTTGAAATATTCTGGATTCGTAAACTCGATTGTAAAAAAAAATTAAAATGTTTTATATCATCTGTAGCGACCACTAAGGAAAATTTAGAAACCAAAGTGGCACAATTTAGAAAAAGAATTTGACATCAATATTTTAGATTTCTAAAAGAAAGCTGTTTACATTCTTTAACGAGTCTAACATTACAATAACTATCGAATATTTCGCTTTTTAACTATATTCAATAAAAATTGAGTGCAACACTCAATTTTACGCAATGTTAATCATAGGATATTCTAATCATCGCCCAAGTTGCCTCAAAGTGGATCTGAAATGAACTTGTCTAGATTGTCATATACAAAAGAAGACCTTAAAAGATCCCTTATTCAATAATACGGATACGGAACACTTCCCGTATCTACCAAGAAACTCTTCCGCTCAACAACGTTAAAAGCTCGTCCTTCGCTATGACCCATTTAACACTATCATTTCTTCAAAAATTCTTTTCCCCAACTTTTTAAATGACTCAAAGTACGGTCCACTCTCAACCAAGTGACTGTGACTAAAGAACGTATCCTTAAGAAACTACATGGTTTTATTTTGACGCATGCTCGCCAATAAAACTCTATGAGAAGTTCTCAGAAAAACTCTATGAAAGACACATGTTTGAAATACGGGTTGACGTTGTAAATTCCTGGACAAAGCGTCTGCAAGAAGATTAGTGTCTGAGCATGGATGGAACGGAAAAGCAGTAAAGAAACCCAAACGATTAATTATAAATTAAAACAATGCAACCGATACCACTTTTCAATAAATTTTTTACGTGTTGTTTTATAATTAATGTTCCTTTTTATTGATTCGTGTCATCCGAAAATAGTCTTATGTTTATTTACTATTATGAAATGAGGCACCATCATGAAACAAGAATAAAAGGAACTACAAATTCAGTTTTAGGCCTAATTACAAAAGAAAAAATATGAATTTGATGATACAGATAAATGAAAAATGTGCAAGAGGCACGTTTGGTAACTTTATTTTTACAGTTAAACTAAAAACCATGTTTTGTAATTTTATTTTTACAGTTAATTAGAACGAAGAAGAAGTTAATTAGAACGAAGATGAATCACAAACGCGTGGGCACAGTGAAACTCATAAGAAAATGCTTCAAGAACTTGAAGTTATAAATAACGGAACTTTTGTTTAAAGGGATAAGTTAAAAAAAATAATCTCAGTGTGGACTCTGTCGTTCTATTCCGCTATACTGCAAAAAATCCTTGTGGTCACACCAAATCTTAATCCTTAAATGCCTTTGCTTCGGCTTTGACTGAATTATCTTTGACAGAAATATTTCAAAACGAGGGTATTCACTACTCAATAATAATGGTGATCATTGACGTTTCTAAGAAAATTTCCTAAAAATACACTATTATCATGACACATTTTTAAAGAGAAATTGTGTTTAGATTTATTTTATACATAGTTTTTAAGAACCGAAAGGCATAAAACAAATATTTTTGAAAATATTGGAATTTTTCATTGGGATATAACTTTTTCATCGTCAATGTTTGCTGATATAAGAAAGAGACAAGTATTCAATTTCTTTAACACGTGTCGTATAATTATTTATAAGATGAGTAAGTTTTAACTATATCAATAGTTTTATATAAGCGACGGGTAACATTCTGAATTTTTTTTATATATACGTTTTTATACACCTTTCAAGACATCATTTTGAATCATCGCATGTTTCAAGTTTTAACGAATTTTTGATACTTTTTTCTGTTTTTAACGACTTCGTTATACCTTTATTGTGAATCAAAATATTCTGCAGATAAATATTTTAACTACGAAAACCCGTAAGACACCTATTGGTATATTGTTTTTTTTTGTGCTTACGGCTCTAATTTCTATGTTGATCCAATTCTATCAAAATATTTTCAATTAATTTAACATGGGAAAATTTTCTAGATTCCTTTTAAAATAAAATCAGCACTCGCTCCGGTACCAAGGAAAAAAGGTGAATAATATTACGGTATATATGTCAATTTAACTATACTTTAAAAATAAAACAAGTAGAATATATAGCAGAATATATGTACTAACGTAGTTAGTAATTTTGAAATTAACAATATGATAATTTTTATTTTTATTTTATCTTTAAATAAACAGTTTATATCCTTCCGCCAGTGTAAAAATAAATGTAGTGGATGACAGTATCGTCACTTGCGTGTAGCAACAATGCGCGAGAAAAACAGAAGTCAAGGCACGCATCATACGCTCCATGAAGATTGTCATGAGGAAACCGTTAATACTAGCCCAAACCAGATAGTAGACATCAGGAGATTTCAGGAACGAAAATATTTATTTTGCAAATCAGTTTTTTCAAGTCAACAAAATTTGCACGGCAAATTGTTTATAGAGATGAAGGCGACATATTCTACCAGTTTTCATTTACAGGGATGAGACCATGACACTGACAGATACTTTAGAAGAGAATTTGTTGAACCGCACATAGTTTTGTGATTATACACAAACACTTTAAAATGTCAAGTAAAATGAATAAATAAATACATATATATATATATATATATGAGTCTGTATTTCAACTGTTGGATTTTATTCAATCCGATAGTCTTATCTTAAATATATGATACTCGTAGTCTCACAGCTGCCCCTTTTTTGTTGTTAGGTTTTCTTTATTACCATTGTAAAATAAATTTTAATTCCAAACACGTAGTATTCGTACTATAATGTAGTTACTTAAGACCTGTTTATTAGGGCAGGTTCTCTAAAAGTGGTTGAAGATTATAAAAAAGGAAATTGCTTAGAATGTATAAAATATTTTTCTAAAAACACCAAGTTCTGAAAAATGTGTATTGTAAAGCTTATAATTTACGTTTTATGCATTACACAATTCAAGAAAAATTGCAAGAAAATTCGAATGGAATGGAATTTTATATTGTGTAATGCATAAATGGAATTTACATTTTATGCATTACTCAATATAAAATTACAGTTTTAAACAAAAAGAAAATTCGAATGGAAAGTAATGATATAGCTATAATAGTTTATAGAAAACCCATTCATCATTTCTTTTGCATGTCAAAATCCTTCATGGCTTAATTTCTAAATACGTGTGATAAAAAAATAGATATCGCTGAACATATGTGACCAAAAAATACAGATATAGAACTAAAATGTGTAGAACTAGTGGACATTTAGGATTTCAATACTGATTTTATTCATCACTTGAGACCGTTAGGAGAAATAATCCATTTTATGATATTAAAACTTTGGTTGATTATCACGCAAAAAATATTGAACGATTTTTGGCAATAAAAAAAAAGCAATTTTTTAGGATGTTAAACTTCACCATAAACTAAATTGGATACAGACCCGGAATATTTCCATAATACTAATCGCAAAATACGTAATAATACTAGCATCGCATAACGATAAAAAGTACTAACAATAAAACACTAACAGTTCCACCGTAACCACCATGGACCTAGTTAAACATATGATATATATTGCTTATCTACATTGCTACATAATTCAATGTTTCAAACCCAACTACAACAGCATTTGGGAGGGAAACATTTTACTCATACGTCAGAAAGTTTTCCGTACCTGCAAATAGATTACGTGAATACGACGAACTTATGACCCCAAACAAATCTCAAGAGTAGGGAAACTTTAAACTGGATTATGCACTGGAAGCTGATGGTAAACATACTTACTTAACAACATCCTGTTATGAAATAGTATATCAATATATTGGTTATTTAAAATAAGGACATTTAAATTTTATTCCAATGATTCTTCTTCTTTATTAATATCCAATGAATTTGAATTTTAATATAATAGGAAGTCTGCGAAAAATTAAAGGATACGACTATTTAAAAAAACGAGAAGACTCTGTGAGCATTTAGAGTAATGAAGTGTATTTTATAATTGAAGTGGCTTTAGAATGTCCCCTTTTAATATGTAAAATGTTCAATAAACAATTTTGAAACTAGCTGTTCGTAATTAAGATTTTTCACAAACCTTCTCATAGCTATAGTCGATTGTCTCCTAAAATTAATTGTTAAATAACTCGTAAGCAACACTGTTATCACAACAATTTTAGGTAGCATTACTTTGTCATAATATAAATTTTGTCTTACATGATCTATTGCAATTTTTTGTAAAATATACTATTGCTATATATTTAACAAAAAATAGCATCTTTCAAATTAACATGCAAAAGTAGTATTAGCTAACTTTTTGTCATGTAAATATATATTACCGAAATATTTTTAAGCATGGAAGAAACACTGTAATCGATCAATTAAGTATAAATTCACAAAGTATACTTTATTACATTTTACTTAAGTTTATTTCCAAAACGTGTGAATACTTTAATGTCGCATCGTAAGTAGATAAATTGACATCTCTCTTGGTTTCAAACGTAAATCATATTAACGTAATGTAAATTTATAAGACTAATGTTGTTTAAAAGATCGAATTTCTGTGGCAAAAATTGAATGAGGTAGATCAAACGGTCAATGTATCGTAACATCGCTTACACTTACCAGCACTTATTTCAAAGCAGCGTAGTCATATGGAGAAAGAAGTTATTACAATATTTTATAGCACCGAAATTTTGATATCAATCTCAATAACGCAAGTAAGACATTTAAATATGTGTGCAGAGTGGAAAGCAATGGTAGCGATGTCCAATTAATACAAAAGTTTTACTTTCCCTTCCTGTTAAATATTCTTAGAAAGGGCATCCATAACTATCTTGACTTCATTACTGTTTACTGAGGTTTCCATCCATGGGTATAAAAATATTATAAATTTTTTACGTAATACGTATAATATATAACTTACCTTTGGTTTGTAACTTTATCTGATATAGAAACTACAAGTAATTTAGTTTGTAAATACATTATTCAGTACACACTATTTTCAGTCAACCTGATAAAATGTTTAAGGAATTAATACGAAATTACAGATTTTACTATATAGAAAACGATATAGTTGATATTTATCTAAAGTTATGATAACTGAAGCTTACCTTATGATAATTTTAGATGTAAATTAAATATTCATGTTAATTATTGAAATTAATATGAACCTAGTGGTCAATGTAAGGAAATTGATTGACTATTGATAATATAATTTAATATTACTTCTATTATAAAGATTTTTTAGCCAAGCTTATTCTAATAAAATTAAGACATCTGATTTGATTATTACACAAAATTTATCCATTAAATATCGTGGTGAAGACGATAAGAAACCGCTGTCGTTACTTAATATTGTAATATGATAAGACGTGGCTCAGCACGGCTTAAAGACGAACTTGTCTTTGCGCTGTAATCCTTTCGACGGGGATTTCGTTAAGGATAACGAATATCGACGTATTACATGAGACAACGGACGATATAGTCGTTAAAGCAGGGATCTGTCCATTTATTAGAGTTATGATACTGTGTTTAATAATAACCACTTGATATGGGAGGTTCTTCATAGAATACATTATTGAAATATTCACAGCTGGTCTTAGTACGTCGATAACAGAAAATTGATATTCTGTGCTTGAACATTTATCAAATGCTCTAACAGGTGTCCCTGAAGTGCCTTAAAGTTTATATCGGAAATTCAATGTTAGTATAAACAATCCAATTAAGACCAGAAATGATTTTTTTTATTAATTTTTCTAATATTTCAATATTGTTGTTAACACGGATGCACGTATGCACGCATTCACGGACTCTTGCACTAACGTAAGCACGTACTACGTGCTTTATTATTTAACCGACTCCAAAATAGGGGAAAGACATTTAACTCGGATCACGGATATTTATCAACCAATTTCAATTTTTCTTGGGTGAGATTGGTTAGAATTTAACGATGGAAATATAATAATGGAAATATATAAAATAGGATTTTAATAATTAGGATTTTAATAATGGAAACCAAAGGTATGTTATATTATTCTATAACACTAAACAACAAAGATGCCTTGAAGAAACTTGTGTGATACAAGTCTAGTGATAATCTAATAAGAGACGACTAAAGGGAATATAAATTTACTCTTTAGCAAAGACAGTGTGCATTGCTAAAGTCAAAAGGTGATCATAGGAATTTTATTGTGTGGAGGAGTAATTTTATCGAGATAGGACTCGTCTCATTGCCTGGACGTAAGTAAGAAAGTAACAAAATTAATAGCTTGTGAGTCTATACAAGTACAAAGGAATGAAGCAAACGGTTTATTAGTAGGTAAGCATAACTAATAAGGACATGTATAGACAAATTAATTAATAAGAACAATTAGTAAACATTAGTAGGTATGTATATATAAATATGTATGCACGAAGACATGTAGCGACTAGGATATTAAAAGGTAAGTAATATTCACAGTAAATAATTACCTTTATATATTTATATTTATATATGTATGTATATATATATATATATATATATATATGTATGTATGTATATATATATATATATATATAAATATATGTGTGTGTGTGTGTGTATAAGCAGACTTCGAAGCAATGACAACACTGAAGCCGAAAGAAGGAATATGATTTATACTCGTATGTCGGTATGAATATGCTTGTGTATGTAAGCGGTTATGAATGAAGTTTCATTAAACGCTGCAAAAGTCTGTTCCGATTTCAATAAATGAGATATTGATTATATTGAATTCATCACATGTTCATGGCAATCGGCAAATTTTGGATATGACAGGACTAAAATGGAAAAATAAAATTAAAAAAAATATTGAACTGACTTCAAATAACCGCCGAATAAGAAGCGTATAGAAAGTATACAATAATGAAAATTTAAGTATTTATTTGGAATGTTCGCCAATTGAAATACAGCACACATCTGTGGGCATTTGTGTGCAACAATTATAATTAGTATGCCTCACCTTTTGGAGATTTTTGGTAGTAGCCCAAATACAATAATTATTAATATTCTCAAACCATTTGACAAATTAGCCTTTATTTACTTTAACGCTAGTAGATTGTTTAATAAACTTTGTACATCTCGTTTATAGTGGTACATGAAAATATTATTTTCCTTAATTTCATAATCATGATATGATGTTACATATTATTTTTTTTATCTGAAAACTAGGGAGAAAGTGTTAAAAGCAGCCAATATTCATTACCATGAAGAGTTCCGAAAAATTATAAGAGGTTAATCTTTTTAAGATATTATTACATATTTATATTATAAATTTTAACTTATATAACTTAAAATACGTATTTATAAAATAATTTATATCTACATTAAAAAAATATTTAAATAAATAACATATAGAATAATTTAGTTAAATAATAATAAATAATAACCAAAAATAAATAAAAATACTTGAGACAAAGCATTTTTATGATTGCCATCACTAAATTGCCTTATCGATACTTTTAAATTCATTTCGGAGTTATGGCCATTTACTTAAAAAGTCAAATTTTGAAACTTTGTTATGATTATTTCCCCATGATAACTAACGGTAGCGTAGAAAAAAGAACTGCCTTTAAACGTCACGTATCCTAGTATCACTTAAAACTTCTGAACATATTTTCACAAGATTTCTTTTAGTGAGAAACCTAGGATTCAATTCAAACATTGAGTGAGAATTATTTTTCTTTGCCAACTCGCGGTGGTATAGGAGGAAAATCCAATATTCAACATCTTTTTTCCGGGTATAACGTATTGCGTAAAATCTGAATACATTTTGACAAAATTTCTAGCTGCTTGAGAATTAAAGGATTACTTAAAAACTGAGATATATATCGTAATGAAAATAGGTTAAACTCATTTTAAAATTGATGTTAAATTAAATTAAAAGATGGCGACGTTACAGAAAAAAGGTGGTATTAGTTATTTTTTGAAGTTATTTCTCCAGGCTGCATTGCGCTTCTCCCGGCCTTTAGGAAGTTGCTTGAGTGAATGTTGGCGGTGCGTTTTGTGGCTCAATTCTCTCACTCGTCCTGTCCATAACAGAAGCGATTTCTGTCGCTTTGACCTGGGTAGACGCGTGCAAAAAATAAATACTCGGGATTACCTTGGATATTTCCGGCGCGTTTTATAACGTCTGGTGTCCTGTCATTTTGTCCGCGTTGTGTGCATGTAAAGAAAGAAGTGTCAGCGGACCTTTTTCAGATAATAAGTAATTATTTCTGTTATCGTATTGTCTTATTGCAGGACGGAGATATCGTAGCAAAGAAGACATTGACCGGGGGCTGTCCACAAGGGTCGATCCTCGGTCCCATCCAGTGAGATGTCCTGTTTGATGGTATACTTGTGGTACTCCTACAGCGTTGTAGTACCATCGCTTACGCTAATGATTGTCGGAGGAGCGAGCCGTAAAGAAATAGAGAATCGGGCGGCAGACCACCTAGTGAGGTGCTACTAAACTGGATCACTAGGAATAAGTTCCACTTCCCCCCCCTAAAAGTTCCAAATTGTCCTTTTCAAGGGCAGACTGGAGAGGGAGATGATTGTGGTGATGGGCGGGTCCAGGATCGATGTGAACAGGGTAACCTATTTGGGTATGATCCTTGATTCTAAGTGGAGCTTCATGCCACACGCGCAGTACATTAGTGAGAGGCTGGGGTTGCCTTCCATACCACGGCCCGACTTGCCGGTGCTGGCTGGCGGCTGAATAGCTGTACCCTCAAACTAATGTATACGACAATATACTTGGATATATTGGCCTAAGCGCCTTCGGTATGGGCTTCGTGGTGCGTCGGGGTCCGACAGGTTAGAAGGGTCTCACTTAGCAGCGCGCGCCGCTCATGGCACTTATCAAAGTTTATAGGACCTATTCAATGCATGCATTACTTGTTTTAGTGGGTTTTTTGTCTACGAACCTTGCGATCGCAGAACGTGCAGCTAATTTTGAGTTGCTGCGATGAAGAAATTACATGGTGGTATTTCTGCAGCTCAATTAATTTCTCATGCTTACCATAAATTTAAATAATACTTAATTTTAAATTATTTTGCGCATTTATTATTTATTGCTTAATAATATTATTATTAATGTAACAAAATATATTTCATTATAAGTCCCACGGACAAATTGAAATAAAAAGACAAAAATATTAAAAAAATAACATAAAAGTCGGAACTAAATAAACCTTTTAAAAAAAATAACTAATACCACATTTCCTCTGTGACTTCGTCCACATTTAATTTATTTTAACGTAAATTTTAAAATCAGCTCAGCCCATTTTTATCACATTTCGGTTTTTAAGTTATACTCCTAATAAATATTAATATATATGTATATATATATATATATATATATATATATATATGTATATATATATATATATGTATATATGTATATATATATATATATATA
The DNA here is from genome assembly GCA_039881145.1 of Druceiella hillmani. NCBI lineage: Eukaryota > Metazoa > Arthropoda > Insecta > Lepidoptera > Hepialidae > Druceiella > Druceiella hillmani. The sequence goes on along the minus strand of JAYKKI010000018.1, from coordinate 7,414,993 downwards.
TATATATATATACATATATATATATATATATATACATATATATATATATATATAATGCGTTTGGTGAGAGTTAGAATGTTCTGAAAGCAAAACGCGCATAGCCATTTGACCAGCTTCGTGTATTGTCGGCTCTTTGTGACTTAATTCGTATCAGCATTATTTCTTATTTTTTAACGCTTACAACTATACCGTCAAATATCGGTGTTTTGCATTAAACTGCCTTAAAACATTAATAGCCTTATATAATTTGAAATAACAAAAAATAGTAATGTTAATAATTAAACTTAAATATATGTATTTTAATAATAATTATTTATTTAGTAGTTTTTTTTACTTTTGTAGAGTTAAATTTAATATCTGTCTGTCTGTCTGTATGTTATTTTGTTTGTCAATCCCGCGAAAACTAGTGGATTTTGATGAAATTTGGTAAGGTAATAGTTTATATCGGAAAGCAGTATAGGAAAGAAAGAATTCTAACTTTTCTTATTTCAAATTTCACGCATATGAAATCGTAACACAGCTAGTAAGAAACATAATTGTATAATCATGAGAATAAAATAATGAATTGGGTTTCCGAAAGGATTATTCAAAATTATCAAAATTTAAAACAACCAAGGCGCACGAACGATATATATTTTGCGTATCGTATTTTTATGGACGCTTTGATCCGTGGAAGTAAAGTTTCTAAAAAAAAGGGCTTTGAAAACGAACAAATGGAGGGATTGGTGAGTGTCTTAATAAGGGATTCACTTATTTTTCCTTGTGAGGAATGAGACCCAATAGTGGACCTGTATATACAAATATATATAGGTCCAATGTTACAACATACGTACAAAATTTGCATTGCGGTTATATATTATTGAGTAATAAAGGAACATGCTGATTTGATGGAAAAAAATGTTTGCTTATTTATTTGTTAATTTTTACGGTTCAGTAAAAAAAATACCTTTTCTGGAACTCCCTCACATAATCCCTTTAAAAATATAACATTTAAACTAATTCTTATAGAAGGTTTATTCAAAGCAGTTACGCCAGTTTTTTTTGTTGCTTAATTGGTGTGAAACAGCTATTTCCCACATGATCACCGTTCTTTCAAGTATTAAAACAAATTTCTCTTTGGAATGTCCTTTACAAAGTGGATGTAAAGAGTTCACAAAGGGCCAATATGAGACTGAAAGTGTAGTTGTGAGGCTAACATCGCCAAGTTACATGTAATATAAGATAGTGTGAAAGTAAGTGTCATGGCTATATTGCCCAAACCTATTAATAAAAAAATGTTTCTGAAAATATTGCAAAAGACTCGCAAAAAAGAAGTACTGAAGAAATTACATAAATTAAAAAAAAAAATTGCGCCCCATCCAGTGCGGTATTGTTGAATAGATCTTTCTTAATTTTTTTTTTCCATCATTTCTTTTTTATTCTTGTAATCTCTTCATTTAGAAACCAATGAATAATCAAGAAAATATTTGAAATTTAAGCTTTTCCTGAACAGTATTTCGAATTTTGTAAAATTACTAATTTATGTAAACAAGCTAGGAAAATGATTTATTTGCATATTTGAAATGTTTATTACTTTATCCAAAAATGTTTACATGCTATATATACTTTAGAGCAAGAATAAGTAAAATACTTGAAATTAATATTTTAAATTATTGCACTTATAATAATATATATTACAATACTTAAAAAAAATAGTAATATACGCTAATAAAATTGAATTTAAACTTTTTTCCTGCCAGTTAGAAAATAAAAATTTCTGAATTATAATTGTAACAATCTAGTTTAATTGTATATAACAGCCCGTATATAGAATACAGTAACCAAATTATTGTTAAAAATTTGGTTACTGTATTCTATATAAATTTACTTATTTAAATGTCAAATAACGAAAAGTTGTAAATTAACGAATAGAAACAATTCCGTAACGTAAGTACGATCCTACTGCATTCCCTTAAGCATTTCAGATATAAAAGCTTTTTGAAACAAAGTGAAATAAATTTTTCCCTTTGGTTATATTAAAGTCACGCAATTTGAACATACTGTTGGAAGTTATTGGTAGTAGAAATGGAGAGCAAACTTCATATGCGTCTTTTCCTATTTATTGCAGAAAAATATTAGGTAGATTATGTCAACTTCTTACGACTCCGTTTGTCTCTTCCATAAGAGAACATACGATAAAAATTGTGTGAATTTAACAAAATTGTGTAATGTTACATTTAATAGTTAAACAAAAATGACATTTAATAATTAAAAAAACTAAAATGATAAATTGACATTTATCATTTTAGTTTTATTAAAAACTGCGTATATTATTTCGTTTCTATTATTATATATCGTATTTTCAAACAAACTTAACCTGAAATAGATACTCCTCTAATACGAGAAAGACGAGGTTATAACATAATTATTATGTTTCATTGTTAACTAAATACGTTTTTGCGATCCATTTGATTTCCTAAATGTTACTTGAATTACATAACATAATATCATCTTAATAATATAGAATATTCGGAATAGATGTATCGGGCTGCTTTACAGTAAATTACCACTTATTTGAGGAAATCAGCTGATACACTAGTTATCAAGCGTAAGTTAGCTAGTAAGTTATTTATATGTGTCATTATATATCCCAATTTATAATTGAATAGGACCAAATTTTCCTTCAACTGAGTATAATATCTTATTATATATCATGTCCAAAACTTCTTGAATGTAATCTAAGCCTTTCTTGGCTTATGAAATATCCTAAGCTAGAACCAAAATAATATAATGCCATAATCAAAAAGATGGGCCAAGACCTGTCTACAATATCGCACCCTTTGGAAAATCTTTACAAATTTTAAAGTTTGAGTATCATACTCAGTTTCAGTCACATATTTACAGTCTAAATAGTACGGATTTTATATCATACATCGTACACAAAAATGTCTTAAATGAAATATTTGATTTATTGCGTGAAACTTATTGTCTTTTAACTTGTCAAAAATTTTCTTTCTTTATGATTTTGTCTATTTTGGCTCATAAAAACAATTTGATATATATTTTATTATAAATAAGTTGGAGATTATGATATTTCGGGTATAAATGTTAGGTAAACTATGTTTGTTTTAAAGGATACTTCAAAGTTATTTAAAGTATATTTTATATTATAGCAAAACAGATAAAATAGATCACCGGAGAACAGTTGTGATAGCGGAGAACAGCTTATTTATAATGTTCAATCAAATAATTAATTCTTTCAATAATATTAATCATTTTCACATATCCAATCTAGTACAATTTATATCCAATATTCTTAAACAACCAATACTTTCATAGAATCTCATTCGTTATGCCGTAGATATTGGCATCGATTGAATAACGCCGTAGAATGACTCGAAGTAACACAGTTTCATGAAATAGTGCAGCCCCATGAAGCAGTACAGTCTAATATAACAGAATCGCCTCATGAAATGATGTATCCTTATGAAGCAGTGAAGTCTCATGAAAGAATGCACCGTCATGTAGCAGTGCAGTTCCATGAAGCTCTACTGCTCATGAAAAATTGAAGCCTAAGGAAACCGTACAATATCATGAAGCAGTGTAGTTTCATGAAGCAGTGTAGCCTCATAATCCAGTGCAGCTCCATAAAGCAGAGCAGTCCTAGGAATAACAAACTATAAAATTACAAGATTATATGAGAGCTCCAAACAAGGCACATCAGCATTTTAAAAAACTGTCAGAACCGAACATGATACAGTATATCTAAGATAATAAAAGCACAAAAACAATGAGTATAAGTTATAAGGAAATGAAGAATAGAGAGAATTTTTGGTCTTTTTTCCGAAGAAATCTGAGAGTGTTGACAGTGCTTAGAAATTAATAATTAGAATGAATTAATTATTGATCGTCATATATTTTATGACTTTGCCTCTATTTAAATTTCCGATATATGTAATATTTTGAAAACGGCCCTTTGACACCTGATTTGATTTCGATACAATGACGCAACTAAATCACGATTATATGTTTTTAGATAGGCCTTAATTATTAGAAATACAACATAACTATAAATAGAAAAGCACCTCCAAGAGAACGAAATATTTATCCCCGGATAGTCTTTGACGCATATCTGACCAACTTTGAATGAGCGAAAGCAATAATATTAACTACATTGTTTAATATATCTTCGCTCTTTAAAACAAAATTTGGCGATTGCTACAGAATGTTTGTTGATGGAATTTTTCAACATACGTTTAGGTTTTAAACACAATAATTAGCAATAATTTGGAGGTAGGAATTTATTAATACCAAAGAGAATATCGCGCAATAAAGAGATCAAACAATTTGCGATGGAACAGATATATTTTTAGAAAAATATTAATATTTTTTACTTAATTTTGGTCGTATAGTTTTTAAAAGAACGATAATTTAATAGCACATTTATAATAGTGTGTACTGATAGCTACATCATTGAATTCATTGACCCTTTTATTGCAAATATACCTGATACGCAATCATCCATCACATTGGTAATAATGGGAAGGGCTTGGCATTGGCTTTTTGGGCATAATAATTATATTTTGGTACACCAAGGTTTAAGGAATAGCGAGTAGTTTAGAGGAAGATAGTGATGAAATACATATAACTCATGCACAAAATAGGAGCAAGAAATAATTAAAAATTAAATAGGTAGATATTATTAATTAATTCATGAAAATACAAACAATCCCAATCTTTCTTTGATTACTTCGAAATGGAAAATCTTTATAAGCAACGTAAGCACTTCATAAGAATAGAATCATTGAAGTTTTAAGTGATTTCAATGCTTTAAATCCGGATTATATATACAGTATAATCACACGCGTTAAGGACTTATTACGTCATACGAGATAAATCATATATTGTAGAATTTTTATACCTTGATATTTATAGAATTGAAATATGATAAAAATATGAAATTACCTTAATAAGTAACAAGAAATATTAGATAACCTTAATAGATCTAAATTGCGAATTTCTAGTACGAGAGCTAGTACAGTCGTGGCATATGAGGGCAATCACATATTACACCTTCATTAAATTGATAAAGACCAAACGGATAGGAACTCCATAATTTGTTATTACTTTGTTGATTTGGCTCACAGAAGGATCGCTGAAAGCTGTGCGCATATCGTTTTTCTTTCGAAGTACCTAAGTTTAGGAATATGTGAGTCATTGATAGCTCTCACAAAACATTTGTTAAATATTGTCGTAGATAATGGATTTAGTGACATGTATTAATCGAAAAAAATATAATGTTAAAACTTGAAAAAAAAAGTTCTAGTAGTGTAATATTAAAGTGTGAATAGTAATAAAGCAAAATCAGAATAATTATGTTACCAAAATAATTGACTCGAAGTAGGTACCTACTTATTCACAATAAATAACTAAGTTACTTGTTTTTGAAGTCAACCCAAGCACTGTCGACTAACTCAAACAAATTTATAATTTAACCTAATTCATAATTTAAATTTAAAACATTAACTTCTAATGTACTCACACTATGAAATACTTTCATAAAGGTGTATTTATGGTATAATATAAAATCTTTCATTTCTTGAAATTGATCTGGCACCAACTTCAAAAATAAGTTACTTAGTTATTTACTGTGACTAAAGAAATACTTATTTTGTGTTTATAAATTTTACTATTTAGTATTTATTTTTTTAAGTGAGATTTAAAGAAAACGGTTTATTTTAGGATTTTTAATGATTAAAATTTAATTATTTTCTTGCTTAGAGTAATGTATAATTATTAAAAGTCGCAAGCAAAACCTGGTATAGAGGTAATTTCCTTTGTATCTATGGTGGTTACCAACAATACACGGAAACAAAGCGATAGCAACAGCCGTGAGTGGATAGCTGTTATCCATTGAGGAGTTCGGTTCTCTATATCGAAAGACACCTTCAGATTTTGCAAAGTAACAGCTACCAGGGCAAATATTTTGAATCACGGTTGATTCATTACCATCCGTTAAGAAGTTGCACGGTTCAGCTTCTGGATTCATCATCAGACTCTGAGCTGGTCAATGGCGTAGTTATTTTGCGATATAACTAAAACCAGTAGTAAATATCTTGAATCACGATTGATTTACTGCCATCGGTTAAGGAGTTTCATTGTTCATTTCCAGAACTTGTCATCAAACTCTGACCTGGTTGATAGTGTAGTGGTCAAAGTAACAACAACTAGTAGCGAATATCTTTAATCACCGTTGGTATATAAATATCCATTAATAAGTTCCATTATTCATATCCAGAAATCATTAACAGACTGAACTAGTCGATGGTGCAGTTATTTTGAAAAGTAACTACCAATAGCAAATATCTTGAATAACAGTTGATTGACGTTAATGATTTCAATTGTTTATGTCCAGACTCATCATCTGACCCTTGTCAGGTTAAATGTATAGACATTTTGGAAAGTAGCAACTAACAATAGCAAACATCTTGAATCACAGTTGATTTACAATCATTCGTTAAGGAGTATCATTGGTCAATTCCAGATTCCATCATCAGATCGTCATCATATTTATAAAAGACCACTTCGCTAATATATTCTTTTAAACAAAAAAATAATCACGCATATCGGCCCAGAAATTTCATTTCATAGAAATCGGTGAACAATAATAGAAAAAAACGCATTAAACATAGATAGACAACCTCTTCTTTTTTGAAGTCGATTTAATAAATGATAATTAATTACTAAGTACCTAAAGTGATTTTATTCGATTGTCGGTTTCGTTTCCCACAACCCAAGTGAACACGAAGATAAAATATAAATAGACAATATTTAGGTATCCAGTATCATAAAACAGTACTGATTTTCTTTCTGTTGGTTTTACGTCGTGGGGTTATACAAAAATTCGTATCATATTTTGGATAACATAACTATTCAAAGACAATTTACATTTTCTATAAAATAACTCAGTCGATGAAATAGGTATATCTCGCTTGCTTTTCCAAATTAACCTTTACAATATTTATATTTCCTTTTGTCTGTCATGTATGATTTATGCTTCAGTTTGCTAAATGTACACAACCCTTATTTAATTTATTTTAATAACAATATTTATAACAATATATTTAAATAGTAATAGCATAATAAACTTACCAACCCAAAGTGATCACATTCACCATGGAGTAAATTTCAATAATATTTCCTTGAAGTGTAGGTTACTGTGAATGTCAAGTCAATGCATGTATTGATTTAATTATGCACTTATTAATTATTAGTTTTACAATTTCTAAGGTGACGTTTACAAATTTGGGCATTTATTGTTCTAAGATCGATAATTGATAGCAATCTACAGCATCAGCAGGGTACTATATAAAAAAAACAGAGCCAAGTCTTATGAGCCTTTGACCAGAAAGTAGTTAAACCTCATATGGAGATAATTCTTAATAATTCTGTCCCTTTCAATAAAAAACTAGCTAGTGACTTTCCAATAACGTCTCAAAATAGTATGAGATTATCACATATATCTATAGAGTATGAGAATCTTGCATACCGTAGTGCAATGGTCTGGGGAGCACTCAAAAGCACATCGTTTGGCTTCCAGTAATCCATGTCACGATATATTTAGTTTTCCAAATTCGATGCACATTGTTGTTTGTAGGTTTTCCTTGCAGTATTATATCCGATATTTGCTAAACGTTTATTTACAAAACACTTTTGTACCCAAATCATTAGTAAAAAACTACCTTTTTAAGCGTTCCTTACATCTAGAAGAAAATAAATATGTACTGGTGAACTTTGCGGTACGAAGATTCTCTACACACTTAAGCACATATAAACATGTAAAACCTTAAACAATTAAGAATAAATAATATTTTTATAAAACTATTTAGAAATAATATTATTATATACCCCTCTAGCCGGTCAGCTTCGCATGTCACCCCCGCGAACCAACACGACCTCTGACCTATATTAATATCCACATGACCTCTATTAATATTATAATTTCATACAGTTGATACTACTGACAATTTCACATTTCTTTATCGAAGCTTACATTTTATAAACTCAATTATGTACTCAGTACATAATTAAGTTTAGTGCATATTTAAAAACGTGCAGACTGTCCAAAAACCAATTACTCAAAAACCAACAATTTAAGTTCGTCACGTAATAATGCTACAAAAATAAAAAAATTACTAATTTTCATGTTTTTCCTTATAGGGTTCAATAGCCAACATTCAAAAATATTTAAAAAACAAATGAAGCCGTATAAATTTTCTTTTGTGAAATATCAGTTACAAGAGGAAGCAAATATAAGTATTCTAAAGGTATTTTATAAATCTTAGAGAGATTGCTATAAAATCCACAAAAAATATTCAATGCCCACCAAACTCTACAAGATTTCAGAACTATTTGCTAAATCATTTTATATGTTTCAAATATATCCACGATAATAGATTTGTCTCCCTCTCCTTTCGATCACCAAAATTACAATAAAACTGCAGCTTTACTAGAGTTATATTTAGAGTTTATCAGAAAACTGTCAGAAATATTTTAATTTTTATAATTTTTGAGAAATCGGTATATGAATTTAAAAAAAACTTGTTTTTTAACCCTTATAATATTTATGTATAAATACTAAGTCATACAATGGTTAATATATTTTATAACTATGCCAAATTTCAAGGCCTACGTTGAGTAGTTCTGCGGAAAATTATTCACAAATGTACCGATAAACAAGTGTAGTTTCGTTTTGTTTTTGCACCTTTCGGGTACGGAACAATATAAAGTAAAACGTTTAACACGACAAATTTTCTTCCCTATAATCTCTTTAACTTTTCCCTATAATCTCTTCAACTTCATTTAGTTATACATCATAAATTATGATATTCTTTATTACAAATATTTTGTAACTATTGTAGTGTTATTATAATTTGTGACTCTGTAAATTACCAGTAGAATAAATTCATGAAAAATGTTCCTTTCCATATACAAATGTGCCGTTATTGTCCTTTATTTTACCATCTTCGGTTTACAGAATTGAAAACATTATGTTTTCAATTTCGTACTGGTACAGAGAAAAAAGCTTTACCAGAAAGACAGATCAATGAATAGTACATACGTGAGGGTGTTTTTTCTTTCCAGTTATACAACCTTAAAAAATAATTCTCCTTAGAATATTAGGCTGTATGAAAACGGAATAAATTGACGTCATTCATTGTCAAGCTAATAAATATCAATATAATTTCCTATTAATAAATTCTTTCAAAAATTACAGCTTCTGGAATATACACCAAAGAATTTAATTTACAAAATGTACGTATTAAAATGAAGATTAATTTCGAAAAATGTTTCAGATCTATTGCCACTGAAATTATAGAAATATAAAACGATAGCAAGTCCGAGCCTGGTAAGTACGCGTGATTGCATGTGGATTAGCAACATGAGCATTTAAATTAAAGTGACCGTACGGTTACCGGACACGAAACCGCCAACGGAAAATGAATATTTATTGTTTTATTTGTATTTTCTACAACTTATAACTAAAAATATGTTTACAAATTATGAAAATTTACCGGTCGTTATTTTACTATAATTTATCCAGTAAACTGAAGGTCCTTTAAATCCCTTTTTACCGAGTGCGAGTTTAAAGTGGCGACACGTATTAAATTGTTTATAACTAAAAAAAATGTCCATTAGGTAATATACCATACCACTGTTTCCGTTTAGCTGTTTTACTGACGAAAATAGAATTGGAGTATTTTAATGTCGCAATAAAGGCAATTAAGTCACTATATGCCATAAAGACACTTTGAATGTCATTGGAAAAATATGAAAAACAAAATGCAAACTAATATATTTCAACGATAAACTGACTTTCATTAAATAAAATAAATTGAAATTCATATATTCACATATTCATTATAAATTAAACCTAAATTTCAATAATAATTGCTAACGTTTAAATATAATTCACTTACAAAGTTTTAAATAATAATTATAAAAATGCTTAAGAAATATAACAGAAAATATTGAATAGCATAATTTGTGACTAGCAACTATCCATAAATTCCAAAATTTTTATATCGTGGATAGCACTGCAAAAGTACGCGTAACCACTTCACGGTAATGAAACAATTACAATTATTAGTACATATATATATATATATATATATATATATATATATATATATATATGTATATATATAAATATATATATATATATATATAAATATATATATATATATATATAAAGCTCGTAAACTATAGCAATCATTCCTGTTTCGATAATACATTATTATAATTTCGTAAAGGAATTGTAAATTTATCACATAAAATTAAATTATTTTTATATATTTTCCTTTTTTTCAAATACGATATAGGCCTACTTATATAGTTCAATTGATTTTATTTCCTTGATATATACATTGTATTTCACATAAAGAAAACTTGAAACTTTTTATGAAATTTAATTATCACTATGAAATGCTCTGCTACATATAACTAACAAATTTACGACAGCATTCAAGTAAGTTATAACTTTAATATTCTCCCAGTAAGTTAGGTACTGTAACCAGTCACATACCACACGATGCAAGCCAGAGCCGTAAGGAAATATTTATGAAGGCACGACACGCGCGTCCTGCGATCGTTCGTGACATCTCCTCACAATAAATGTTTTACGCGAAGACGCGCCTTCAGTCGCATTTTAAAATGTAGCTATTTCAAATCTCGTGGAGCAAGGTTCAAGATCGATACACAGAATGATTTTATTGAAGTTATATTTCTTTAGGCGCATTAAAAAAATATGATGAGAGTGAATATGATGCACGATGCAACAATAATCGACCGGGTGAAGTTCTTCACTAAATATATATTTACCTATGTGTAGTAACTGGTACTATATTCATGATAGTTATTGAAGTGTTGGTAAATACACAATACCTGTTTTTAGATATAGAACTAAGTTATATATGTGTTTTAAATTATATTTTTTAAAAATTAAATTTAATAGTGGTCCATGTAATAAAAAAAACATCTATCATTGTATAAATTCATAATAATTATATGTATATTTCAATGTTTGTTTTTAATTATGTTCGAGGTTAAGTTTCGGTACGTTTTTTTTTGGATTATATATTATAACTTACCGCTTTATCATTTGCTAATAATAAGGAAAGAATAATTAATTTGAATTAAAATTAAAATTACAATGGAAAGTCAAATCTTAAATTTTCAAATTATTTTTTACGCATATATAGGTATATATATATATATATATATATATATATATATATAAAAATATATATGTATACATATATATATATATATATATACATATATATATATATATATATATATATATATATATATATATATATATATATATATATATATACATATATATATCAGGAAAACATTTACTAGAACGTTTAATATAGAATGGATAGATATAGGGTAGATAATGAAAACTACTGGGTTAATATAAATTTGAAAACGTTGCCGGAATTAAAATAGTTTTTTAAATCATGGCAAACTAAATAGAAATATCCATTATACACATCTATATTCTATTACGCTGTTACATCTGCTACGATTAATAATTTACAACAAATATTAAGAAATTGGAAATTAAATGTACAAATAATAAAAAAAGAAACTTTATATTTAATCAAATTTTATGGATCGAAACCGATTTAAAAGTAAAAATTCTAAGTAGTTGACGGTCAAAAATTAAAAAACCGTCTTTTAAATTGTTTTAAAAATTCCCAGAATAGAAGGTGATAATATATTATGGCTGATAAGTGAAAATATAATATATTATCTTATTTTATATATCGAATATTTAAAGTACATTTTTTACTGAAGTTCGTTTTTGAATTATTCTACAAGTCGACTCTCTATCGGGTTTTATATTACAAGAAAAATGATAAAATATATGCTTTTCTGAAAAAAGAGATATTTTTTGTTTTTATGAACAGTTAATAAAAGTAAATACTGCCGATGATATATAATAAGTTATAACATTGCTTGGTTTTGATGAATCAGAAACATGAGTGACAATATATATTAGTTTATAAATAAGAAATCTTGTAAATATAGAAAAAAAACGTAAAAATTCCATTTTATTTTGGTTTAGGTGGAGTGACGAAACGACGAATATAGCAATTATATAGGACGAGGCAAAACCGGGGATATATTAGTTGATTGTGTAGCATATGTGCTGTGAATTCGTGATAAGTTCTCTAATTATTTATTGTTATGGCATACCATTCATATGATTGTTGAAGTGAAATTATTTTGGAAGCGATGATAATAATATATCTAGGTTAAATTTAATGCAATATTTTCATGTAACGTTTGGTTGTAATGTCTGAATATAAGGGGTCTATTGAAGATGAACGAAACATAGCTTATAAACGGGAGATATGGATAGACACGATAAAATTAGACAAACATTTATGTATGCAGGAAAACAAACACAAATGACGCTCACTACTGCTATCAGGTATTTTGTGAGTTAAGTGTATCAAAAGCAAAAAATGCCACTATGTGCTGCTATCAGCTATTTTATACGTTATGTGTGTTTATGATCGATTTATTACTAATTTTTCATGTACTTCGTTCACTGTAAGGCTAACAACAAATGTACTTAATTTTTTTATGAGTAACAACAACTTTTAGCTGCATTTAACTGTATTTTATCATGTGTTTTGGTTTTATTATGTAAGTTTATATTTTACGATGATTTTATTAGATGTTCACCTAGATTTGTAGAGATTTTAAAGTCATCTGAATTTGTATAATTATAATCTTCTTACACAAGTTTAATTCAATCCAATAACTCACATTTAATATGGTGTCTCTCTTTCTCTGCCGTTTTACCCTTTTAGTCTGTATTTGCAAATCGAGGTTTAGATAGCTAAAAAAGATTCACTTCTGCCACGTGTACTGGGTCAAACACGATTTTTTATAAAATAATTTTTTTTTATCTTTAAGGTAGAAAAAAATTATGTGTGTGATGTTTATTTTGAATTAGAAATATATTAAAAAATTACGAGTCAAAGAAAATATTTACTACTGACCTGGTTACTAATATAATGAATGACTTTGTTTTGTATAGTCTCGTAATAAAAAAATTACTTTAAAACTTCGAGAAAGAAAACTCGATCACGAAAAAACCTTTGTTGAAAATATTAAAAACTAACCATAAATAACCTGTCGTATGTATTTATTGGGTAGAGCATTACAAACATGAGCAGAAGATATTTTTCATTTAGTTTAATCTTCGGTGCAAGTTCATCGATGTATCACGATTTCAGGTTCCTTCTAGTAAAATTAATTCACAAATATTATTAATTTCCCTACACACTCACCTAGTTATATGTACCCTGTTACGTAAAATAAATATTCAGATTTGAAGTCATATATAAAATAATTACACCATTAATGATAAAATGCTCCGAATCGAAAACTTCACTAATCTTTCCAGTCTGTTTATAGGTTTTTGGTTACATGAGTTTATTAAAAATTGTTACTGGTCCCAAATTAGTAACAAAAACAATCTTAGGGTAATAGATCTAACTTATCTTGAAAACAAATCAAAGTCAATATCGCCTTTTTTAGATACGTCCCTTATATTAATGAAGAGTTACTCTCCATCACAAAGTAATATTGACATTTTACGAGTAATTTTTTTCTATAAATATAATGGATTTAGAATTCGTCTAATGCAAACGTATAAGGTTCTGTGTTCAATTATTCAAATCCCTTTTTACCTAAAGGAATTATCATCAAATATGAAATTGGCAGTATTGAGCAATTTTCCCATATTTAAATTGTTTTCGTTTCAGAGTTTTCCACTATTTTTTATAACGCCCATTGATCCTTTGATGAGTCCTCCACAAATCAACCATAGCAGATAGCCTCTGTATTTATTTTTATTTTTACAGCCAAGTGTTCAAACGATATACAGTTACTACCAGCATACCCTTTTTTTCATTATAGAAAAAGTGTAAACTATCCACTCTTTGTACTTTTGTTGGCGGAAAATTTTCATAATCCTGAAATGTCTAGTTTTATTTTAGTTTAATTACTAAATATGGAAGCTAAATATGGTTTAATATGAAAGCTAACTTAAAATTAGGTATTTTTAGAATTAATAAAGTATTCAACTAATAACTTACTAGGTGAACTAAAAATACTAAACAGATAATTGTACGTGAGTTCATTTAATTGCACTTAAAATACGGTATATTAATTTTATTTAATAAAAAAATTAATATAAGATGACGGACGGAAGTAAATTAAAATTTAAAGCACTGGCTGTCTGTTATGACACGCATAAGTCTGTGTTAATTTTAAATTTATTTTTCTAAATTCTATTTCCTTTTGAGCAAAATCAAAATGGCTTAAAGTCAATGTTACACCAACCGTTCAGGTGCCTTTGATGGTAGTACTTCATTAATATCTATAAAGTACGTGTTACAAAATAAAAAGGTAACAAATGTACAAACATACAGAAAAAATATATGCATTTGTAAACTGCTGATTTATAAACTTTCTTAAGTTTAGCAACAGTTCAATAAAAAACTGAAATATGTTTTTTTAAATTGATACTAATGTGACGATAAAAAGAAAGAATTATCAGCTAGCTGACTGCTATAATATGGTTAACCATTAATGAAACTCATTAATATAAAGTTTTGATTTAATTTTCTCCTCAAATTTTATCTCATTCTCGATATTTTCATTTATTTCTCGAACTTAAATCTTACGTCTAAAAAGAATTCCGTTTTATTACGAACACCAAAAATATAACGGTGGCCACCTACACCATACTCATCAATTTGTTAAAATGAATAACATATATTCGAATAAATTATGAGATCAAAAAGAAGGCACACTCACATAATTAATGAACGCTTGTGCTTACACATACATACGAGTAAAAGCTCTTAACGACAGCGCTCTAAGAAAATTACTTCCTTGCCTGTATCACATATTACTTCTTTTCTCCGCTTTCCGTTATATTTAAAAAAGAAAATTAGCTTTCGTTATACTTTGAAAAAGTCTGACGAAAGCTAAACTTCTTCTTAGCTTTTTAATAATTTATTTGGCAGTTCTCTGCCAGGAATTGCAAAATAAATTATTGCACTTTTCAAATTTCAAGACATTTTCTAGTATTTATTTAAATGTCTTTTCAATTGTAGTTCATTCAAAATTTACATAATCTTTATAATCCAATAAAAGTCAATGACAAGTCTCTGTTGTGGAAATATATTTGTTATATCAAATAAGTTTACATCTTCCAAGATTGCAAATTAATTCATAATTTTGTAAGATTCTGTGGGATGGATTAAAATTATTTCGTTTCATAAAATTTCGATCCTTTTGATGTAAATATTAAAAAAAATTTCAGTTGATGGTAAAAATATCTGGAGAGTACTATGAATATAAAATTTTGTTGGCTAATAAATATTAAATCTCGACCTTTTCTCACGAAAGAATGTATTAGGATCAAAAATGTGCAAAGAAATCCAATTATATGTGACTTGAGATTTATTTATCTGTGATTTGTATCCGTCTGATTTACAATGAAAATTTATCTTCAGTATAAAAATCTGGGAAGTTAGATTAATTACAAGATGACTTCGAGAGTCTTCGACGTGGTTACTTTCTTTATTTTGTAAATTATAGCTAAGAGTCTTGAATAAGTAATAATCAAGTGTGCATGTAAACAATTATTCTAATAATACTAATATTACTGTTATTTAACTTCAATAAAAGTGAAAAAGTCTCAAATGAAATACATTGCAACTTACAGATTTTACAGAAAACTCTCCTCTTGTACTTTGATTTAGAGTCTTTTTTCTTCCAATATTTATGCTCACAAATTTTAATGATAAATTCGTTCTTATCACAGTTTCCTGGAAATGATCTTTTTTATATTTTAACACCTTCTTGTATCGTAGAAAATGATCCAAATATTCACAATAATTTTTTTTTGATCCACACATTGGAAATAAATTAACACATTTTCACATAAGTAAGAAGATTGGATGCTAGAGGAAAATAAGTTGTAAGTATAATCCGTCCGAAAGCTAGCAAATCCTGTTAAGTAATGTACTTGACAGCCAAATTTCTCTACGGTTATTCGACTCTGCTTCAATCTCGCGGAGAAGTAAAGCTGGAAGTAACTTGAACACTCTCCAAGTCTGCAAGTTTGTTGAATATGGCTTGACTTAGAACTTGCTTTGAACTTTGGCGTTCTGAATTCATGTATGTATAGGGTCTCTTAATCTAATATAGACTTCAATAGATAAGAAACACCCTTCTATACAGATCGAAAATACGGACTTCCTTGTCTATCAAGTGGAAAGCACGTTACCATTTTTATCGGATAGAGATAAATGAAAATGATAAAATATTTCAAAAGTATATCGTACATTTCTTCCTACATTTTAAACGATTTGGCGGGATTTCATATGTAAATTATTTTTCGCATCTATGGAGAACTCCCTTATAGCTTCGAGTCTTAATGTCATTAAATGTGTGATATTTGGAGTTCATTATGACGGACACTGAGGGTCCACGAGTGTGAGTGAAACGGAGCACGGACGACCACGTCAGTTAAAAATTTTATAGATTAATAAATCCTTCAGAAAAATATGTTTAAAATACAAAATATAACTCTACGATGTATCTTCTAATTCTTAGTTATTCACTTAAAACCCATAAATAAATCACACCAAAATATTCAATTTCATTTAAATAGAAATTCATCTGTATATATGTTCATGTACCTATCAGATCTATGAAGATTGCAAAATCTATGAAGAAAAACGAATTCTGAAATTCCAACTTTTTGTAAAAAAACACAATATTTATCATCTTATCGTTCATGATATGTTCCTAAAAACAGTAAAAACAATATGAATATAAACAAGCTTATATTATATTATATACTTTTAAGAGGGTTTGAAAAATCTTCCTTTTACAATCTTTCCAAAAAATAAAGAAATAAATTAAACTGATTTACTTTTTGATTTCTGATTATAATAAAGTAAACTAAATAAAAATTAATAAACGTAAAAAACTTCTCTAATTAAACTAATTCTATGACTCGTGAGTACAAATATTGTGCCTTTTTAAAAATAAATTACGTAGCTAAGGAGCTGGTAGCAGAAATTTTTATGCAATCTTATCGTGCCATTGAAGTTAATAATTATAAACAATTGCAATGAAAATCGAAAAACTTTATCCAGTCTTTTCAGCGTTGCTGATTTCTTATTAATTAAATTTAAATGAAAAAAGTTGCTACTGGGTTATTTTTAATAACTACGCTATTTCTTTTACTTCCCTAACCAAATTTAGCATATATATATATATATATATATATATATATATATATATATATATATATATATTAAAAGAACAAATTATTTTTCTAGATCAACAAATCTAATAGAATTCTTCTCCAGTTTTGAAAATTTCTGTGATTTTTAAACCTACCAAGGTATTTATTTGGAAATTCAATCTCCTTTAAAGTTAAAAATCAATCAATTCTAGTTTATTTCCATTTTTAAAGTGTCTTAGCAAATGCGGTTATTATAAATACAAGCATATTGATCTTTAAGCATGCTCTACGAGATTTTAAGTTTAAATATTTTACAAATTACAGCAAAGTGACTGAAGCGCGTGTTCGCATAAAAAGATTATTGCGAGGAGATGCCACGAGTGATCCCATGGCGCGCGTGTCGTGCCTTCATAAATGTTTTCTCTCAGGTCTGGTTTGCATTACAGTAACCGACTACCAATGCTTCCTGAATTAGACATATATTTCAAAATAAAAAAATAAACGGTAGTCCCTACAACATATTTAAGTATTGGTTACTACCACTGCATACATAAAATATGTGTTAACATTTGAAGCATAAAAAAATTATGTATTGCGGTTGTAAATTTCTAAACATATTTTTATATATTGTTTGTACTTTATAAATTGCACGTAAACACAGATAATGCGTAGGTATATTTCCTCATAGTCAGTATTTCTAAAATTGGGAATAAATAGTTTCTCATACAAGAATAAATTGTTAATATTAGTTCATGGAATGACATAGAATTTTTCATATCTTATCTCTTTATATATTCAGAAGACTGCATTTTAAATACATATTAAAGATTATAGAAAAAAAACAGAAAAATAAAAGTGGCTCAAATGATTTTCTCGAGCAACGATTTATTACAATTTTATTTGAAACATTATGAAAAACTAGGGCATATTAGCAAAAAAAACACAAGGAAGTTGTTTCATGTAAGGAGATTTGTAACTTTGCATAGTATCATCACAAATTATTTCGTTTGAAAAACGATTTGTTTTGTCTCGAATTGCATTGCACAATTCTTCAACTTTTGTAAATATCAAACTAGGCTCTAATAGAAACAATTTTATATCAGCTTTGATTCCTTTTGTTCGTAAATTTCAAGGAGTTCACCGTTAATTTCAAAAGTTTTGGCGGAAAGACTATATCTTTCTCATTAACTTTAAATTACAGAATTATAGATCTAGAAGATACTTTTCATTAGATTCCACTTTTTCTAATAAATTGAATAATTTCTTTTATTGAGAGTTTCACAAAGAGCGGTCATTTTTACCTTCGTTGCAAAAGTTAATACTAAATTTTATAATTAGTTATTATCAATTTATAACTATAATGATCTAAAAATTATCAGTATGCTGTGAATTTTTAAAGCACTGTATTACATAATTGATCAAAAAAATGATTTAAAAATCAACATTAAATAACTTTAGAAAAACAATTTCTGTTACTGCATGCGTTTATTTTTCAGGTTGTCAACCAATAGATTAATAATCAGTTGAATAATCAATTTTTAAAATTTATTTGAGCCATGAATTATTATGAAGTCGAAGGTTGATTGCCTAATATTACAAGAAAAAATCCTGTATGGAAAATAATAGTCAGGAAGAATAAAAAGACATGAAGGGTTCAAATTTAAAAATTACATAGGACCACAAATTTGAACACTTATGGGATTTTGATAATGTATATATTAAAGAAAATAGTAAGCCAAGGAGTAAAGAGTACACATTTATTTTATTACAGTGTTACTGCTACTTAATTTTCCTAAACAAAAAAGGTAATAATATAGGGGGTCAACATTTTTCCTCACATTACAGTAAAGGAATATATTACTATTGTTTGTTTTGGTGACATGCTGGCAGGCGTTTCCTAAAATTGTTCCTAATTTCTTATTAATATATCAGTCGTATCTATTATAATAATTTGAATGAAGTAACAGATTTAAATAGATATACGAGCTTCATTTAGTGTTGCTTCATTTCTAAAATAGAGTCGCCTTTGGCTGAGAATTATCTTTCTATTAATTCTTAGTTACAGGTACTGATCAGCATATTAAATATCCGATACACTTATGGCGATACTACACTTTTTCTGTATTTTAGATCTTACATCAAAAATACTGAAAAGTATTTGGTTGAGCATCGTTATTAATATTTTATCGAAAAGAGTCCTCGTTGGTTCAGAAAGTATAATCCCTGAGCAACAGTCTGATACAAATGGTAGATGAGCTGATTGTGCAAATAAATGAGACATCATACCAATACTATCTTGCTGACTATGGACGAGATGGAAATAACTGATCGACAATGCAAGGAAAATTCACTATGCTCAGAATTGGTTATCAAACCTCACGATCGTGGACTAATTGACCGCCATACCTATGACACCTTTGGCATATCGTAAACTGATATTTTATCTACATTACCATCTTTAATATAATGCATTCTCGCGGTTGCTTGGTAAGGAAATTAAAAAAATAAGTTTCAAGTTCCAATACTACTCAGATTAGACAAATATTGTTGATGGGTTTTAAATAAAGTAGACCAATTCTGTGCTACTGCTTGGATATGGTTAGGCGAACCAAATTTAACTATGAGTATCTACTTTTTATAGCCATTTGAACAATCAAATGTTATGTTATATCGACTAGACAAAAGTATGACTATATTTACTAAAACAGATTGAAAATAGTAAAACGAAAATTTAGAAGTTCAGTTTGTTTCATTTCCCTAATAGTCAAGTGCATATGTTTTTGTATTTGTCATCGTTTTCACATCAATGGTCTTATTTTTTATTTAGTGGGCTCTTAGCATACTAAATAACAAATAAATATCAAGAATTTTCTTTCTTTTTCTTTTCATTAATACAATAGTTACTTCGTTGTTATGAAATGTTCCACTATGCTGTCGACATTCCCCTCTGGAAAATTGCAACAAATAAAAACTGGAAAAATGAATAATTGATCTTCAATATGTCTCGTCTATTTGTATTTAAGAAATGTTTGAATTAGAAAATAATTCTAGATAAAACACTTCCTATGGCAAGTAGATTAAAATTGCATAAAATATATGACTTATCTCATAATTTTAATTTCTATTTTACATGCAATTTATTTCTACATATTATGGGAAACTTTTACATTTATTTCAAAATTGTTTACATATACTATGTATGTTTATTATTTGTATTATTTTTTTATTAATTTAAATCCCTTTCTTTCCTTTTTTTCTTTGATATTTGATATGCTTTTTATTAAACATGTGAAATCGGGGAAAATTAAATACTTGTATATATATTTATTTATTAAATATTGTATAAATAATACTGTTCTTTAAACGGAAACCAATCCTCCGTGTTGTTCTTCTACCTACATCCTATTCCATATAATCATTCCTTCTGCTGAATGTTTTTTACCATCCTTTTTATTCGATTGACAATCGGAATATAATATAACCTAGTGTTTTTTTTACTAGCTATTACAAAATTTTAACACAAATCCATTATGCCATCTTTAACTGAATTTCGTTCAATATTTGTGGGCCGCAACTGCTTTATCAAATGTAAGTTAACTTCATCAAATGTAAGTTACGACAAAAAGAATTAAATTAATTTATAATTGGTCACCTATTAAAGACTTAAAAGTGTGAGAATATTTTATTTTTTTGTACATTAGTTGTGGATCATATATATAATTTTTATATTTATCAATTTTGGAATATAACCTATTTGGTTGTGTCCAAGAAATAAAAAGCAAGTCTTGTTTCTTGATAAAAGATCAAGAGATTAATGTTTATACTAGGTGGAAAATTGAAAGTTCATTTTTTAAGGCTAGAAATCGACAATAATCAATTTGTTAGTATATTTTCCTTGCATTTACTTTTTTTTTGTTATTTTATAGTTAAAACAAGAAATAAATAAGCGAAAAATGTGTGAAAAGACAGGTTTCCAGGTTTAGGAAATAAATTGTTATTTTAACTGATCGACATTTTCCAGGACAACCGCATATTTCATATTCGAGGTAATTTGCTGTAGGTAACTAAATTTGTGATTGTCAAGTAAAAAGTTTTGCAAACTCCAGAACTGGGCAATGAACAGTTTTTGAAGATATGAAAGTGAGTTCAATATCAAACTTTCGGGAGAAATATTAAATGCAATTTTCCAAAGGTTTCTTGAAATCTCTAATGCGGGGAAAGATGTAATTTTCTCAATGTAGAGGCATTAATAACTTTTATGTGAATGTCACGGTTTTATGTACATATATATATATATATATATATATATATATATATATATATATATATATATATATATATATATATATATATATGTTCTTCATAAAACGCCTAACCATATCCAAGTAGTAGCAATCATAGCACAGAATTGGACTACTTTATTTAAAAACCATCAGTAATATTTTCCAATCTGAGCTGTATTGGAAGTTGAAACCTATTTTTTTAATTTTCTTACCAAGCAACCGCGAGAATGTATTATATTAAAGATGGTAATCTAAATAAAATATCAGTTTACGATATGCCAAACGTGTCATAGGTATGCCGTTCAATTAGTCCACGATCGTGATATTTGATACACAAGAAGCTACGAAATGGCACTTACTAGTCTCCCTCTGGTCATTCTTCCAATTCTGGGCATAGTTAATTTTCTTTGCATTGTCGATCAGTTATTTCCATCTCGTCCATAGTCAGCAAGATAGTATTGGTATGATGTCTCATTTATTTGCACAATCAGCTTATCTACCATTTGTATCAGACTATTGCTCAGGGATTGGACTTTCTGAACCAACGAGGACTCTTTTCGATAAAATATTAATAACGATGCTCACCAAATACTTTTCAGTATTTTTGATCTAAAATCTAAAATACAGAAAAAGTGTAGTATCGCCATAAGTGTATCGGATATTTAATATGCTGATCAGCACCTGAAACTAAGAATTAGGATTTAAATATGAAAATAGAGTGTGTACTCTCTTAATTATATTTTAACATTAGAATACTAAATCTCTTGTGATTTAAACACGGTTCATTAAAAATAATTCTATAATATTTTAGAAATGAAGCAACACGAAAAAAGCTCTTATATCTATTTAAATCTGTTATTTCATTCAAATTATTATAATAGATACGACTGATACATTAATAAGAAATTAGGAAAAATTTTAGGAAACGCCTACCAGCATGTCACCAAAACAAACAATAGTAGTATATTCCTTCTCTGTAATCTGAGGAAAAATTTTGTCCCCCTGTATTATTACTAGTATGTATAGGCATTAATATATATATATATATATATATATATATATATATATATATATACACATACATACATATATATATATATATATGTATATATATATATATATATATATATATATATATATGTAGTTTATTTTATTGATTATTCTATAACATATTTTGTTTATATCAATATTAACATATTGATATATGTATATAAAGAGAACAAAATAATACACATATTTTTATTGAAGACAATATGCGTGGTACCATACTAATATATGTACTTTGGATAAGAAGGGAAGAGAAAAGATATGTATTCGCATTAAGGATGTATTTAATTGAGACACAATTACAGAAATTATATTTTTGCAACAAAAAGTTAGATTGACATTTTCAAATTCAGGAAGTTAGACTAAAATGTTTATTAAATTTCGTTTCTCTCCCTTTATAATATTGGTCATTCAATTTAAATATTTATTCGCTAAAAAAAGGAGGTCCTTAGAACGATCCTATAAAATTATAAATGGTAGGTAAGAGGAACGTCTTTTACCTTTAAACGTATTTATGAGTCTTTGTTGATGAAAAGCTGGCCTCGCCATAAAACTTTCAGTCATTCATTTTCTTGTCTTTTATAATAGTAATTTAAATAGAAGATATCGCACAATTGCAAATTGCAATTGCAATTTTTTTGACGAAATCCTTTAAAATAATTGTTTCTCGGTAAAATATCGCGTGATTTTTAAGATTTTTCAAGAATGTTTTATTGTCATATAAAATGTTATTATGCCATGCAATCAAAAGATAGCGGCAGAAGTCCATCTAATTTGTGCCCAAATGTTTTAGGAATAAATCTTTCGTATATAGGAGAGAAAGAAAAATAAACCTCGAAAAACTTTTTAAGTCACAAATCAGAACTTTATCTTACGTTTTTTATAGGAACTAATGTTATTTTTCCAAAACCTTTTTAAATACTGTTTCTTTTGAGCCCACAAGATAAAAGCAAGAGCAGTCCAGTTGTATTCCCTGATAGTGCATTTCTGAAATATAATTTTTTATTTCTCTGACACCCGGCAAACTGGCAAAAATAGACGCTCATTTTAAAAAGTGCGGAAGCCTAGTCGATTTATTGCCGAAATGTAATTTCAAAATAAGTGCCTAAATAATATTATTTATTCATGGCATATTATATTTTGAAACAATTAAATTTTTTGATATCTTTGTTATTGGATAACTTAATGATTTTTCGGTTGTTTTTTTACTAGTTTATTTGTTTTTGATAGTAATTTGAAATAGAAAAGAAATCAGTAATAAGGGGAACGAAAGTAATTTTCAAGGTATACGAGTATTCAGCTGTGCAAATATTTAAATCTGAGATTTTTCTTGTCTCATTTTGAAATTGGGATTTTTTTAATAAAAAGACGTAGATTCGCATTTGTGTTCAATATTTCGATCATAATAATTTCACTGAACTTAATTTCTAAAGTAGAGATTGCTGATGGGAGACTCCACTAGGAGACTTTCTACAGATCTAGATTTAAGTAGTTTCAGGGATTTCTGATTAAATTTAAAAAGTATTTAAAATATTTGTTGTATGCGGAATTGATTAATTACTAGTGTTTGATTTTTAAGGTCCACTGCAGTTTTTAAATGTCAAAGTTCATTTAGAAAAATTTAAGTGAATACGGGTCATAATATCTACATTAAAAGAGTCACCTTTTATATGGTATTTTTTTGGAATATAGGAATAAATTGTTGTTTGTATTCTATTATTTTTTTTATTTCATTAAATTTCATAATAATATCAAAATAGACTTCAGTCCATATTGAAAGCTCTAACGTAGAATAGATGAAATGTTACAAGCCTAGAAAAGAATGGTAGAAGGAATTTTACAGCCGGGGCATCTTTTTACAAATAAAATACTCACTTTATAATTTATAATTTTAAACACGGTCTTTTATCGCTTCGAAATTCTCTTTCATTTTATTTTATTAAAAGTCTAAGACATTTAATTTTTATTTTATATATTTTAGGTATATCATATCAGATTTTGATCTAAATTGAACATGGTTGAAGCCTTAAAAGACAAGGAAATGAATTACTGAAAGTTTTATAGCGAAGCCAGCTTTTCATCAAAAAAGACTCATAAATACGTTTAAACGTAAAATACGTTCCTCTTACCTACCATTTATAATTTTACAGGATCCTTCTAAGGACCTCCTTTTTTTAGCGAATAAATATTTAAATTGAATGACCAATATTATAAAGGGAGAGAAACAATATTTAATAAACATTTTAGTCTAACTTCCTGAATTTGGGCTTTTATGGCTTCAACTGAAGTGGTACATTCACACTCTTTTCATTTCCGATATTTGTGACTTTTAATTAATAAGTAAATATAAGAACCACTCGTGCCTGGTAGAATAGAAAGAAAAATACCGACAGAGTGGAAGCGTCAGACTTATCAAATGTATTCTATACCGGTGCGAGCGTCTGCAATCCCATCTATAAGGCAAAAAACAGATGAAAAAATATAATCAAAAGTACGTTGTCCGAGAAGATTATAACTGACAGCGTGGGAGGATGAGGATATATGGATACGAAAATATTTTATGGAAACTTAATGCAAACACCAGAGGGTCAGCGATACAATTTAGTAGCTTAACAATATCTCTACTAGGATTTATTTGGCCAGGTCTGTGAAACATCTAGTAAAAACAATTATAAAAGTAAAATAACTGATTGCTTTTAAATATTTAAGAGTAACAGTAATTCTTAATCTTAAAAACCAAATATTCCTGTATTTTTTTTTTTGGAAAAGGCTGTTAATTTTATTTTGACTATGAGCTTAATATGACACTGTACAACATTTTGTAAATTAATTGGAATGTAAAATAGCCCAATATGTTATCATCATGAACTTTCATTATCTTAGAAAATCAATTTCCGATTGGTTTTGGATATTATAAATATAAAATTAAATGTCTCGTTTTGCAATAGATTCTAATACATAGTAAATGGCTTTCAGTAAATTTTCATATCAAATATTCATAAAATTGTTTGAAGTTTCTCTTATATATTGCCATCATACACCACAGGACCTAGAAATTTACAAATGATAAGACGTAGATTCTAAGTAAAAATTTAAAACGCTATAGTTTATCTAATATCTTTTTAGCAGGCTTACGTTTTCGTATCAACGTACCTTACGTTCAAGACAATCCTTCATTACATTTTGACCCGTCTCTCTTACCACCGCCTACGCACCGCTCGTGGGAGGGACAAACATTAAAGGTTAAAAGAAGCGATATTGTGAATTAAGTATATTAAGACACCTAAAATAGTTTTATCGTGTTGTGCCCTGGATTGAGATAAGGATCGTAAAGGAAAACTCTAGTTTATTTTTACTCACTTTAAATAAGAAACTTGGACAATGCACAATTATTCTTATTATTATTACTATGTTTATTATATTACAACAGACATATTTACAAGTCGTAATCAGACAGATATTTCTGAAATATTTTGTGATCCTGAACTTGCTAACTTTGTGATATTATTGAAAGAGAAAGATTTTAATAATTTGATACTAAGCAAATGTTATTATAATTTTTACATAGCTACAACTTTACATTTTAAAAAACAACCATAACTGAATTATCATATAGGTGAATAAGCTATTTTCTCTACTGCTATTTATCATCAAAATGAAATACGTTTCATAAAGTTCAAGCTGAAAGATAATAATATAGAGATAAGTTCAATGGAAAACAAAATATTATATTACGTTACAAACACATTAAGATTTCTACGTTTCGTGTGCGATTTTATTTCCAGAGTTCAAATTTTGTCACATTTTTTTTAAATATACGTAATTTTTTTTATATCTAAAAGAAATCTCTTTTCCACTTAATCCAGATTACGGGGTATAAATATATATATATATATATATATATCAAGAAAAAAATTAAATTTTATCTTTCAATTTGTAAATACGTTCAATCTGCTAAACGGAATCTGATAGCTGTGAGTATGTTTAATAAATTGTAATTGGCGTGAAAGGAGTGCGGTGATTCTCTGAGTGCTGACCGATATTCTTCATATTACAAAATTTTTCTACGATAAATGTTGGTTCTCATACTTTCATTTCGTAACGGTTTAAGTCTTATAAAAGAACAAGCCAATAAAATAAATTATTCGAAGCCAATAGGCGTGCAGTAAAGTTGATCAGCTCTATTATGTTTTCTCCATGCTTTCAATACCTAAAAAATATTACCATCCCGGATCCAAATATTGAAACGTTTTCATTCTACGTTTCCCTTCTTTTTTATTCCGTATAAAAATTATATTTTATCTAAAGTTGAAGTTCTTTCTCTACAATACTACTTTCTAATCACGACGTCATACACGTTGAATACAGTAATCCAGCCCGTGTATCGATCAGGACTATAATATATATCTGTTCAATTTTTTTTAAAGTAGGAATTCTGTGATAGAGTTGTAAAAGAGAGAAAGATTTGTATGCTAACTTATGAACCTACCCTCGGATTTGGGAATTTGGGCGTAATAAAGTATATGAGTTAATACATATTAAAATCAAGCTTGGAAAATTTTTCTTAGAGACCATTCTAACTAATCAAGTTAGAACTTAATACACGTCATAGAAGAAATATGTCATCTGTCTGGAATTACTTCATATTTCGGTTTAAAAAGTATATACGTTAATAGTCTATACCAAAATTCAGTTTACAATTCATTCGTATGTCAACTTTTTGTAGATTCGTTCGGAAATTATGGAGTCAAGGCAAATAAGCATCCTTCCATAAAATAATTTGAATTATAATCAGCAAACAATACCAATAAAAATATAATTAATATACAAAAGCTTAAATTGTAGACAGATGAAGATTATTATGGATTGTTATGGATAAAAAAATGCCGAATGAGTTATCGGCATTTTTCTATCCATAACACAAATATTGTAATATTCGACGACACAGTGACTTTAAGATAATACGATTATTTCACGTTATGTGCTCTCGGCAGTCTTTGTTTCGTTCAATCTAGGAGAAATTGCAATATCCAGAACTAGTGCTTGTTAATTTTATAAGGCGTACAGCCAGAAGCTAGAAGGAAGGAAGTTACTGTGAAATTTCATTTAAATATAAAAATTTTTGAAGAAAATTTGAATGTTAACCAACTAATAATCCATGTTAGTATTTAGAGGGCTAACTAAAGATGTCCACAAATAGTAATTGAGTTTAAAGCAAAAATATCAATAAAAATATTCATAAACGATTTGAAATATTAACAATTGTTTACCAAAGTATATTTCATAGAATTTATTACATGGATAAAATGTTACATCAACTGATAACAAAAGAAAAATATATATAACAGAATTTTTGAAATGAATCAGTAAATTTTAAGTTTGTATTGTTTGAAATTAAATTTTTGCGCAAGGTTTTATTAAGCAAAATTAAGTTTTTATTTACCGTTTGCCCCTCTGTAATTAATAGCTCTGTTCCGAATTTTATTAGTGTGATTCATTAAATGAAACCAAAATATCTGGTAATGTGGATACTGGCTGCTGTGAGAAGATATAAAAAGATGAAACTCAATACTAGGCAATATGCAGGTCAAAGATATTTCAGTAAACTTTTTAAATGCGAGTAGAATGCTGTATATATATATATATATATATATATATATATATATATATATATATATATATATATATATATTCATATTTGAAGAAAGAATATGAATTTTAATATTGGAAGATTCATCATTTCTTTCAAACTATTTCTAACTGTTGATATTATTTTCCTTGTATAAATATATTGCCTTGTATAGCTCAGTACATTTCTTTAAACCAAGCATATATCTTTAATTTATTAATTTAAGTTGGTCACTATAATTTTGCATTGAAAGTCTTACTGAATGCGTTTATTCTGATTTATAGTATAAAAATTGCAAAGGCAGACAATGGTTTGGTTTTGAGTTTGTCTACATAATCATAACGAATACAATCTTATTAATGAAAACAATGTAGTTAATTAGATATACGATGTGGTGGAAAATATAAGAAAAGGAATTAATGCTATATTTAGATAAATTGTTAGGAAACCTGTTGTACTTTAATTGAAAACAATCAGAAACTACTCGACGAGAAAATATTGTTTTATAATTTATTGCCATTTCCTACGAATAATCCATTTCAAAATTAAAAAAATAATATCAATTAAAATATAAAATACATTTCAAGCAAATTTTCCATATTTTACAATAAAGTCATGCTTGAAAATATATAGTCGAGTAGAAAAGTATCTCAAAACTTACTTCGCCACACGGATCTATTGATTAAATCATCTTTGAACCCAATTTACTTGAAGGTTACTTTCTCGAGGAAGAAAGCTGTGTATTCCTTTCTTTTATCTTTTTAAGAAGAATAATTCGGTCATTCTGTTATAATAAGTGGAGCATATAAACATCATGTTTTAAAAAGTAGCATAGTCACTATGCATATAATAAATAAATCGCACTCAGGAAACGCGTATTTGATAGTGGGCATCAGTACGCCGATTCATAGCAGGCGATCACCTTTATAGAAAGGACATTTTAAAAGAAAATGAGCGTCAATTTTTTTTTGATAAATCGAGTTTTATAAAGCATTGATAAATGGTATAATAAATGCCATTTCGAAACGGCATAATACCTGCTTATGAACCCTAATGATATCTAACCTTTAACCTGTAAATAACTTTAAAACTTACAATCAAACTCTGCGATATAAATTAAAAGGACAATAAGACTAAAGAACAAAATGTAATTTAAGGGATAGCTCCATGGATAAGGTATGGCCAGCGAACGCAGAGAGATATGTTTTGGAAATTACCTGTGTTATATTGTTGAGTATGATATTCTGATATTCAGGTATTCTTGAGATAATATTCCATATGTACACCAGAGAGCATATTTTTTAAAATTTAACAATATTGGAACAATATTTCATTCATATGCTATTTTTTAGAAGAGTCAAACGATGTGCACGATGGTTTGCCACAAGATTTTATACTGGCTATAACATTTTGTTCAAGTTTTTCCGATAGATTTCAATTCTGTCAGCACAAACCGATTGCCGTTTTGATTTCGGATGACCACTCGCTCAGACTTGACATTGTGGCCTAATTAATATTAGTTGACACCACGCTTTGTTAATAACATAAATTGGGTTTAGATCACAGTTACAGGATTAGTATAGGTAAGCTGTTATCAATGAAATTTCGTTTTCAGGCAATTACACCAATAAAACCAATTGCATTAGAAAAAACAAATATCTGTAATAAAATTTAAAAACATCAATTCTATTGAATACAAAGCGATTGATGCATCACAATTGTACACCATTTTAGGCATTTTAGTGATAAAGGAATTCCAAAAGTAGTTAAGTCGGCATTTAAAAAGGCAAGCAAGACATTTGTGCTTTTTCGACTTTAATTACCTATTAATTGCATAATATATTTTTTGTTAAACGTATTAATTAATTGTTAGTGTATGTATCACTTTTTTCTCATAATCTTCCATTGCGGTATTGTAAGAGTCAATGAATTCCTAGTGACATCAGAATGTATTTATTATATGCGGACATATATGGCACAGGTGTATGGTATATAACGAATGAGAAGTTTTCATTTTGTGATCTCTATAAAGAAATCTCTACGAGGTGAAGAACAAGCTTGTTATTATGTCCAATATGTTTTATAGTTTTGCATTCATTTTTCATAAGTTGACCAGTACTGGGAACCAACAGCCTATATGAGAACAAAATTTTTTGACAGGTCGCATATCCTGTGGCGGGGTTTCAGTAGTCGACTCTTTTTTATTGACAATTTCAATTTATTTTTAACAACGTTGTAAAGAAGAAACGGCAGATCAGATTTTATTCAAAAGATTTTTATTACGTGATGTACCAATGAAGAAAATATGGATTATGAGACGAAAATATGACTCAATTGACAACCATAAACTCTTTGTAATGAATTCTAGTAATTTACAGGTAATCAAGTGCTTAGTCTTAAAGTTGATTATGTTTTAAAAATAAAAAGAAATAGAATCCAAAGAACAAGGAAATAATTAAAAAAAGGGTATCAAAAAAATTAACATTTTAGGAAAAAATAAATTGATTTTTTTTATTACGATAACTTATTTTCCTCAAGTTTGTAATGAAGTTTCTTTAAATGAAATATTCTTATATAAAGGATACTTTGTCTTGAAATTTGTTGGTCTATTGTCGGGTGTAAATATTAACTTTATTTCTTTAAATTTTCTTAAAAAAAATGAATATTTATAATTGAAAATTGGCCAAAAAATTTCAAGATCAAGTTTACTTTCCTTAAATTGGTAAATTATATTATATAATAATAAAACTGCCCTTCGTCATAGAGACTAAGATAGCACGAAATAATGGTGATATTCAAGTCCCTAATCAGCAAGGGTCAGATAATATATTTGATTCTAATTGACTTTTTGGACTTACAAGAGATGGAATAACTAGCACTTTATCCGAGTGGTAACATTTTATAATACAAAATAGCGTTAACATTGCTTAATGATAAATATTCTTGCAGGTAGTAAAAAAACTAAAAATCTATATCTAACAATGAGTTTTGAAAATTACAATTTGTTTATATCGAATATCTATGACACAAATTAAAGAAAGTATCATTAATTGTTTCGTCAATGTACGATGCATATAAGGTAAATGGGTTCATTATTATAAAAGTAAAAAATAAAACTAAAGAAATGCAAGACAAATGTGATAAAATTTCTAATAAACAGTATAAAAATTATGCCAAGTTATTTTGATACGTTTTTTCAGAAAGTCATCTTTTAATGGACGCAATATGAACTTGAGACATGCTGAGCGCAATGGAAATATTGGGTATTATTTTTTTACATAGACGTTTATGGAGAAGTCGTTTGTAACTATGAGAGGATTTACATAAAAATATTTTTGTGATTGGCTCTTTACACGTATCCATGATTTTGAATTGAGGGGCAAGTTACACGGAAAAGTTGTTTTTTTTTATAATTCTTTGTATAATGTAAAAGTTGCTTTTTTTAAATTTTAAATGTACATCTTATCTCTTGTATTCACTATATCTTCAGAGATATACCCGAAAAATATCCATAAAACACATGTGCTCTTATTTTAAAAACTACTGAAACTAAAATTATGAAACAATTAAAATTTTGGAAACCTATGCAAAGATTGCTGGGAAATTATAGCGATTATCCTCATCATAATTGTCGAAAAATGCACCATGTTTTTATGCCTCTGAAAAATATAGTAGGCGATATTTGTGTTGCGAAAAATTAATAATTTTAAGTTATTTAATAGATACTTCCACACTTCTTGATCATGCACACTTCCAGTCTCATAGGTGTCTAAAGGTAAACGAAACGCACGAGTGCTAGTCGTGTTTGATATGATTTATTATAATTAGTTGTCATAAGCATGCTAAATCATTTTAACTTTCCAGTTTGAGACAGATTTTGTTACAGGAAGTAGTTTTTTTTTGTTAAAATAATATTTCCGGGCAGGACGTCTGCTTTGTGAGATTTGAATCTCCAAAATATTGCGCAGATTCCCACGACTGAATAAGTAATATTTACATTATTCAAAGAAAGATGGCATACGGTACACTAGCTATGGTATTTTTTATCTTTTTAATGGAGTTTTATACATATATATGTATATATATATATATATATATATATATATATATATATATATATATATATATATAATTAGTTAAATATTTTCTGAAAATAATATAATCCCAATTTCGTCCCTATTTCAACAGTTCCTTCTAACGTGCGAAAAAGTTTCATAAGTGTCTGAATATTTCTGTAATTAATTAAAAAGCTTTTATAGGGATATTTGATCGGGTCAGTAAGCTATTATTTTTGTCACGTCCCGAATGATCTATTACACTACCCCGGATCATCGAGGTATTGTGCACTGAAAACTACGTGAAACTACGTGATATCATTATACCATTAGTGTTATTAGATGTATATACTTAAAGTTCTGTAACTTGATATTTGGTATATGTGCGATATATTCTTGCCTAAATACATTAAATTCTCATGGTATTTTCTTGTTCTTAAACTATATTATTAGCAGAGATATAATAAAATTTTTACTGTCCACATTATTATCACTTGTTCATGTCAGATAGTATACTGCAGTTAAGAAAAATAAAATGGGTATCATGGATATCTTAATTTACCTTAACTCTTACTTACATATCAGAGTATTTAATTTACATCGATAACTACACAAATGTGTAATAGATCGAGCGGTTAGTTTCATAATATATTACCGCAGTTGTTATTCCTTGATATTTATTATTATATTTATTGTTTCTCCTGTGATCAACAATAACTATGAAACAAAATGAATGAACAGAGAAATTGGAAGCTCTATTCTCACAGATGTTCCTTACCCCCGAAATTTGATTTTGTTAATTTAAGAAGTTTTTATAAAAAATCTAAATTGAAAATAATATATGAAATTTATAATGAGATAGAACAGTTAAATTAATAAAATACATTATTGAACA
Source organism: Druceiella hillmani (assembly GCA_039881145.1). Classification (NCBI taxonomy): domain Eukaryota; kingdom Metazoa; phylum Arthropoda; class Insecta; order Lepidoptera; family Hepialidae; genus Druceiella; species Druceiella hillmani. Next base: position 7,381,746 of record JAYKKI010000018.1, on the reverse strand, counting down.
AAGACGAAAACAAAATATTTTAAATAAGAAGTTAGTAGGGAATCATCCGCAGATATTTTGTATACATAGCAGTCATAAGAAACATATTTTTTAAAATAATTTAACGGAAATATGCCGATTGTAAACAGCTGCAAAAATTGTGAGGGTATAATTAAAAGAAACATTTTTATTTCACATAAAAAGGAAAGAAGAATGATATAGGAAATATTTCAAAAAAGCCAACACTAGTAACTTCTTTATAGTACATTATTACTCCGCAACAGCGATTTCAACAACAATTTTATAAATTTTGAAACAAATTGCGAAAAAAATTATAACTTAAGTTTCAAATTAAAAAATTGCATATTTATCAATTTTAATTTCAAATACCTATATTGAAAATATATTTCTATTATTTGGAAGCTTGGTGACAGGAAGAGGTGACAAAAAGAACATTTAAAAAAAAAATATTTTTGTCACGTCCTCAATAATCTATGACCCCGTTTCATCCAGGTATTGTGAACTGAAAACGACGTGTCAGAACTTTCCCATTACATTATTAATGTTATAAGATATATTCAATTAAAGTCAACAAGTAAACTTTAGTAAATAGATCCACCTTTACAATGTGTATTTATGAAACCTTTTCGTGGTCCTTAATAAATTATATTAACCTAATAAACCCAACCAGTTAAATTGATCACATTCACTTTTAAGATAAAAATGATGCAACACTTATATCTTACGTAAATTTTAAATTGAGATTAATATTTAAAATAATTCAAATTCTTTCATCTGGGAAACAAAATAAAGCATGGCAATAATCTTCTAAATCAATTTTTATAAAAAAATATATTTATGTTATTAAATGAAAGTTCAAATGATATTTAAAAAAAGATACGTAGCACAAAACCCAAACTACGATATATTTAAGGCAAGTAAAATTTACGATTCGTTATAAAACAAAAACATACAAAAACATAACTGAGGCAACCTGCACCGAAGGTGAACACAGCATCACTGACAAAATGACAGTACAAGTACCATGTCAGCCTCATTAATATCATCACATTATTCGTTTCGAAATGTTCACAGAATATATATGTCTTATTTCAATAATACTATTTTATCTTCATTTCAGTATTGTTAATATAATTAATAATAACTTACGTAATTTTATAAGTAATCGACTTTTAAAATATATTTATTGGAAGACGAGATCTGTCTCAAAAACAATACACCATTTATTTCTTTTTTTTATATATTTTTATTACGTCCTAAATTCGCTGTTGAAAAATAAACTATTTCTCCAACTATTGGTCTTTTACATATGAATAAGGATTTACTATGGATCGCAATTCTTGATTGATTTTCTTTCTTTCTTTTCAATCTCTTCTATCTGCAGGTTTATTACAAGTTTATAAATTTTCAGAATGATTTGTTAAATGGTATAATTTTTATAAACAATTTCCTACAAAAACTCACTTTTTTTGTGCTCAGCGGTTTTTTTCGGTTTTCGTTTTGTGCAAATCTCTCTGTCCGTTCGTTCTACTCCCTTCAGTTTTTAACTTTTAACCATTTCTTGCCTCGATTTTAACTTTTTTTATAGGTATCTGACCAAAGGCATTGTTGGTCATTATGTTTTTTCACTAGTGAGTAATTATAATTACATAAATAACAAACTTATTGCGTTACTTAAGTAATATAATTATTCAATATTAAAATAAGAAAAAAACGCGATATTGGTTTTACAAATGATTTTATAAATGCGCACATGTTATGTAGTTCCATTTTTGTTTTGAAAAATTATCGTATTTTTTTTAAATTTTACAACAAAAGTTCAGACTGACAAAAGATTATATTGTCTTTCACCAAGTATTGAGAAACGATTTTTTTAATATACATAATTAAACTTTTAACAGTAATTAAAAACATAGTAACTATGTTATCATACGTTTTTCTTATATTTCAATTAATTTACTTTTAAAAAATACAAGTTTCTTTAACATAATAAAAGTAAAATATTTTAGTCATATTTGCCCCAAATATCACATGTAAATGTAAGTAGTCATTTTATTCATTAATTTACGGTAACGAACTCCTGTTTAAAGGAAACAGTTCTCCTGTATTTCTATAACTGTTATTGCATTCTTTATTTTGCAATTCTACAATAAAAAATGCACCGCTTGACTCTGGGAGATGTTCTGCGACAATATGAAAATATTGATAAATGGTTTTTTTTTTAATTTTTTAACCTCAATTTAAGGAGTTTTCAGTCATATCATGTCATTCTCCTAAACGTCATTCAAAATTCAGGGGCTGTGATTAATTTTAGTTAAGTCTGTGTTTGAAAATTAAAAACAAAACTTTAATACAATAATTATTAAAATTTCACGGGAACTATAAAATATATTGCGCACTGGAGTTCCTCAATAATTGTATTAACAAAGCCCAATGTTCTCATACCTAACTTCCTTGTTTCTTTACCATTTATGTTGTTAGATATATTTCCTTGTTATCAATAACAATTTTATTTTATCCTACTCTTGATTTTATCTGTATTTAGTAAAGCTTGCATTTGATACAAATATATTTTCCACACATTTCCTGCCAGTTATTCCTCTGTATACATTTTCTTTGCATACATTTTTCGTGTATATTCTTAATCTGCTTTAACTTAATATTTAAAATGTAATGACTAATTTAATGATTTGCTAGCCCACAAAATTCGTTGATTTTTTTTTTCTCACAAAGTATTTCTCAAAATACGATTAGTAATTTAATTATGACGTTGGTTAGTTTTATCATTGTATACAAAAATTTAGACAATCTAGTTACTTATTTTAAGAAATTGAAACATGCCATAGCCACGATTTATTTATAGAAATACCGAATACATAATAATCTGCACACTTTAAGTAAACAAAAATTGTACACAGGTTCAATTTAAAGGCGAAAAAAGGAACACTTTAAAATATTGATAATTTTGGTAAATTTTCCATAAAATTAAGGTTTACTGGATATATCGATATTTACAAGGGAGGAAATAACTACCAATTTTACTTTTACTGAATTGGCTTTCAAATGACAATATACTCGAAGAAGCAAGGTTAAGAATTATTTGTTCAAATACAGCTATAAATTACATTAAATTATTTAATTTTTTAAATAATTAATGATTGCTCAAAAAATGTCCGAAACATTGTCCGCCACTGAATCGCCTTTACTCAGTAGACACACACACACACAGTGCGTACTAAGCAAATGATTATAAGACATAAATGACTTAATAACAATACATTCCTCAAATATCCAGCCAATGTAGAAAATATCTAACCCAAAGCTAGCCAAATCATCTGAGGATTCAATTTTATTATTCGCTTTTCTTCTTTAATCATTAAAGAACCTTAAACTTATTTCTAAGATTGCAAGGAATATTTGCAAATTATGTGAACGATTTATAGGTCAATTTCAATAACCCTTTTTTGAAAAACTAAAAAAAGAAAGGGTTGCAAACTGATATCCTTGATAAATTAATTTGATTTTTTAAATTTTTTTTTTACTAGTTTACCGTACAGTCAATGGCTGGTCCCTAATATCAAACGAAGTTTAACCTTCTTATATTAAATTATTTATCAGGTTTGCAGCATACAATTAAATTATAATAAATAAATAAGAACAAGCAAAAGAATATCCGTAATATCTATTGACAATGTTTTTGTAACTAGTAAACTATCAAAACTCAAATAAACTCTTCATCGGCAAACAAGTTTGATCACATAATTTTTAATATTACATTCACCCGATTATTGAACGAGTCAAAACGACAAACTTTCATATTAATTAAAAAATTATTTTATTCCGAAATTATATTTCAGAATATCATTTCGGAATAGAGTTTCGGCAGGCATGGCCATTTTGTTAATAAACTCAATTGTATAAACTAAGTGCTAAGAAAATAATTGCTACAAAAATTTGTCACAGGTGTGTATGTCAAATGCAAATGCAAAAAAATACGTTATGTAACACAAAACACCAATTATTCCGCAAAAGAGTTCTGTTTTTCTATCCAATGTTATCTTTTACAAACTAAACATCGCCACGGTATTCTCAGCAAAAACAAAAGAAAAGAAAACAGAAGTAATGAGAGAAAAAGAAACGTATCTCAATGAAAGCTGTCGTTAAGGGAAAGTAATACTTTATTTTGATTGCTCCCGGTTGTGATAGAATTTGGGTTGTGAAGAGTTTAGGCTACAGTATCAGTATCAACTATCCCCTTTATTTACAATGGGTAATTTGTTCTATGTCAACAGTGACATAAGACAATTAATTTTACCACCAAAAACGTTGGCGAAATTCCAGAATTCTCTCATAATTAGTCTCTTAACTTGACCTATCTCTCGAAGTGGGTTTGAAATTTATTAAATGAATTATATAATTATAATGCACTTAAATATTAATGGTGAGAATGATCTACATTTCCTTCGTATTTTCATTATAGCTTTTTGTTAATTGTAATCTTTACAAAGAAAGGAATTATTTTGAAAATTGTGTATACCTGCACAATTTCCTAAACACAGTATAGTAATTCTGTCAATAAACCATCAGCTTGAGATCTAGTATACCAGATGAAACAAAATTTATTATTTTATAATAACGTCTAAGTAAAAATGCTAAAAAATATATAAGTGTAACTGCTAACTCTATTTCAGTCGAATATAAATGTGTTTCGTCCCAACATTATAGTATGCCCTCAATACAACACCGACGCGACAATTAATTTGATGTTCTGTCACAATTGGTGAACCCGACGTTATCAGCAAGCTGCGAGAAGTAAAGAAGGTCTAGTCCGGTTTCACGTACAGAACTTCAGTTATTTATTTTATCAAGTTTTTAGTTTTATACTTAAGGTTTGCATCAAAGTTATATAGTTATCGTACGTTCGGTCGTTAAATTCTGTTCAACTTTTTATTGGCAACGTCATATTCATAAATAAATATAAGAAAATTTCTTTATTCTGTAAAATAAATAAATTCATTTACAATAAATTTTAAAATCAGATCAGTAAAATAAAGGTACCTCCATAATAGTTATCTTTTATTTAAATTCTAAAACTTAATACCTTCAGAAAAAGACTGAAAATTATCAAATGAAATCTATTCAATTTATATAAACATTTTTCAACTTGATCCTGAATATGTCAGTAATATTTAAATTTGTTTTTAATAATAGTAATACATAAATATGGTTATAACATATAAATATGTTTAAATAGTTGGATAATAGATTTTCCAATAACAATGTACAAATAAGCATACGTCAGAAATGATTATATTGAAGAAAAAGCAATATCTATTAAATGAATATTTAAATTAAAAAATAAATATTTATGGAATAATTTAGCTATAGCATGCTTATAAAATCGAAGGAACCACATGATTCGATTTAGGTAATAGCTCTATAATAATGGTTAAGTTATAAAAACCGAAACTTAACCGTATTGTCAATAGATATCACGGATATTCTTTTATGTAAGCTACACTTCAGATCGTAAATACTTTCTGATATCTTAAAGAAAATTTTAAGAAAAAAATTCGCAACATCTATTTAATTGGTGATTAATTTTAAATAAAATTTAGTTAAATATCTTCCGCAAATAACAAAATCTAAGTTATGTGTGCGGCTGTAAGACTGTAATTCCTTATATAAAATATTATCCCAAACGATAGAATATTTCGAATGTGAAAAATAAATTTAATATTTTGTTAGATGCTGATAATCTTTATTTAGAAAATATTTTTATGTGAATTATAAATTCAAAACTTTTATCCAATTGTCCAACCATGTAAAACTTTTTCATACATAGTTCGATGATTTATTTTTTACTAATTTCCCAGTGATACTCTAAAATATTAAGCCATATATTATGTTCAAACAGTTGAACAGGAAACAAATTTAATTCCATTAAAGTAAAAGAGTAGCAAAATGAGATCAAAGTAGAATTTCACATGGCAATATTAAAATTTTACGAAGTCAAATGGATGTCTAACGTTAATAAGAATACTTTTGCACATACAATACTTGTAGTTTATTGTATTTCACTCTGTTTATTACTTAAAATGTAATTAATGAACGTAAACCAACATGTTTTCTACGCCATGTGAGAATTAACGATAACAAGAACTATCACCTGTTTATGAATAAGCTAATTTAAAGAAAATACTAAGTTTCCAAATCAATTTATGACAATATGAGTATTTTTGTAACGTTATTTCGTTATTATTTATTTTAATTTAAACTCGATAATTTCCAAAATTTGAAAGGAATAAATGTTGTCCAACATTTTTTTCCCCCTCTTACCTTGAAGTAATTTTTGAAATATAAAACAACTTTAAGATTATATTATATTAGTATATTATATTATGTATTGATGATTTTAGTAGATATAACATGTTTTAAATCTATATGTTAAATGTCATTTTTAAACAGCTATAAGTGCGCTTAATGTTTTATTTAAGATGCAATTTACCCCTAATTTCAGAGATAGATGAAGTTACTGATTACTGCTTCAAAACTGTCTATTATTTAATATTGATGATCTGTATCGGCAGTTTCTATTAATTGAGAATAAAAGACTATCTCTCTGGGAAAACCAAAAAATAAATCAACAGTGGATAAATTGCATTAGCATATACTATACAATAAATATTTAGTACAAAAGGACTGCCATAAATAATGCTGCTGTGAATCATATTGAAACTATGAGAATGACGGCCCAAAGCATCGTCGTAACACTGTTTTATCTTAGTTTTTGTAGTGATGCAATTAAATTGCATTATTTTGTAAAAGCCACTAATAATTGCACAAATGTACATTTGCACGCTGTTCACGTGTTTACTTATTTACGCTAGCAGTACAAAAGAAAATGAGTTCAAAATATTGTTTCCTCTCTGTCTATATGAAGTGTATAACACGGCAATGAAAACAGCATCCTGGAAATTATATCTCTTTATACAAAAAATTTGATTACATTACTTTGATCTAAAGGAATCAGTTTATAATATTGCATGTTAATAAAGAAGTTTAACGTTAAAAGTGTGAATTTTATTTCAAAATGCGCATGCATTCTTTTTTTATTTTCGATAAGCCATCTTTCATTCCCTTTCGTGTATTCTTTTTGATTTGTTCTTTACTGCTTAAAGCCTTTTGAATATTGTGTGAATATTACATTTGCATAAAGTTGGTATAGCTTTGTGTAAATGTAATCAATTTTCTACAATAATTGAGATTATTTTGCCGCTAACAGATAAGTAAATTTTTGATTTTAATTATATTAATAAAAGTCATTACCATTCAAAAATGAAGTAATATTTTTAAACTAGAATATTAGAGCAAACGGTACCTAATTAAATAAAAATGACGGAGGCAGTTGACTTAATTATGAAAAGAGTGTAATCTACCTCTACTAATTTCAAATTTAAATATGTAAATTTTATTCTCTCAAAATATTTAAGCAATTTTAACATTTTAAAGCTATTTTTAAAATTATAACTCTGTTAAACATGGAAAACATAATCGTGAAATATAAAATATAACATTTAATTTGAAAATTTTGTATTACGGGATTTATTTTTGTATATATTATTGTCATAATCTCCTATAAAACTTAACCAACCATAATGACAAATACTAGTACAAGTTACATATTTATCCATGACGCTTATGCAAGAATATTAAAACTTTATCTTTTTTGATTAAATACTAACAGGTAGTTAACCAAACACGAGCTTCAGAATACACGCCGCAAAACATATATGTTAGTGTGTGAAGAGAAAACTTAGTACCATTTTAAAGCGTATTGCGCGCACGAAGAAGTGCGAAATTTGGCACAGTTATAGTTTATGTGAAAAGAAAATATAGGAAGCTAAAATTTATACACAATAAGTATATCTTTATACTTCTCTTTAAGCATATCATGCGCACGGAGGAGTGTGAGAATTTTATAGTTCAAATTTACATGGACAAGCAAATAGAGTTCCATCATACGACGGTTTGGGATTATAATAATTAAGGGCATTTAGAAAATAATAAAAGAGTTTTTACAAAATACGTAGTTTACATAAAAGTTCTGAATTTCTGAAAGTTGAAGTTTTGAAAATGCGTTATTGCTTCTTAAATATGGCTTAGTCAAACTAAACCTCATTTTTTCAATATTTCGTACTTTCCAAAGAACTTAAAATTTAATGCACAGAAAAAAATTAAAAAATGTACCAGCTTTGTAGCAGATAATCTCCAAACTGTTTCAAAATTTTGTACCTTACCAAAAATTAAATGTAATCAGTCGTATTTGAAAACAATGTTTTTTTACGTCTATGGATATCAATCTCAATTTTATTAGCGTTTATTTTATTCAATAGTTACAAAAAAAATTAAAACTGATAATACATTTTGTCAAAAAACGAATACGAATGCAAGCTGTAATTTTATGAAACTCTTACTAATATCAAATTTAAAATTCCATAGCTGTTGCAGAGAATCAAGGCAAACAAGACATGCTAATGATGTATTTGTATGTACTCTCAGCTAACGTAGAAGAACTTAATTAAAAAATATTATATGCAATGGTTATAGAGGCATACTTTTTGACAAAAGAACATCAATAACGTTCAAATTTAAAAATTGGTGAATTACGGTCGAATTTCGTCCACTGGACGACCACTCCTGTAAAACAAATTTCATAATTGGTTGTATATATTCCGAAGTCTGTGCACGTATATTCCGATTTCGTTGTAATTATGGCACTGTATTATATTTCTTTACTTTTATAACAAAATCTAACAATTTGTTATGTACTAAATTAATTTAGATTGGAGACAACAGTTCCAACTTAGTAAATAGAAAAATTATCTAAAAATATTTCATTATTATTGACAATAAATTTATTTTGTGTAACCACGCCAAAAAATAAGTTGGTAAAATTAAAATTATTTCATAACAAGTAAAATATTAAGTTACCTGGGCTTAGTTTTAAAATTTATTCGACACAAAAGCAGGCACAGAAGGAAGTTTTTAATTCTCTGTAGTTGAGTGTTTACTAACTAATTAATTTTTAATAAATTATATTGTCAAATATGTATCTTTATCCAATGAAAATTCCCTTTTCATTAAACCATGTCATGTATAATTTTAAATACAAATTAGCGTGAATTTTCTCAGAGAATAATTTTTATGGTCCATACTAAAATATTTTAAAACGTACAGCAGTTCTGAAATTATTTTTATAGAGATAGCTTAATTGAACTGCGGGAATCTTATTGTGATTAATTATTTTTGAAAAACTAAACTGAACTTTATCTATTAATATTCTAGATATTTAACTAAAACTAAAGAAAGCTAACTAGCTAAATGGAATACTTTTAAATTTATCGATTATATGGTTAAAGAGAATTTGAAGAAAGTGGTTTTTTTTACAAAAAGAAAAAAAAACAAAAGGAATCTCGTAATAGATCTTATTATTTTCCCTTTTCTTTCATATTATTCTATCAGAAAATCGTATATAACGTGAACATAGACATTCACAAACCATAGCTTAAGCGAAGAGGTTATAAAATAAAGGAGCGTAGAAAATTAGGTTCACTGTCTAAGATTTACACACGAATGTTCGTCAAGTTTTTAAAACAATGCTCAGGCGGTATTGTGAACATTTTTTCAAAAAAATTATCCAAAATGGAACAAATCTCTCAATCATGGATTATATATTTTCATCTATTTTCTTGTTGAGTAAAATATAATGCTAATGTTTCTTATATCTGGTATACATCGCAATCTGAAAAATGAAGGATCGGGGATATTAGTACTTTCATGCGAAATATGAAACAATGGATATCTTCGTACCCTCGTTTAAGACTTCGGTTCGAAATCGATACTAATCCCAACATTAATCAGTTGTGAAAAAAAATTATCAATAATTTATATAAATGTAGGGCTAGATGCAACTCTTTTCCAACTTGAAATAAAATAAAAACGCAACCGTGGTCAAAATGAAAGCGTGGAGTTCATGTGAAGCTGGCAATAATTTGCTTTTAATATATTTACCATGTGACCGCAATAGATTAATATAATTTTTCACCACCTAAACTAATTGATTAATATGTTTTTTACAACTGTAGAAATACATTTAATTTTTCTGCTTTCTATATTTAGAATCATCGTCATAGTTTTTGGTAAACGTTAGATTAACGTCTAGTAACGCTGTTTTTTTCTTCAACGTTTTAATTTTTGGTAATTTCATAAATAGATGAGTCCGAGGGGAGTAGTTTGATATATATTTTATGGACATTTTGAACAACATCTCTACTAATCTCTTGTATAAAAAATCTGTCAATTCTATATTTATCAATTAATATCCCACCTATTACATGAAGTGAAAAACAATTTTGTTCATTAGGTTTGCCTTCTCAATATTTTATAAATAAATAAATAATCATTTTGTATAAATAATTTTGGGCGTAAATATTGAGACATGTTTAGATTAATACACTTTAATATTATGCTTAATTTCAAGTTCATCTTGAAACGATTTCCAGAGAATATTTTTGGGGACATTTTTAGTAATATCTCTAAAGCAATCTAACATAAAATTCTAAAGTAAATAGCTTTAATTCGATACAAAAACAGAGTACTTTTCGCCACTTTGAGTTGCTTTTTACCTCAAGGTGGCAAACTTTTAAATTTATCGGATGTATACTTTTTAGCATTAACTTGAGATATATATGGGATAGTGTATTTTGTTACTGTTATTGAGAAAAACGTCTGAAATAGACCGATAAATGGGCGCCCGTGTATTTTAGTAGTGATCTTATAAAAGTTCCGTTTTTTTCTTCTGTTTTCTCTTTTGCATATGTGGGTCACCTCCTTGAAATAAAATAATATAAGTGTCATTTTTGGATTTTAGTTCGGAACATTCCATAAATTTTCCGGTTAGGAGCTATAGATTTCTAACAGACGGACAGAGATAGTTGCCTCTAAAATTTAGTTTTGTTTGGGCACTTTGTAAACAAAAACCTAAAAATAAATTACGAATAAGCGGTGAGCGATAACTAAATACAGGATGTAACCATAGATGAGTACAAATAAAGTTTGGCTAGTCACATCACTTAAATTGCTAAAGACAGACAGAAAAAAAACCTCTAAAGTAATTAATATATAATTAAACCCAAACGCGCGGTATATTACCGAAAAAAAAAACAGATAAAATAAGGCAGTACACAAGCAAGCGTTAGAAATTATGAAATTGAGACCTCACCGGTCGAGAAATTGGAGAATGCTTCAAAACCTCCATAATGTTGAATACAAAAAAGTGAAAAAGTATGAAAAGGTTATTAGTACGAAAGGAAGATTGATTGAAACTATAAGGTGAGGTAATTTATGTAGACCTATCTTTATAGCAAAAATAAAGAATAACCAAAATAAGAAATCGATTATGATAATAAAGATATTGGGACATCAATATTTCTATTCCAAACTCAATCATAATTAAATTACTATCATTAATTTTAAACAGAAACATAATGAATTTCAGACACAAATATAATACTATTGCTTTCGATGAAATTAAAAGTGTGCCCATTACATTGTAAACAATTTATTAACTTCATAACCTAAATACATAGATCCACACAAAGTAAACATCTAAGAAATCTTATTCGATAATATAAAACAATATTATTAAATAATAGTTGGAAACAATTGCGGAATCCCCTAAGTACTGTTTTAACCCTATAAATACTCAAAACTTTAAGTCTTTAAATAGAGTCAACTATGATATTAAGATAAGCCATATTTTTCTATGTTTTCAACTATTCTTCAATTTTTCTGTTCCGAAAAGGTGCCAAAATTGTTTCATACATTTTTCTGACACTTTTATCTGTGAAAATAAGTTATTAATCCATGGTAAATTAAAGAAGCTAACATAACTCTCAACGGAGGAGTGGGTATAACCAAATTATAAGGACTCTTCAAAATTACTAAACTTAAAAGCATGATAGTTCATTATTTCAATAATTTAAGCCACAAAAACTTTAAAATATCAAGCAAAAATTAAATATACATAAGTCTCTGCTTCAACCGTTGTGTTCTATTTAATCCGATAGATGTATCCTCATTACATGACACTCGCGGTATTACGGCTTTTCCTTGTGGGGTTTTCTTTATTACCGTTGTAAAATAATTTTCAAAGGAAAATTAATTTTAATTTCTAAACTAATGGTGTTCGCACTATAAAGCGGCTACTTAATTCCAATTAATTAGCGCAGCTTCTCCAAAAGTGGCTGAAGATTAAAAGAAAGAAAAGTGCTTAAAATTAATGAAATCTTTTTCTGACAAGACCAAACTTTGTAAAAAGGTGTACAGTAAAGTTTATAATTCACGCTATTACAAAATATAAAATTAAAATTTAAACAAACAAAAAAATTCAAAAGTAAAGTACTAAATCATAATAGTTTATAGCAAATGTATTCGTAATTTTTTCTGCTTATCAAAATCTTACATAGTCTAATTGCTAAATAAGTGTGATTAAAAAAATTAAATAGCCAAACATGCATGACCAAAAAATACAGAAATTAAACTAAAATGTACACCGTACAGAACTAGTGGACATTTAGGATTTCAATACCGAATTTTAATCGTCAATTGAGAGGGTTAGGATAATAAATCCGTTTTATGGCATTAGAACTTTGGTTGGTTATCACGCAAAAAATATTGAACGATTTTTGACAATACTTAATATTTAAAAACTCAGTAAAAAAAGGGATACACCATAATAAAAAGCATTTTTAGGATGTTAAACTCCACCTTAAACTAATTTCGATACAGATGGGGAATAATCCCATAATTCTAATTGCACAAAATGAGTGATACCGCAAAATACGTAATAATAAAAGATTCGCAAGACAATAAAAAAATCAACTAAAAATAAAAACATTAACAGATCCACTGTAACCACCATGCATCTAGTTAAACATATGACATATATTACTTATCTACATTGCTACATAATTTATTACTTCAAACAAAACTATAACAGTATTTGGGATGGAAGAATTTTCCTCATACATCAGAAAGTTTTCCGTACCTCCAAATAGATTACGTACGTGAATATGACGGATTCATGACCTTAAACAAATCTCAAGAGTAGGGAAACTCAAAACTGAATTATGCACTGGACGCGGATGATAAATTTAGTTGTTTAAGGACCTAATATTATAAAGTAGTTCATCAAATATAGACAATTTAAAACTAGAACATTTTAGATTAACTTCTGGTGATTTTTTTCATGTTCAATGATTTTGAGTTTCCATATAATAGGGATTCAGTAAAAAATTAAAGGATAGACTAATTCAAAAATGAGGAGACTATGTGGGCATCTTGAGAAACTAAACTGTATTTTATAACTGAAGTGACTTTAAAATGTCCCTTTATAATATGTAAAATTGTCAATACAAATTTAAAAGCTAGCTATTCGTAATTAAGATTTTAATCGAACCTCCTCATAGGTATCGACGATTATCTCCAGAATTACTAAAGTAAATTTTATGAACTGAATATCTAAAATAACTTGCAAGCAATGCTGTTGTCATAATTATTTTAGGTACATTCATTTGTCATATCAGTTTCGTTTTTGAATATGCTCAATGGCAATATTTTTAATTAACATACAAAAATATTAGTAGCTAACTGTGAGTAACACACACATACAAACACAAACACACACACATGCATATATATATATATATTGTTACATATAATTTGTTCAGAAGTCGAAGTGTTTTAAAATGTCCAAGTGAAATATAGGAAGACAAGTAAAATGTTGACGTTTTCCGTCAATTGTTAGAATAATGAAATCACACAAACTCGTAGCGAGACTGCGTAATATTCGAAAAGAAATGTTGGTTAACATTTTTAAGCACGCGAAACATTGATCAGTAAAGTACAAATTGGTAAAGTGCACATAACTCTGGAATTAAACGTAACTTTTTACTTTCAAAACGTGTGAAAATTTGACGGTCGCATCGTGTGTAGATAAATTGACATATCCCTTGGTTTCAAACGTAAACTATATATAAAGTAAATTTGTATATAGTTTACGTTTGAAATCGAGTAAATTTATAAAACTAGAATATTACTAATGTTGAATATAAGGTCTATTTTCTGTGGCAGAATGTGAATAAAATAGATAAATGGTTCAATTTACTGTAACATTGCTTACACTTACCAGCATATATGAAAGTAGCATAGTCATATTTAGAAACAAGTTATTACAATATTTAAATGCACCGAGATTTTGATATCAATCCTAATAAAGTAAGGGAGTTTTTAAATAAATTTGTAGAACGGAAAACATATTTAAAAACTTCCAACTCATGCTAAATTTTTCTTTTCCATCCTATTAAACATCCTCCGAAAGTGCAACCATTTCTCTCAGGATTTATTTTCTGTTTACTACATTGTCCATCCATGGGTGTAAAAATAATCGATCTTAATTTGTTGATAAACATATATGACTTACCTTTGGTTTGCATGTAACTTTATCTAATATGGATACTACAATTAATTAAATTTTCAAATACATTAGTCAGTACACACTATTTTCTGTCAACCTGATAAACTGTTTAAGGTACTAATACAAAGTTACGGCTTTTACAATTAAGAAAACAATATACTTGATATTTATCTGCAGTTATGAAAACTGAAGTATACCTTATGACGATTTTAGATATAAATCAAATATTCACATTAATTAGTCAAAACTGATCTGAACAGAGTGATCAATGAAAGCAAATGTATGGAGTCTTGATAATAGAATTTAACATTACCACTATGATAAAGATTTGTTTAATAAGCTTATTTTAACAAAGTGAAGATATATGAATTAATACATAAAATTTATCCATTACATATCTTGGCTAAAAAGATAGATATGAATCAGCCGCCCATACTAAATATTGTAATATGATAAGGCGTGACTCAGCTCGGCCTAAAGAAGAATTTCGACGGGAATTTCGAGTATTGACGGATTACATGAGACAACCGACGATATAGTTTGAAGGCTCTGTTCATTTATTAGAGCTATGAAAATGTGTTTAACAATAACCACCCAGTAAGAGAGGTTCTTTATAGAATATATAATTGAAATATTTAGTGCTTGTCTTAGTATGTCGATAACAGAAAGTTTTATTTATATATTTAGCTTCATTTGGACATGCCATTGATATAGAATTATATTACATTTATAAAAATTTTGTCAAACCTAATGAATATTTATGATTACAAACAATAAATATAGTAACACACTTATGTTTTCTGATCTCTCAATTAAATTTTCCATTATTTTTAGGCTTAAAAAAAGTGGGGAACAGTATACCACTCAATAAAAAAATATAAATAAAATATGATTTGATTGAAACAGAAAAGTACAAGTGGTTATGTTTATTTCATAAATGGGGTCGATAATGTCTATAATATTATTTTTACGTATATCTTTCATCACAAAATTAGTATCGGGAATGGCTGCACGTATTATGCAAAAAATTTATAATTCACGGAAATATTGGTAGAAATATTCCAGCGACTTTTCGATTCAAATTTCAATATTTTAATTTAATCGTGCAACTGCGTATTTACGTTTCAGTAATTGCATCTTTATAATTTCGTTACGTTTGTCCATCCCCCGACTATCACTTGCTTACGACTTTTGAAGTTTTAGATCTATGTGCATGAAATTTCCCTTCAATATTAAACAACATACTAGATACTTCAGCAGTCAAACACATTTTTTATTATTTTTATTAAAATTATGTCAAATTTTCTAAAGTAATTTGTTAATTTTTGTTCATTAAAAACGGTATCACAGAAAAAAATTTCATTAATCAAACGAAAAGTTGTTACACTTTTTAAACTTGCGCATTTATGAACATTATCAAATATTTATACAATTAGATGTTTAAAATAAAAAAAATTACATTTAATTTGATTTCACATAACCAGGTCGAAATCATCGTAAAACTATTAAAAATTGAAGACGAAAACTGGTTTATAAAAGCAATTTGTTGCTTATTAAGGGTTACTATAATCCATCTGAATTCCTGATATGCCTATAAATTTTTTCCCTCTTATTGCTCAAATTAATTCTAGAATTTTTTATCTTTTTTTCATTATTCGATATTTTTCAACTGATCTCATTTATATGGATACTAAAACAGCCAAGATAATTAACGATATATTATTTTTAAATAAAACAAAATTAAATAGTACTCATTTCAAAGCATTTTCATAAATACCAACATTTTTATATCCAGTATTTGTAAAGTAATATTTTGTGTCTAAACGTTAATTAAATATTTGTCAAATGAACTAAATGCTGTGATAAGTGTCCTTGAAGTACTTTAAAGGTTAGGTTAGGTTATTAAAATTTAATCTAAACCATAAAATTAAACCGGAAATTTATTTTTTTCAATTTTTATAACATTTTAATAAAGTTATTGATACGCATGCAGGTACACACGCATTCATGCACGCTCGTATTCACGTAGGCACGTACTAGGTGCTTCATTTTTAACCGACATCAAAATAGAATGACGACACTTAACTCGTATCACCGGTATTAATCAGTCAATTTAGATCATTCTTGGTTACTACTGGTTATATTTTAACCATGGAAATCAAAGGTATGTGATATTATTGTTCAACTCTAAATAGCACAAGTGCCTTGATCAAATATGGATGATACAAATCTAGTGATATTCAATAATATACAACCAAAGGCGACTTAAGTTTTTTCTCCAGCAAAGTCAGTGTGCAATGATGGGGTCGCAAAGTGGTGATAGGAAGTTTACAGTGGTGAGGAGTAATTTCATCGATTTAGGACTCCTTTCATTGTATTGACGTAAGTAAAAATATGTGAAAATTAATAGCTAAACAAGTAAATAAAAAAGAATGATGCAACAGAGAGTAGGTAAGCATAAGTAAGTGTAGGTACAAATACTTGAAATTATATAAGGTTCAATGTTTTTTTCTGAGGAAATTTAAAGTACAAAGAAACTTCTATTAAGACATCACCGTAATATTAAGAAAATTTTTAAATTCTTTTAACCTGATTGCCATCTAATATATGATTTAGTTAAGATACTGTAAATATACTTAATTCATATATGAATAGGTCTAAAAAGTTATCAAATGCGAAATATATATTACTATGGCAAATTTAAAATGTCTACCTCGCATGGATTCTAAGGAAACCGATTGTAAATATGGAAGTACATAAATATATTGCTTACTTACCTTTTGTAGGTACTTATATTTTGTGTGTGTTTAAGAAATTATGAAATCTAGAATTATCGCTTTCGTTTTCCTACCCCATATGCTTGGGTTTCTAAAAACCCAGATACTTGTATAATCTTTGGTTGAGTGGTTTCAAAAGTAAAGGAGCAGAGAATATATTTTTCTGTATATTTTTTAGTACATCCCTGAAAATAAATAACCAAAATTATAAAGAATTATGACAATATAAAATATTTTAGATACCATTACACTTAATCTTTCAAGCGATTTCCCACACTAGATATGGAAATTAAAAAAATAATTTTGAACACTTAATTTGGCCCCTCCAAAATTAACAAAAACATGTTTTTAACTTTTATCAAAATATGTGCAGCTTTATATGTTTATATGTTTTGCGAATGACGGACACGTGACTGATATTATGAGGGTTCTGTTTCTGCTTTCGAGATTTCGAACTCTAAAAATATTGGGTAATTGGTATTGAAAAAAAGAAGTAAGTAAATGAGATATCAGTTTTCAAATCTTTAGTAAATTTGAAATTAAAAGTTATATTTCAATATATTAGATGTGGAAATAAATAGAAAGGTGGAATTAAAAAATGATGTTCTAACCCCAAATTAAGTCAAACTCTGGCAGATATCTAACAACTACTTTATATTCGTGTGGTGGTCAATAGGAAATATTTTTACAATTATGTGACTGACACTTGTCACGAATTTAGAGCACACAGGCTACACGGTGAACTAAGTTACTCCCGGTTTTGCTTCGTGCTATAAAATTACCATCTGTGTCATTTGGTCATTCCACCTAAGGTATAATAAATTGGACTTTTTATGCTTTTTTCATATGTATAAATTCCGTTGCATAGATGTCTAGTCAGTGTGCCAAGAAATCATATAAAAAGCTACGATACGCATATGTTAAGACGAATGTGTCCCAGTTCAGAACCGAGCAACGTTATTATATATTACAGTGTAATGTATACATCGCTGTCTAGGGCGATATTTTATTTTATAAATTATAATAGCAGTATAATAAATATCTTGCGATTTTTCTTACAGCGTATATTTTCTTAGAGCATAGTTAATGAAATCCGTAAATCAATCGACGTAATGTAAAATCGAATTGAGAAATACTTAGAAAACAAAACTTTTGTCCAAAATAAACTTTGAAACTTTCATACTTATAAGATTTTGTCGACACGATGCTGAATTATATTTGAATTTATTACAGTTAATTTATGATTTTTGTTTATTCATTTCAGTCCGTGAACATTTATTTAAATCTGAGTGAAATCTGAATTTATTTTTTCGTTAACGCTTAGAATTGTAATTCTTAGTATTTACTTAACTTCGATAAATGAGACTTAGTGAATGAGTATATATATATATATATATATATATATATATACATATACATGTGTGTATGTATATATATATATATGTGTGTGTGTGTGTGTGTGTGTGCGTATAATAAATATTTAAATAACATATTATTTTTCTGGCATAATCAAAGATCAACACGTTTAATTAATTTCTGTTCAAGTTTTAAAAATCTCTATGATTTTTAAACTTAATGTATACCAAGATATTTATTTGCCAAAGTGATCTCCATTGAATTTAAAAATTTATTATTTTTTTTAGCTTGTTGAAATATTTTAATAAATGCGGTTATTATACGTACATACGAGTATATTGATCTTTGAACACGCTCACACAGATTTTAAGTTAAAACGTTTTACACGTTATAGCAAAGTGACTGAAGCGCGTGTTCACATAAAAGGATTATTGCGAGGAGATGTCACGACTGATCCCAAGGCGCGCGTGTCGTGCCTTCATAAATATTTCCTCTCGGGTTTGGTTTGCGTTTTGCGGCGCTACAGTAAATGGCTTACTGACAAATTATTAAAGGTATAATCGCGTTGAATATTATTTGGTGTATGTCGCAGGTAAACTAACCCGCGTGAATATTTTATAGCGTACCACAGTACTACAATTATAAGTTATGGTAAGGAGATTGGTTATAAGAATCATCTTTTATGTGCACACCTTGACTATCACATGAACGAAAGGTTGCACAACTAACCATTCAAGTTTTTTGGTACCGATTTAAAGATGTTCTTGTTCGAAACTGGTTTGATTAGCATTGTTTTTTGCTCAGAAATTACCCAAATTTTCAATTACGTCAAAAGAAACCCTTTTTGCATGTTACTTGGAATTAAGCGATTATTTACGTTTTAAGTGTAGTCTCGCATTAGCTTTGTAAGATCGGCATGTTTATAATGGAATGGAACGGAGAAAACAAATGAAAAGTTGTGTATTCTTTTACAACGTTCGATTTTTTGCAACATCCGTTATGAGCATAAACAATTTAGGTAAATACCCGGTGCATTCGATTATAAATATCTTAAAATTGCTTGCGAGTATTAGAAAGATGATGAATTATGTATGTTGTTACAATTTGTTTAGTAGTTTGAAGCGTCTGATTTATAAGATAAAAGAAAAATGTTGAAAATTCTTTTTTTATTCTGAAGTACCATATTATTATAACAAATTAATGTAAAGTAATATTTTACTTTTTTATCATGAATCATGATACCGTATATAATATTAGTTAGGATACGTGCGATATTTTAAAAATAAAATCCATCGAAACTTTTCCATTTATTATATTAGTTAGGATACCTACGATATTTTAAAAATATACTTTGTCTAAAGGCAAATATACCATTTTTCATATTTACCTAAGTATAAACTACGTTGGCGGTTCACCCCTTAGGTGCATAGAGATCACCAGAAAATAGTTTTTCCCATTTCCATCGTAGTATAGGATAGAAAAATTTTCCCAATATTCAACCAAATAACCCACGATTTAATCAACCGGAAAAATGAAAAACTTATGAATCAGTTAGGAACTACTAGAAATGTTGACAATGTAAGGATCAATAAAAATAATATATATAATATATAATGAGTGAAAAGAATATATGAGATATGTCAAGATAAATGGGTGTGGCATTTTATTATTTCTGCCTGTCCTAAGTAACGGGGAAGATAGATAAATATACTTGAAAAAAAAAGTAAAGATCGATTTAATTTAGCGATAGGAAATAAACGCAAGAAGAAAATACATCTGCCACTCGAAAGATTGGAAGTTTCAGTTTAATCGCTGCCTGTCCTAAGTAGCAAGCAGCGTAACGGGGAAGATAGATAAATTAAGAAATAGGGGGAAGACAGATAAAGAAAAAAATTTGAGAATTGTCTTATGTAATTTGTATTTTTTTTTGTTAAACCTTGCGTTTTTACTTTAAGATTATTTTTTTAACCAAAAAGTAGAAATATTTAGAATATAATCCAACATCTTTTTCAATCATTTTGTTTTTGATTTTTTCTCAAAATCCACGTTAATATGAAGATATTATAAAACAAACTATAAATTTAATTGAATAACAATGTTGACTTGCCCTTCATTTGAAAACACATCAAGTTATAAAAAAGACTGTCTTTGTTAGCGACTTCTTATAAGTATGTACTTTCTTATGTACTCCTAATTCTTTCGTAGTGCATTGTGTTAATATATATTGATTCTCATGTCTACTCAGATGAAATACTGTAATATTTTTTTATTTTGTAACCTAGAATATGTTGTCGATGATTGTTTATTCGCACATTAAGTTGTCTGTCTTATTTACATGCTTATATGCTGTTCGCTTAAGGTTTCTCTAAATTTATTTATTTCTAACCTAATATTCATTATGGTTTTCAGTTCCCTTCAAATACTCTTTATAAATAGTGCAAAATTTCGTAACTAGCTAACAATTACATTATATATAATGTAATTATTAGCTAATTACACTTTGCATCGACAAATTTGCCTAGATAACCGACAATTTACAGGTCGATGCTGCGGTGTAATTACAGACTTATGGCATTAAGCAGCGTAATGCATTGCGGGTTTTGGATTCAACTCCCCAGCACTAGTTGAGCGGGAGTAGAGTAATGTATGTAATTACATAGCTAAATTCGACAGAAGAATGATGGGAAGTAGTACCATCGGTGCGAGAAGCTACGCATTGCAATCGTCAACATGTCTGCCCAGAGTGGCAATTATGGGAATTACCTCCAACAATAGGCGCTTTGGAGAAACCTCTGTTCAGCAGTGAACAGAAATAAAGTGTTGATGATATTTTACAATATGGAAGGAATGTAAATAAATTCTTGTTTTTCATAATTAGATATAATCGTAATTTTTTTTAAATCACTTATACACTTATCGTACCATATGGAATTTTTCTCGTATTTTCGCATCTAGAAGTGCCTATAGGAAACTCTACCTTACGTATGTTTTTTTTAAAAGAAGAACTATTTGTTGTATAAGATCGGGCAACCAAAAGTCCGGTATTTAATTTTCTTCATCGTAACTCATATAATATTCATTATTTATTTCAAATACAAAAATTATAGAAATAAAATCATAAGTATATTTACTAAGTTAATATGGATGACAAAACATCAGTTAAATTTTCACCAAAAATTATATTAGAAGTAAAAGTTCAAAATATTGACTAAGTGATAAATCCTATAAGATGTAGTCAGATAACTCCTAATGGATAACTCCTAGATAATCTAGGAAACCGTCAATTTTTTCTGAGAAGTTCCTTAGAACATAATACATTATGTGGTATAGTTAAAATAAAACGTTAAAAGCATAGTCAGTAGAATTTCCACCGACAAATTGCCTAGCGGTCATTATATTCATCATAGTTTCTCGGATGACCCAGGATTCATGATATTACTATATTTTGATTCCGGAGGATGTTGGTGCCTGAAAAGCTTATTGATTTTAGCGACTTTGTGATATAGTTGCAGGTGTCAACGTATAAATAATGAATTATGTAATTTATTCCTGGTATCTTCTGCTTTCACAAAAGTGTTGACTAGAAGGGTTCTTTTTAGGTGTAAGACTAATTCTCTATTTATGTTTTGTAACAATATTATTTGCATTAAAATATATATATATGTGGGTGAAAACTAGTGCTGAAAATAAAAAGGTAAAAAATAATTTAAAAATTTAGAAACCCTACCCATATGAAAAACGTGACGTAATTGTTTCAGGAAGATAAATTTTGAAACTTCAAACTGCAGTTGGAAATATTTTCTGGTTCTTTAAGTTTCTTACTAACAAAACAGTGATAATTCGGGAGCCATAAAACGTGTGCAAATATTATCGTTGATGCCCGACCAGTCATAACTGATTAATAAAGGCGACGAGGAGTCTAATGTTGCAAATATATCCTTAAAAATAGGAAGAAACTGTAACTTTGCATAACCTGACCGAATACTTTGTATCACTTTTTTTTATATTTAAATGAAATTGGTGAGATCTTATTTAAAGTTTCAATGCATTTTTAAAATCTTTGAACTACCTGTGATTGTGAAGATTAGCTCTTAACTGTAACTACGAAACAGATAGCTTCCTATCAAAAACAATATAATGGGAATAGATATTTATAGAAATATAGATTTTGATATGAAATTTGGCTACAATTAGTTCATTGCCAAGTCGTTTCACGAAAGTAAGAATAGGTATGACGATCACGCTATTATTTTATGTGTCTCCCAATATTCAGTATGGTATTGGTTGCGACTCATTAATTAATTGTTGCAAATAAATTTAGATGATTTTGAGGCATAAGAACTCTACAGGACGTATATATGTATATATATATTATTATTAACAAAATGCGATGGATTTTCACTTTACTTAAATTTAATTTAAATTTAAAACTTTATAATATTGGGTTATAGTGTGTTACATTAGGATAGAATATACACTTTTCCAAAATTTCAAACTAAAGTTTCAATAACGAAATAGGGGTGAAATAATATTAAAGTTATTTTCAAAATAAAGGTTTAAAATTGATATTTAATATGATATTTCACATTTATTAAAATAAAATATAAACGTAAATCAAAGAGTTGTATCATTATTTAAAATAATCATTTAAAGGGCTATGATAGTAAATATACGCATTTTATAGGGGATATCCCCTATAAACATAAACTTAAGAAAAGTTACCAGGGGTCAAGTAGAATCGCACCATAGAGGTTTAATTTTTATCTTTTGGTTAATTTACACACATCTGAAAAGCACTTTCATGTTGAAATTGAAGTGTTTGACAGAATTCAACATTTATTGTCTTAATTGAGCAATGAATGCGTCTTCTATACACTACTGTGTTATTTTTGGCATTAAAGCATTCAGTTTCGCGTTAATTGCATTTTTTAATAAAATATAAATAAGACTGAAAAATTACAGTCATATTTTAAATGCTGCCCCAAAAATTTTACAGTTTCTTTATTTTCTCATTCTGGAGACTATATTAATTGTATCTAATTTAAATGCTCATATTTTATAACGGCGCAGATTTAAAATAAATGTATATCTGCGTTAAACAGAAATTCATCTCGAAGAAACAAATTTTAAATAACATGAGATGAATTTTATTTCTTTTATGCCTCCAAGTCTAATATAAGATTAAGGTACTTTAAGGTATGAGGTACCTAAAATATGAATATCATTGATGCAGCGTTCCTTTTTCGAACGCATTCTTCGAACATATACTCTAAATGAGTGTGTAACAGTAAGTCAGATTTTTACATTTTATTATGCTCTATTCGCCTTTTCGAAAATAGATTATACGATTATAGGATTGTTCTGGTTCTGCTACAGTATCTCCATATATTAACTGTAAGTTATATAAGGAAAGTAGTATCTGAAGTAGTCGTATACGCAGTCACATTACGTCAATCCAGCAAAAATAAGTGAATGTGTCAACGAATTTTAAAAATACTTGAAAGTTACGTTAATATTTGTTGAATATTCTTGAAATTAGAGTATAAAAAAAAACAATTTACGCATCACTGTTATTTATTAAGTCATATGTGAATAATGATAAATAAAATTTTGTTGAAATTTTAGAAATAAATCTATGAGAAACAAAATAAATGATTCAATTGTGAAATAAGTTTAGTTTTATTCGTCACAAGCGGACAAACTACATTAAAAACATTCACGGTCATGTAGACGATAGAGCATAAACAGTTTTATTATTCGTTAAAATAACCAAACTTGAACAAGAAAATAAGCTTTGTTTTCAAAATGAAATTCATATTTTAAAATAATAAAAATATATACATTATATATATATATATATATATATATATATATATATATATATATATATATATATATATATATATATATTCTAATAATAAGAATTTAACAGAAATATCAGTAATACTTCATGATCTCGTAACAACAATCGGAGCATAATGTTGACAAGTTCTATTGTAGACAATAAACCAAGACAAAGTTGACAATTTACCAAGTTGGGGTTTAATATTTTATTGTAATTTGTTTTGCTTCAACGGCATTACTTTAATATCTTAGTACATAGTTTATGCTATGTAGTATACTCTAAATTTATGTTGTAAGCAGAATTACAAGTTAGAATTGAGTTTAGACAAGTTTAGATTTTACAATATTAGATCCACCAGCAAGTCAAAATGGATGAAACTGATATAGAAACAATTGCATATTACATGGAAAAAAAACAACGAATTTCTTAGAGTGCCATTTAGTCTTATGAAATATGGACACGATTTTTAGGGATCTGTAAGATAATACGTGTCACATGTACTTCAAAAATATAATAGTTTAACAACAGAAGTGGAATATGTATTCGATAGACTTAGATAGCATAGTTTCAAAGTTAAATTAGATAAAACCGAGATTCCTCCGTAAGGAAAATGACTATCTTGAATATGCCCTAAATGATTAATGTTTACGGATTAAGCAGGATAAAATAGAAGCAGTGATTCATTTTTTCATGCCTAAAACTCAAATGGAAATGACATTTTTTGAGGCTTTATAGGATAATATAGCCAATTTATGTGACTAGTTATTAAAAAAAGAAGCCAAAATTATTCACAGAGTCCAATTCAGAAACTTAGTTGAAAATTGAAAACATCTATTAACAAACGCAACCCTATTTCAATACCCCGATGACGACAAACCATTCATTATCAAAACATAAGCTTTGGATTAGATACTTTTGTAATATTATCACAAGTAACAGTCGGTTCCGAGAAACTGGTAGCATATGCTTTGTGAACTTTATCGGGTACACAGGTTAAGTTTTCTTTAAAAAAAGAATTAGAAGCTTAGATTAGCCTTAGGAACTTAGATTAAGTAAATATGATTAAAATTTTCCATAATACCATAGACTTATTATATGTTAACAACAACACTCAAAAATCTGACTCAGAACTAAGAAAAGGATCATTACAAAACTTAAAATTAATCGACAGAATTTGTAGAAACTACACACAGACTTATAATAAAACAAAAGACATTCTGATAAAGAAAAATACTACGAAAATTTCATATAATAAAAGCTCCTTAGACAAGTTATAGAGTCGAGAACTGATAAGATGTCTTCGTGACATGACCTTTCCTAATTATTTTTGCGATGAAGCACTAATCACAGATTTTTTAAACAATGGCAATCAACCAGTATGGGACACTGTACTAAGTTGGGTTACGAATATTTTATATGTGATACGTATTACGATAGGGTTATTCTTTTTATACTCTAAGGGTAGAGATACCTAGATCGCAGGAATGGAGACACTTCATGAATTGAGATGACTCGATGTGGTCCTATGGATGGAGAAATAACACACGCGTGCATTCCATCGTCAATTCACAATAACCAAAATATACTAGCAAACCACGAAGAAGCAACAAAGTATAACTATGAAATAAAGAAAATAATCAGACAAATGAGAGGCTTCAAACAAATGAGAACTAACAGAAATAAGTCAGCTATCATCTACAGCCATAGAGTTCGCGCATAGCGCATACCTAGTTTAAAACTTTTATTATAATTTTAAAGATTGTAATTTCCATGTTGTCAAATTTAAACAGGAAAATTTTGTTTATTTATTAAACAAATATATGTATGTTTTAATAATTTTGAGACCAGATTTATAATTGAGGTGCACATATTTTCGCTTTTTTATATTTGTAGTATTTAATTAGCTTGCTAATTCATTGTAGTTTTTTTGTTGGGGTTTCAGATATTTTCCAATATTATCAAGCACTCACATAAATTCAACAGGTATCCTCAAGTAAGAAACGTTACATAATATACAAATAATTTTCCTCGACAAATTTTAAATAGGTAAAATAGAGGTAAATTAAATCAACGAATTGATTCATAAATATTCCTAAAAGTATACTATTTACATGCAGAATCTTTCACGCGCTGAAGTGGACAAATCTTTATAAACTTTCCGGAAAATTATAATCTATCTCATTGCGAAACAATTTTACCTTCGACCTGTAAAATAGATGTGTATGTAACATCAAGACATCAAAGTTCAGTAGAACGACTGTCCGGGGAAATAAAGATATGGCGCGTTACACTCCAAATATCTCGGGCGTACGTCGGGAACGGTCGGAGCTTTATATTTAGATTTTATGTGGCCTTCTTTACGTTTCGAAGTCAAGGAATGACCTAAGCAATATAACTTACGAGATAATTTTGGTTGCGGTTGTCAGAATTTTAAAATTATTCCTCACCCAATTATTCATTACCCCAAATTGTAGTTCGAGTTTTTTGGATATATCTTACCTTACTTTCAGACCATGAAAAAAAATGGAGAGCTTTCTTTATAAAATTGCCTCTAGATTATTTGATGTCATATATATATATATATATATATATATATATATATGGAAACAATTTCATGACAAATTTATTTCTTTTTCTTCTCATAACCGTTAGGCGACAATGTCAGCACTGCTCGTTGCCTTGTGTTTGCAAATGAATAGAATTTCTTTTTGTCTGAAAGTAGGAAACCTACAAAATTTTAAGCGATTCCAAAGTAATATCTAAATAATTTACCAAAGAATTCTAATAAATAAGCTAAGTAGTGGTAACATATGCCCGTTTACATGTCCCTTGGATTTGTAGTAATGATCTAAATGGAAACGTAGATATCGGTGTAATTATGAAAAATCATAACGATATGATTTAATTATAGATAATCAAATCATATCATCAAATATTCTTCGAACGTCTACAGCGTGCTAAGATTTGTCATGCAACATCCAATCAATTTCCATGGCATTGAGTGTTTTATGCCTTTATTCACCTTTACTTTGTAATATCCTTTTTTAAAAAACAAAAAATGTTTTTGAGGTTTTGATATGAAGTAACGTAGATATGAAGTAACTCATGTACTAGAAACTGTCTGAAAAGTTTAATACATTGTTTTGTCAAAAAAATTAGATTTACTATTCTTATGTGTGACTTTCAATTTTCGAAAAATACGATCATGCGTTTTTCAAATTTGTAAACAATTATGTTTATAACCACTTGGTGTAGCTATTGATAATACTTCATGACTTCTAACTGTCACGTGAGAGGAAGAAGTTATAGTTTATTACGCCTCTCTGGAGTATGTACACGGAACATTTTACAGCGTACGGTTATTTTTCGCGTTCATTAACGCGTTATTTTAATAGACCGTGTCATTTTTTCTTGGTATAACGATCTTTTTTGAAAAATGATCGCAGGGTTATAATAATAGTTCACAATCTATGATTAATAAGTGTAATGTTTAATTTGAATCGACGTGTGTTTTATTTTTATTCAATATTTTTTAACGTTCATTTTACTTTTGCAGATATCTAACGATTTATGTTAGTCTGTAAGTTAGACATGGAATTTTTTAATAAATTATTAAAGTAAATAATTATAAGGAAAGTAATCACATATAAAAATATTTTTACTGGGAGTTCATTCAGAATTTTTAATCAAGGGGCGTTTCATACTATGAACGTAGGTTATAAAATCGATTTGCTTACGACCATGTGGTTGATCAGCATAAATATCAGTATCCCGTAATAAAGTCTTTTGTTTACACCTATATATAACACCAAGTATAAAATAACAAAACTAAATTTTATAGTTTTGTAGTCGAACTACGGATATTTTTACTTTCATCAAAGATGACAGTATATTTTCTATCATTTTTTTTATTTTGAAGCAAAATTAGCAAAATACTTAGTCTCAAAAGAATTTATAATGTTTAAGTAAGAAAATGGGTCTAAAAATTTCAAAATAATACTAAGTGGACATGATCATTTAAAATATCCATAGAAATGTTCGTGATACGTTAAGAATTTGGTTTGTAGAATGACTACCTAATTCTACTTTTGCCTATACATTTAAATTATTTTGTTTTATGAATCATTGTCACATAAGACTCAATCACATCTGATGAAAGGAACTAGGTATCCCGTAATAGATACTGATATTTCTCTCCTCCCACAACAAATATTACTCTTTTTTTTTAGCAAAAAGCAAATGAATAGGAATATACTTATCATTTTAGATATGAGACTAATTCTGCCAAATCATCTTCGAAGATCTTCACAATTTTATATTTGCGAGACTTGGTTTTGTGTTCGTTTCAAATGAATGTATAAATTAATGTAGAAATAGTAAAACAGTAGAAAGAAGATTCAAATTAAATATAATAATAAAGACATTTTTTGGATTGAGTGGAATTTAAACCCTTGGTTAATACGAGTATCATACCATAAAAAGTTATAAATTCGTTCATGCAGTCTAGAAATTCCGTTGCAGTAAAAGCTTCATAAATAGGGCTATTGAATTTATTTATAGTTTACGATTGACCGCTAGATGTAATTTATTCGAGTTCCTGTGTATTTCCGTCTTATTTGTTATTGTTTTATAACTATTTATTTTTATGCTTCCGCATACCGCAGGCTTTGTGTAAACCTATAAGTTGAGCATGAAATTTTAAAGGAATAAATATATAAATGAAGTCGTTTATATTGTATTACTTATACAAAGTAATTGCAATTGGTACAAAATAAATTAAAACTTTTAAGGTAAAACTAAAACATTGTATTACACACACAACAGGTGCGCGTGAGCGCACGCACGCTCACACACACAAATGCACACATGCGCATCCAAACACACACACAAACACATCTTATTATGATGTATTCTTGCTACCGGCACAGCCTGGGCAGAAAAGTCTCAAATAGCTGCAAGTGAGCCTATAATTAGTTTAGTAAATGGTGGTTTGTATTTCACTAAGATCAACACTATATTGTGTACCATTTCCAATATATAATTCATTTTTATTCTAGTTACTTTCCGAAGATACATTGGGGATAAAATAAATAATACACAGTCCACTTAAATGATATGAAATCAGAGAGCGTAAGAAGAAAAATCAGGCCCTAAATTTATGGAAAATATTCCTTGTGTTTTCTTAAAGTTTTCAAGAAAAAAAAATTAAATATTAAGACTCAAAAAGTACAATAACTGATAAGATAACTCCCACAAAGTAAAATAGGCAAGAAAATATTACGATCAAGTCGTAAACTTCGTCCATTTTGTGGACGACAACGCGATTACGCGGCTCGTTACGCGCCGCTTACATTGATTATTACGGCGCCAGAACGTAAGTTCATTCATCATTATGCTTTACGTGCGTAAACAAGTGGAAGTAAAATAAACGAGCGAGTGCCGTGCGGTGCTGATGCGGCCCAGTGACCGTGCGGTTAACAGGAGTCGGAGATATCGGGGTTAATGTTATTTTGAAGTTTCTAACTTGTTTAGTTCCGCAGACTGAGCTGCCAAAGTTACTTTCAAAACGTATGGAGAGTTCCTGTGTCGTCCGATAATATCAAAAGTTATATTTATATTTAATTTTACATAAGTAGATTCTTTTACCGTGTCCATGTCTCAATGATAAATGAGCTTTTTAGTCTCATGAAAAGTCATTCCAAGCTACATATTTCATATTTCGATATTGCAGCTCAAAAATTGGATTGCGTAATAAAAAAAAGATCGCAAATTTTTTTACTCGACCTTAAATTTGCTGATTATTTATATCCTTATTGATATGATATTTCAAAAAATAAAGTAATCGATATATAACCACATCTTAAAGATTTTTGTTTGAGTAATTAAAAAAAAGATTAGTTATAATCCCAGAAAAAACATTAATGTGCGAAGAACCTGGAGCGAATAGATATCGCACCACGAAAATTTCGTACAAATTTTGGCACTTATAACTTTTTAAGGGTACACAATATATTTATAAAGCCTTAATTTTTCAGAACATAAATACATTGTCTACTACGTATATATCTCTCACAGGCGTGTATTAAAAAAAATGCACAATTTCACACAGATTTAGGAAAAAGGTCTTTATTTGTGTTCTAAGACCTCCATTATGCTGACTTTCAAGATTACAGGTTGAATGGAAATATCCCATATATTTTAATGATTAATAGGCAAGACAAGAATTTTAAAAAATTGTTAAAAATGTATAATTTGACAAAAAATTATTAATTTTGGCTTCTGGATTTTTCTGTTTACCAAGACTTTTTTCTCTGTACCAACTTTTTTTAATAAAACTTTTCACAGGCACATATATTTTTGTTGTGTGAACCAAAAACTTTTTACAGCAATGTAAAACTTGAACTTTTTACAATAATGTAAATGTCTTAGAAGACTATCACTAATTTTAAATTGATATATATGAAGCCGTTTTTTGAGTAAAATAGATTTAACGGATGGACGAATATTATTAGGTCGTAAATTTAAATTTATCAACAGACATGTTATCGCTACCGAACCATGTTGAACAGTGATATATCTAATGTATGTATAAAAATATCTGTGTTTTCGTAATACATTTTTATCGTATACATACGATAAAAATGTATTATGGAATGAACAAATTTAAAAGCTACTCTATGGATTTTTTTTTTATATTCTCAGTAAATACTATTACTATAATACACTTAAAATAGAAAAGAATTACAGTGTCGCGTATCTCGATTTTGTGTTAAATTAATTCATATATGAATTCAGTGCTTGGTTGACGGTTGACTTGGTTGACGGCAATAGTGATTGACCATTTTTGTTTATTCGAATAGCATGTGAACTAATCAGCAGTTCTCAATTTCTAATCATTTTACCGAATGGATAATTTTCAGACTAAAGCAAACTTTTACTCATTTAATAGGAATATACGGCCTTTATAATATATGATTAAAGTAAGCTTGGATTAAACTTTAGTTTTATTTAAAGTAATTGAAAATATTTAATAATTATATCGATTAAGTGTCGATAAAGAGTTTATAAGTTATTTAAATATTATATTTTCATTTTAAATAATATTTTCACAACATACATGAAGTGTCGAAAAAAATTACTTCGCCAATAAGCTTCGATTTTTCATGAAAATATAAATTACATCATATCGTGATTTGGTAAGTTATAAAATATGTAACTAATTTTTAATCAAGTCTGAATGAATTATAACTAAATTTGAATTTCCCTCACTAGTCAAATTATTCAATAAACTGCTCATTAAATTCACTGATGTTAATGCTTAAACGTAACAAGCAGTCAAAAAGTAATATTTAAAATTGATCACTTAACATGTAATAGAAAAATTTATAATCGCATTTTCTTTCGACGTAAACCGCATTTCTATCTCACGAAATATTATGATGCGAGTAAAACGAGAACGTATTTACGATTTGAAATATCTTAACGCAAGTATCGCATTAATTTTCGAGTATTCGTCTGGGGCTGTTATAGTTTCAAGTTTATAAGCCATCTATCATTCAAAAACTTGGCTTTGTAGTAATCTGATTATGTTGAAGTGACACGTTTCTTCCAGCTCACGCTCCCGTGCCCCGGCCCGCGTCTGGCAACCTCGCGCGAATGAAAGTTGCATACAAATTGAACGTTTTTTGGACTTGGGTGTGATCCTAAAATATGAACATTTGTCTTGCTTACCACTATAATGTAATATTCAATAAGTCCTAAAGGCAAGTATTAAATGTTCGAATATTGAGACCGGAGCAAAGACGTCATTTTAAATAAAATTGTCATTAGCGCTCTAAAATTCCTCAAAAGGCGATCTAATTTTCATTCTGTTTACTCGATTTATTTGACTCTATATCTTTTATCATAGTTTACAAGTGGCAATTCGCCATGTCTTTATTCCTTTTATATGAAAATAACATGTTTATTGAGTAAACGAACATTGTACTGTGATATAGGAATAATATTTTACGCTATTTCAAAACGGGATCTACGGGGACTATTTATGGATTAAAAAGTTTCTTCTACATTCCCATTACACAAAATAAGCTAATAAAATACAAAATTGAAAGAAATGTAATCAATAAAAAAATAAAATTTTAATATAACATGCTGTGTTAATGTATATATTGATTAATTATATAACTAAATACTAATATCATATTCATATTCTACAACACATACACACTCACACACACATTATGCTTATTATTATGGTTCTAATAATTCATAAATTTAAATCAAAATTTGTATGTATGTAAGTATTTTTTTGTACTCCAAAATTTTCCATATTTTTAAAAATGGCAACTTTCATTAAGAATTATTAAGAAATGATGTAAATTTCCTATTCCAATGGCGAGAAGATTTTTTGAGGCCATAGAGATTTGTTTAACTTACGTATTTTAGATGAGTCGATCCTAACACCTTCTGGTGGTTCCATGTACATTTCTTCCAATATCTCATTCTTACAGGAAGTGACACCTAATAGAGTCATAGCTACTAGTTGGCGAGAATGTTTCTTTATAGTCAATACCTTTTATTTTGAAAAACCTCCGGGTACACAGGCCAGTTTTTGTCTTTCTATATCTCCTTCCTTGTTCCTTTGCACACAGAAAACACATTGATATACCAATAGGCTTCTTTCCTGTTATGTTTGTTATCGTCCACGTATTGTTATCCTTCAACAGCTTTCTTCCAATTCTGTTGGTCAATACCAGTTACTGTCTCTTCATAGGTACTTGGTTTATCTACCACAGTCATATTAATTTCCAAATTTCTATCTCTCCGAGGTCTTAGAGTCAAATTGCTACGTTTTTGCATAATTACATTCCGGGGTGGATGATAAGTAGCATCATTGCCTTCAGAACTCCACATACTGTCATCTGAAGAAACTTCAGGTTTATCTGGTGTACTTAGTTGTGGGAGCTGGTCTTCATTTACACACTGTCCATTAACTTTTATCTCAATAAAACTACGTCCTTGTTTGCTAATACTGCTAAGTTGATCAAACCTGAAGTCTCTTGACACATGTTTCTTCTTTGTATTTTGGTTATACACTCTATGGTTTTCCAGCTTGTGTGCCACTAAGATCATTTTAATAATTTTCTTATCCAATTTTTTTTTTTCTATTGAAACATGCACATATCTCACTAAACTAGATATTCGATTTTCTTTAAAGTTTGGTTTTTGATTAAACCAGAGGTGTCACATCAATGGTTTGACTAAATGAGCTTCCTCAATTTTTAGATTAGTTGCTCACCATCGTTTAAATAATTCGTTTAAATTAGTTTTTCACCATCATTATCCATGTGCAGAATGGACACATCATGCTAAAATTGGTTATTTACTATGGTATTATATTTCATGAAACACTTCAGTACATCATCTTTGTGTTTTAGAAAATAAACATGGCAATAACTCGTAATACCATTCATAAATAACAAAAAATAACGCTTTCCTAATACTGATGTTTTTTTTTCATGAGACCACAAACATCACTTTAGACTTATATCATCTACCTGAGTTATGAACCTCGTTAATTTCTTAAATATTAACCTAGCTTGCTTACCATACTGATATGCTTTGCATACAAAATTATTATTACTAATTCATTTAATAGGAATTGTTCCAGTTTCACTCATGTTTTGGAGTTTTTTAACATTTAAGTGCCCCAAACCTTCATGCCACATTTTGATATCTCTTTGGACAATATTACAGCTTTCTTGTATAACCATTTTTATTTCGAAATCATAAAGATTTTTTTTTAGATATGCACATATGACCACTGTATTATCTTTCATTATTTGAACAATTTCATTATTTTTTATGATCATATAACCTCTTCTGACTGCTGCTCTTTCAGAGAATAAATTTCTATGTCATTCAGGCACATGAAGTACTTTTTCCAATATATTATCTACCTACTGACCTTTTACTTTTTTCTAATTAATATCGATCCCTCGCCAAGAACTTTCATGTTTTGCTTGTTTCCTAATTTGACGGTTTTTTTCTTATTACAGCTATTTTACTCTTTATATCCACAGAAGAATTCACGTTTGTATGTCATGTGTAATAACGTTTCTCTGTCCAATATCCAAATTTTATATTTATGTAGACATGATAAAATTCTTTCTGCACCGAACGCTAACATATTTTATTGCTTTCGGTTCTTATAAACAAATTTTCTAGGCGCTTTGGATTCCTTCCAAAATGACCCCTTATATAATAATATAGCATACAAAACGATATATTGAACTACTTTTACCGCTTGTGTAAGCACTATTTGGTTCCCACTGTGTTTAATATTTTTTTAGATTTTTCTTATTGATCACTAATATGGTTTCATCGTTTGTATCATTCCTTAGGCTGGCTTCTTCGTCGATTAAATGTGAAGTAACATTTTGGATAGTCAGATTATCTGGATCAAGTGATAACCATGCTTGTCGCATAGAATGGTATATGGGGGATAATTACCTTAATATTATACTAATCACTGTGGTATTACTAAATTTTTCTCCACATTTTCAAGATGTTTTGCCAAACCTTCTACTTTTAAAACATGCTGAGTCAGTATGTCACTTAAACAATATGTGTACTGGTAGAATTTTTCATGCACAATCGTCTTCTTTAATTCGGATTTCTGTTCATATATAGCTTCCAATTTATTAATTTCATCTTTTGCAGCGTTACAAGTTTTTACCAGAAAAATCTGGGTGAAATCCTTGAAGACGTCCAAATGAACATAGCTATTCCTTCGTCCTTGTTTAATTGTACTTTTGCTCCATTTTTTGCAGGTTTTCGAATGTATATATTTAAATCTTTTACTCTTAAAGCATATTTGACTTGAAATTTCTGCCGTCAAACTTTTAAATCGTCATCGAATTTTTGACTTC
Organism: Druceiella hillmani; assembly: GCA_039881145.1. Classification (NCBI taxonomy): domain Eukaryota; kingdom Metazoa; phylum Arthropoda; class Insecta; order Lepidoptera; family Hepialidae; genus Druceiella; species Druceiella hillmani. The sequence continues at coordinate 7,346,298 of JAYKKI010000018.1, read as the reverse complement.
CATATTAAAGATAGATTAAATTCTTTACAGCACGTGCCACAAAATTTTTTAATTGCAATATATTTACCCTTCACTCAATTTTGCAGAACATTCATTATTTCTTGCCTTTTGGTCCCATTTGAGATTTTGTACAAATAAATAATAATATTTAATGAAAATTTCTTATCAACTTAGTTTTAATGAGTCACAAACCTTGACATCACAGACACTATTTCTTTATTGATACCTTTAAATTTATGTGGCTTAATAATTTTAACAACTGACAATTTGACTTTGAAAAAGGTATTTTGTGTTATGATTAGTTTAACTTATTTATTAATTATGTAGTTTAGTTTAAAGCACTAAAAACTTCAGTTCGTTAAACGGATTTTTGTCTCTAAGATAACAATTAATTCATTTTTATGTTACTGAATGACGTATGTATATCAAAAATATGTTTATCTATTACAAAGCATTTTATCGATTAAGAAACAAAGCTTTTAGATCTTGGTGATAGCCAGTTGTGTGACCGTAAGTTAATTCACATGACAGACAATGGGTCATGTATATTGAGTAAAACCGAAGTATGTACTCGAGCCCTGCTCTAGATACCTAGTTAAAATAAAGTGTGTGATGCAACCATAGAAGTTTGGAAACTAATGTTTTACTGTTGTCAATGGCCCTGTGGAATGCGTGCATTTCTTAGAATGTGATATAAGCGAGCATTACGATATTTATCTGGATAGTGAGCACTATGACAATTCATGCAGACCCAAGTCAGTCTGTAGAAGAATGCGAAGTGGTATCCGAATGATTCCAATTCATATTCTTTTTCTTTTACAATGAGAAGGTAACAAATACAATGTTCAAATTTAACCATAGCTCAGTGCACAACTTATTACCTGTTAAGACTAACTTTAGGATTTTAAGTATTACATAAATTCATTGAATACAAATAGCCTGTACGTATAAAATATTCTGTAAATTTACGCAAGATGTGGGGTGATGACCTAATCGACATTCAGTCTACTGTTTTTTGTATGGCCAAACTTAAGTCATATTGTCTAGACTGAAAACCCTGTAATGCATTATATTATTAAATTTCGATCTCAAAAAGGTTAAGGTACAAAAATTAGCTACAGTCTTAGGACATTTTTGTGGCTTGGACTCGTAGAACTTTTCTTCCATAGAAAGTGTAATCTTGTAGACTTGTAGAATTTTCCGTCCATAGAAATTGTAACCACATGGACGTGTAGAATTTTTTCCCATAGAAACTGTAATCTAATGGACTTATAGAATTTTCCTCCAATAGAAAGCATAATGTCATGGACTTGTAGAATTTCCCTCCCATAGAAAATTTAATCTAATCGATTTGAAGAATTTCCTCTCATAGAAAGTGCAATCACGTAGACTTGTAGAATTTTCATTCTATGGAAAGTATAATCTCATGGAATTGTAGAATTTGCATCCCACCAAAAACTGTCATTTCAAAAAAATTGAAGATCGTCGATAAATAATGCAACTAACTATTTCTGAAATGTAATATGTTGAAGAATCATAAAAAAATTAAAAAAACAAAAGGTGCAAAAATAAAAGCTTAAATAAAAAATTATCATTGTCGTACCTATGTGCGAGAAAACTGAATAAAAAGCAAAGAAATTCGGTTAAAAATATAACTGTGAAAATGACCATTTTTCAGTTTAAAGTTAGCCCTAAAAGTTGCGAGATAAAAGTAATCGCATTCATGCAGAACTTTGCTAGATGAATTTCAATTAGTGAGTTATAGATTTGCATTTAGATTTAATGAATCACAAAACTGAACTTGGCCGCGATAATTTCTTATCTCCATGTCGCTTTGGTATATAATAAAATTTATGAAACTATTAGAATATTTTTAACTCTACTTGTTATCGCGACAAATATTTAAAACTATTAATTGCGATGAAGTTCAATCTTCAGCACAGGAAAATAAAAAGGTAAGAAAAGAAACCGAAGTAAGACAAGAAATTGTTAGATAAGAAAAAAATGGCTTTCACTGAAATATTTCTCAAATATTTTTTATATTTTTAAAAACTGTTATTCGAAATTCTATGTAATATAAACATGACTTAAAAAAATCAATTCGAAAAAAAACATAGACCTTGTATTAAGAACGTTGTAAAATGATGTGGTACGTCATATTTATTATTTCCTTTCATTCGTGTCATTATTATCGCCAACCATGGAAGCCCCATGACCTCAATCTAAAGTGAAGAAAGTACCTAAAATAACTAATGTAACCTAACGGACACCTGGGTTACATGGCCATAATAACGAATCGTTTTCGGACGTGACTTTAATGCCAAACTACTGGAATGAGATATCCTGCTGGCACGTGTTATCTGGAATGAAACCAGGAATAACTGTTACCTTCAGCATAAGTTACCATTCAGTGCATAGAAAAAAAATAGCGATGAGTAATAAATCGTTACCTCTCTATAGGATTAACACGATAGATAATCTCATAGAGAGGTAAGGATTTATGGAATAAAAATACAATAAAAATACACATGGAATAAAAATACAACGGACTTGATAGAATAAAAGTGTCTTTTTATGGATTTTCAAATAAAAATTATTTTTACGAGGCTTTTAAATAAATGAGGTTTTCATCAAGTCAAAAGTATTTCTCTGTTTGATATATACCCATGAATTATTTTAGTACCAAGTTTTTAAAAGATAACCAGGGAAAGATGATTAGAGATAAATTATTCCTAACTTTTTTTTCTCACTGACCAAATGAAATAATTTTAAGTGTTCTCATATTTCTTTTTAATCAAAAATAAAGTAATTGAAATACTTTGATCGTGAGAGGAATATGAATACTTATCTAATAAATAATAAAATTGAATACGAATAAAAAGTATGATGACACCCTTAGTACCATATTAGGCATTCCTTTATTGTGATATCTAATTGATCAATTAGGATGAGAAATAAATTATATGTATTTTTGAATCCTACGTCGTAGTAAATATTTTTAAATTCTGTCCATATTTTATTAGTCATTAGTTCAAATAAATTTACAAGTAAGTTACATATAATTATGGTACTAAAAAAACTTTGAATATAATGATTCGAGAATAAATATGTGGTATAATTACTTGCTTATATTAATATTACAGGATGTATTAAAAGAAAACATAATTGTTTTAAAACTCTATTATAATATATTAAAAAGGTATACAACTTAAAACTTAATTCTGTAGTCACTTAAATGGATCAAATATATTGAATGATGCTTATTACTCTGTAAAAATTAACAACTAATACGAAATGCTTAATATTTAGATATGAGTAATGACTATGGATACTGCAGATTAATGTATTCTAATTTTAAAATATGTCAGTTGCTCAGCTATCAAATTTTATAATAGTTAATACGCTAATAATAAAAAATTCGTACAAAAATAACCATACATCTTATAATATAATGGTAAGTGAGAGAAATGAAGTATACAAATTTAAAGAAAATAAAGTAGCTCATATCACTATGAACTTTATATAAACGAAAAATACTAAACAACATGAGTACGTTTTAAAGATTGATATTTTTTAAACAAAATACGTTTATTGCAGTTTGCTTGAGAATATATGTAAGAAACTATAGATAAGAGTATTTTAAAGGTAACAATGCACATTCTTATATGTTTTCTTATGTGACACGTATCTGAAGAACAATTAATTATTATTATTATGTCTAGTCTATTGACTGGCTATTTGTATCACAATACTAATATATAAAAATTCAGAAATCAAATAAGCAATTCCTATTGTACTTACGTTTCTACATATGTGTAAATAATTGTATAGATGGTTGGTTTGATGATAATATAATTAGGCACACTCTATCGTGCGGCTTCTACCAAATGAAAGTTGCACATAAAAACGATGTAGCTTCTGCCACTCGATCATTTTTTTTTAATATGTAAATTTTTTGCAGGATAATAAGACAATTAGGAGGGAAAATTGTGTTGAATATCAGAGCCGTTATCCTGTCAACTGAATACTACATAAAGTTTGTTCGCTGTTGATATGCCAAACGCTAACGAGTTGAAATGAAATTTGGATTTATGTGTAGTCTGATATTTGTATAAAGTGTAAGATTGTTAAACTAAATTTATGTGGAAAATTTTATAAGTTTCAAGTATGTTTTGAACAATTTATATTAATTTTTATTGTGTAATAGCTTTTATCCGCGGTTCCGCTCAAATGGAACTTATAATTTTAATGTTTTTTATTGTATTATGTATTTTAGTACGATATTATTTATAATTTTATGTTTCCTTATTTAAGATTATTTTTTATTGATCTTAAATATTATTGGCAACCAAACATAAATAAGAATCTTTTAATGAAATTCTTATGTTCCGAAAGTACCCTTTCTTAGCTAGAGAAATGCATGAGCAAAACAACTATTACCATCCCCAAATAGTTGGACACGCATATTTATGGTGAGAAATCAATTTGACCACTGCCACATCTAATAACGATTGAGGTATGCCTCTATCTCACCTGCGCTATTCCACGTAGAATTACTGGTAACGTTTGTCTGAAATTATCAGCGAAAAGAACTGTCATGCCACCCATAATTTGATTATTATTCGTGAGATCCTTTAGTGCACGATCGAATGCTTCCAATAAAGTTTTATGTGGCATTGTTCTTTCGTCCCGAAATATCAAAGAACCCTATTGTTGTAATTTTGCTGTACTGCTCTGTTCAGATATGTTACATAATCCAGAAATGTTACAAATGGCATTTATTGGTAGTTTAAACATAGCATGAACTTTTCGTCTTCCATCAAGTAGGATGGCCGGGATATCAAATGACGCTACTGGTATAGCTAGGAAATATTCCGAACGGAGTTTCGCATGGAAAAAATTAATTTGAAAAATCTCCATTTTCACCTGGTGACTTTAAAAAGGAAAGTTTTCTATATTATGAACAAGTGTTGAGGATAATGTCATAGCTAATTCTTTTTATGGTGTCTCTTGCCTTGCAGTCAATAGTTCCAATTGTCAACTATTGCATGATGTTTCTCTCACGTATTTGTTAGCTTCAGATGTGGTATTATCATCTTTCGGGATATATAGACGCATACTGTTAATATTATAGCCTGATAGTTTATTTTTCCAGCTTGAGCAATATGACATTAAAAACTTCGTCATTGAAGTCAATATTAACCGTATTTGGTTTTCTCTTTGTGCACTATATATGTACTTACTCGGCAATTTTTTTACTCCAAACGTCATCATTTGTAATGCATATTAACTCAAACGTGTCAAATAAACTCTATCAATAACTAATGATTATAACAAAGAATTAGGAAGTTTTGAAGGTGCTACAAAACTTTTAATATCATTTTGCCCTGCTGAAACACAAATTTAGAGATTTATTTTTAAAGTTAAGTGCTGAAAAAATTATAAAAGGTTATTAATTGGTTTTAGTATATTATATATTTTACTATATATTTAATATTTATATATTATATTTATTTATTAGTCGTTGTATGTGATTTTTGGATTGTGAGATGTCCATCGAATAGATAGTATCTACGATTGTTATTATTTAGCCGGGATTAAGATGGGTAACTCCTAATCTCTTGTTGTAATATGCCCGTATTCCACCTTACCCCAAAAGAGCTGATAGTTTTGAATCAGGTTTGCGCTAACATTAAATGCCCTATGCCTCTATGTCAAGCACCCGTCATAACTTTACTCTTTCACTTTTGTCGAATTTTCTTGCACATTAGAGAATATTAACCTAACCTTACAAGGAAAATTCTTTTACTTTTTAAAAGGTAGATTTTAATTTGAAGAAATTTCGGGTTGAATTTTCTTAAACTTTCCAGAGTATATAATTCCACTACGTCCAGCTGTTCATGACTAAAGTACATGAAGATATTTTACATGGGGACCTCATTATTATAAAGCAGAAGAGAATAAATGTTTGTCTCCGTTTATAGCTGGGGTGGAATGTTTTTCTTCACATTTCATTACCTTTTTATAACTTTGGATAGGCATTTTAAAATTGAAGTGGAGTTCCATTATTACTTTTAATCTTACCTATATAACTTTGTTATATTTTTAGACTTGCTGTTTCAAACTTTATAAATTCGAGTATTATCAAAATTTATGATCGATGACATAGAATAGTCTAGGTTTTAGATATTTTTTGGGTTTCTGTCTTTTTGACCACTAATTGGTTGAAATCAACATGAACGGATATTAAAATCCGATATAACTAACAGGAAATTAATATTCAACTATGAGTCATAAATAAGCTTGATCTGTAATAATTACTGTGAACATTAAATACATCCAACGGGGATATTAGAATTAAGTAAATACTCTGACAAGGAGCGCATTGCTATAACTAATTTCTGTGTTTCACTAATTTCTCGAGCGGTAACCGTTAATTAACTATGCAAATGTGAGCGTTTATTATTCATAGAAATTATAATGCAGGAACATGAACAAAGTTGCTGCGCTTAGGTAAGTCTTCTCTGCATAAAATGATGAACCGATGATGAAAAATTTAATGGTTTAGTTTTTTCAATAATAATAATGTTTTAGTATCAACAGTTTATCAAATAATCTATTTATAGTATGTCCTGATAGATATATTAATGTCCCAACCGCTAATGAAAAAATTTAAAATTTGGAGAAAATGTTGATTTTATAATGAAGGCATCGTTTAAGAAGGGATTTTTCGAAATTCATCTACTAAGGGGGTAAAAATATTTGACTAATTTTGTATGGGAAATTTTTTTTTTATGGTAACTTTTACTTAAAACTGGGTGTTCATGCTCTTTAATAAAAAAAATGTGACCCGTGTTTTAGGATTTTCCGAAATTCAACCTCTATGAGGGTGAAAAGAGATGGTTAAATTTGTATGGGAAAAAATATTTTTATTGTAATTTTTACTTAAAACTAGATGTTCATGCTCTTTAATAAAAATAATGTTACCTCTAAGGGAGTAAAAAGGTGTGTTTTAATTTGTATGGGAAACTTGATACTATCTCTCTTCAATACCTACATCTTCAACACCTTTTTTCACCCCCTCCCCCCCCATCTAGGGGGGGGGGTGAAAAAGGTGGCCATACTTGTATGGGAAAAAATGATTATGGAAATTTTTACTTAAATATTTTCATTAATGCTTTTCAATATAAACAATGAAACAATTATTTAAGAATTTTTCGATATTCAACCTCTAAGTGGGTGAAAAAGGGTGGTTAAATTTGTATGGGACTGAAATTGTTTGTCAATTTTTAATTAAAATTTGTTATTAATGCTTTTCCATACAAATCATTAAACAAATACTTAGGCATTTTCCGATATTCTAATCCTAACGGGGTGAAAAGGAGTGGCTAAATTTGTATGGGAAAAAAATGTAATGGTAATTTTGGCTTAAAAATTTGTATTAATGCTTTGCAATACAAATAATTTAACAAGCATTTAAGCATATTCCAATATGCAGCCACTAAAAGGGTAGTAAGTGGTTGCTACATTTGCATGGGAACAAAATTGTGGTGGTACTTTTCACTTAAAATTTAGCATTAATATTTTCAATATAAATAATGTAACAAGTATTTAAGAATTTTACGAGATTCAATTTCTAATCGGAAAATTGGTACCTAAGTTTATACGGAAAAATATTATATTGTACTATTGTAATTTTTTACGTGCCACTGTGTTCACTGGCTGTACTCGGGGTGGGGGGGGGGGGGGGTGGAGATCTGTTTTCATGCCGCTAATACCGCTTATACCCGATTATTGTTTTTTTTTTAATTTAAGCGACTACAATTTCCCCTTAGAAGCTTTTTCACAACGTTGATTAACAAATCTTAGGTATAATTATAAAGTGTGATAGGCATTAACTTAGGGCAGGATTGCTTTTCACATGATTTGAACACTACCCAGTACCAGCACCAATGTGATATATAAAGAAGTACTATATTAAATTCGAATTTCTTTTCTGCTGATTTATTTGCGTAAACTATGCAGACATTGTTTGTAGAGTTTGCAGATATATAAATAAACAATAGTGTTAACAACATACAAATTAGTGATAATTTAATAAAAATGAAACCGAATTTTTATTTTATATTTCAAACTATAAAACCAATATTTGAAAAATTTTCACTATTTTCTAAGTTTAAACATACTTAAACTGATAAAAATAGAATACTTGTAATCAGGTTAGTAGTTTCTGAGAGATACGTGGAAAAACATAGAGACAAATATTCATAAATTTTCGAAATTTTGTGCATTCGTTTAGAAATCTTAAAAGACTAACATATTTAATAATATTAAATATATTTAGGTGAAATTTATAACCTCTTTTTGAAGTTAATTAAAAATTTGACTGAGGTTTAGAAAAAGAATCATCGACGAGAGCGAAGCAGCGGGCGAAAAAGTAGTATTATATTATTGTTAAAAATTAATAAAACTAAACAAAACCTCACCATGGAAAAAATTTAAAATGAAAACAAGTTTAGTTTCGAAAACCATATATCCAAAATATATTTCGTTTCTTAAATTTCCATCACGTTTATGGAAATTAGAAATATTGCTGATTTTATGTAGTCATTCCTCTATGTACATCTACCTACCAGCAGCAATATTTATTTAATATATTCAATAATTTAGATATACATGCCATGCGTTAAAATGTTTATAAAATTCTATAAAACAGATCACAGTTCTATTAATTTGTCACTGTTTTTTCCGGTTAATGATTTCATGTATCTCAACAAGTAGAAAAGTATATATCATATGATTTTTATGTTATTAATTTTATTATTACGATAAAAAAATGATCGGTACAATTTGTATCATTCCTAATTTCCACAATATCATCGGAATTATTAGCTACTATTCAAATAATTAGTGAACTGAAGTAAAAAAGAAAATGCACGAAAATGAGCCAGCACATGGTTTCATAATGACTATGGATAATAAATTCGAAAAAATGTAATCTTTCAAAAATAAAAAAGTGATAAATTGACAGTAATGTCCTTTAACAAAATGAACCCTCTATTGTTATCACTTTTGAGGTGAACCTCTTACTTACAATTTTTTGTCAGTTTTGTGTGGTACAATTCTTTATAATTTATCAAGTCAACCGCCCATAATATAGTTTTGCGAAGATTTTTCAAGTCCGTCTGTCCGTCGGCAGTTTCAAATGAAAAATCGTCAAAAAGTTGTGACACAATTCTGTCACAATGTTATGATAATTTTTCAATTTCGTCCTCACAAGAAGAATTGGATATTTCACGCTTTGTATTTATTCCTCGTTTTAAAATAGACGCAGTACCATTGGAATAAGTAAGGAATATAGGTATACTCTACGGAGCTACTTAAGATAAATACAAAATATAAATCTAAATAAGAACAAAGTAAACGAAACAGCGTTCTCCATTATTTTCAACTATGGTATGACGTAACAATAATTGTTTTAAATGTAGAAAATAGACATCCCATTATCTACATACATATTTGCTGTAGATTGTGATATTCATCAAGTACTTTAGTGTTTGGTCACTGAATATTTCAATTAGTTATATTGAAATATTTTTTACAGTTTACCCCTTAAGAATCGATGTTCATATATAGCACCCAGTAAGTATTAATTTAGACGTTAAGCAGCGTCTCCGCGCAACATTTTTATTCTTTAGAATGAGATATCAATACAATAATTTGGCATATCCTGTGCAGTACGTACTGTGCATTAATCGCTGACTAATTTCAGTTACACCTTTAATTGAAATATCGAATTATTTACTAACAGTTAAAAGCGTCGTTTATTTTTGACTGAAAATATTGCGATTAAATAAAATAGTAAAATGAATACATGAAAAAGAAACTACACGAAAATAGAGTGCAAATATTGATGTCTTACAAAGATGTTTTTGAAAATAACCGCACCGACGGAATAAACGTAAAGACGAACAGAATATAAAACTAGACTATAATTCTAATTGTATGTACACAAAATGGTTAGTATTTATGTGTACATTTTCAAGGGTCAATTGTGTTAATAAATAAATTAGAAAATATATGGATTAAAAATTAAAGCTTGAATTAACTTAAAATTTTATTATTTTCTACATATTGAACGTAACATTAATTCTATCACAGCTGGTTTTCATTTATAAATAATATAAATTTATTATGTAAACTAAGTATATTATGTTATAATGTACTTAGTTTTTAAATGTTAATAATTTCAGTACAAAATTATCCAAGGACGATATTAAGAAACAATATCGTTATGCAATCGGCACATTCGAATTATGGGGTTATAAAAAGAGGCACTATTTTTTAAGCTTGTAGTACAAATAATCTCTGTAATATTATACGGGATCTGAGTCGAATGTTGAACTTGAGTAGAGAGAGGAAATAGGGTCAATCAACACGCGATTGAACAAAAGTAGATTGTATTTTAATCAACTTTTAGATTACAAATTGTATAATTCGTTTAAGAACCTTTCAATTGGACTTTTATTTTATTTCCTTTCTAGTGATGTGCAAAAATAAAATTAAAATTTGTGATATTCATGAATCGACTTTGTATTAATAAGAGTCAATTATCTATAGACCCATCAGAGCAACGATTGACGAGTAGAATTGAAGCCGCGGAAATTTTCCAACATTGTCCGAGGCAACAAAAGATATTCCGGCTAGTCAGCCTAGATATCAGGTGCAGGAAACCATGTTGGACGTGGATACCAATATACCGATACTTAGGAAACCTTTGCCAATGTCAGTTGCTTCAAATGGAAGAATTGATAACAAATTGTATGAGGCATGAAATGGACTAGAGATAACGAAGATGAGACCAGCTCCATGAAATCCGCCAGGGATTTTTTTAACTCAAGCTCCAGAAGCACGTGCGAAATTTGTAGAGAGGGAATTGGAAAATAAATTAAATTTGTTTACAGGTTATTTATATTCTATTTTGTTTATTTAAATACTGTTTTTTTCTTTGTATCTTTATATACCTTTTATATATTTTTCGTACTATTTATATTCCCATTACTTTTATTTTTATAAATTTTTCTGCTCATATTGTGTTTTATTTTATATTTTTTTAAATTTCTTTTTTTTTATTGTTCAGTAATAAATCATACGGTCATTATTTTTTGTATGTAGAAAGGCAGCGCAGCACGTCGTTTAAAATATTTAAAAGCTAAAAAATGTTACTGTTTATATTTTTGATCTGACACAAAAGTGTTAGGAAATATTTACTAATTGTTAAAGTGACATTTATGTTGTCAAGCTATATTAATAAGGGTTTATAAGTATATATTACAATTTGGTAAGATATTGGTAAAACAAATGTTAAATGAAATGGTGTATTGACCAATGAAATAGGATTTTCACATTGAAATTCTATGAAAGAATGGTTTGTAATATCTAATCCAAACTGATTTAATACACGTTTTTGTGTTAGTTGTGGGCAAATTGATATTACATTTAAATATTACTTGAATTCAGTTTGTCAGAATATACTATGTTTTCGCAAGAAACATAGTATATTCTGACAAACTGAATGAACAAATAGTTCAATTACCAAATATGAGAAATAAATATTTATTGATAACTTCCTGAATTAAAGCAGTTACTGGCTTATGCCATCTAGTCCAAACTAACTGAATACACATTTTAACATTCTGGCTATATGTAAAGTAAACCATTCGGTGCAAAGTAATTTTAATGCACATTTTAATATTCTAGCCATAGCTAAAGGGAATCATATCGCCAGTCAGATTGAATTTCAATATCACAATTATTGAATTTCAATTTAATGTTGTGTTTTTTGTAAGAATTTATGAAATTTGAAAAATAAATATTAATAACTTCCCAAATTACAATAGTGCTAAGATAATTTATCCCTGATTTCTAATTAGTGCTACTTTCCCGTAGATACATATAATTATACAAGTTCTGTGAATACATGTATCTGTAATTTTATCTATATATTTGAAAATAAATTGTATGTTTATTAATGTCAGATGGATGATATTATTACAAAGGAAAAATGTCATCAATAATAGAGTTAACAAACCTTTTCAATATATATAAATATCAGTTACAGGTACATCACCCATTCCAGTTGATAAAGAATTAATACAAATGAAATAAATATGAATGAAAACGTATATATGGTTTCACTATTTATACATTCCAAGCAATTGTCCTTAAGGAGTAAACTCCAGTCAAGTGAGCTGAAACGCACAATTTTTTCGTTCTAATTTTATCTATTCTAGCGTAATTTCATGGAATAATGTCATCCATTATTAACTGAAAACTAAAATATCAATTTAGTTTTTACGAACATGTTTCCAATAAATAAACCTATTTTATTGCTTTTAAATACCAAGGTTAAACTTATTAATTCAAAATACTTCCTAAATGTTACTGCCACGACTTAAATTAATTAGGTGCGTGCTAGCAAAAAGAGTTTCCCCTTGTTTCTTCATTTCCTAATAACACAACATTAGGCTAATAACAGCCATTTTAGATGCACCCGTTTAAAGGCAGCGTAATCAATTTCAGTTTGCCCGTCGTTTCCGTTTCCACCATTTTCCTCATTGTTCCTTCATTTTGCTATGTTTTCATCCATTGAATACGGTTTCGTTTTATCGCAAGTCCTTACATTGAAGCCAGAGGTAATTCATTCCCATTTATTGCCAGACTTCGGTTGATGGGAATTTTGACAATCATTTTGGCTTCCACATAATAAATGTAGCTCTATTGTTTGTTTATTGTACTTTCTTCTCGATTTGATAATTTCAGGCGAAAAATATTTGTATTATTTACGACTTTTAATCACTTAAGCTATAAGAAGCTTAAGAATAAAACTGTTAAATTGAAACTTACACACCGTTTTGTTATTTCCGAATGAAATTGAAATATTTTCTTGTTTATATAATGAAAGAAATATCAAAAATCTTATTAGCCACCTTCGATTTTTAGGGAATTGGGAAACCAAATACACACACACACACACATATATATATATATATATATATATATATATATATATATATAACAACAGAATGTCTCCAAGTAACCTCTAGTTTGGAGTGAAATATTTTTGTTTTCACTATCTTTTTTATTATAAAGTTGAAAAAACGAAGATTTACTATTCAATTTTTCTAGTCATCCTAGATAACCCTGCACGTTTCAATTTCTTCCTATAAATTGGAAACTATAATTACGCGAACGAAGGTAAAACTTAATAACCATACAAAAATCGGTATTTAATGCAGTTGTTGCAATTTATTTTTTGTCAAGTTGTTAATGTCGCTACAGACGTTCGGAGTGGTTTGTAATTGTGACAATAAACCATTTAAAATACTATTAAATTGCGGGTCAATTTATAAATACATAGTTTTATTCCATTTTTCATATCAGTTAGTGATAATTGCAATAAGTTCAAGCTTATAAAAAGACGACTGCGGGACACGGCACTTGCTGCAGTATTCTGCAAAAGAAATAAAAAATTGTTACAGAAAAATAAAGATATCTTAATTATTTGTCAGAACTCAACAAGACATCGTCATAAAATTATAAAAGAGGAAATATAAAATGTTGATATTAAATCTACCAAAAACTGCTGATAAAATGGAAAACGAATTTAAGTTTTACTTGTATACAGCGTTTGAATTTTCGGGGTAAGTTCTAAAGGAGACTATGAACTGATGTAAAAACTAACTGCTGTAAAGAAATTACAAATATCACATGATTCTGAAACTAAGAAGGAAGTTTGCACTAAGACAAAAAGACACTTCCTAATAGGCAATACAGATCTGAAAGCTGAAATTAAATTGATAGAAGGTATAAACGATGAAGCACGCGAGATTTATAACTGTTGGAAGTCTAATAAAATTCGTGTTGTTCTTCATAAATCAGAAGTCTGTATAGATATTACAATACAATGTGTAGTCCAATAGATGACCTGTCGCGGATAGGATTGTAATAGAGTTGTCCTAATTTTTCCAGTAAATAAACGTTTTAAAAGTTAAACGAATCATGCTTGCTTTGAGTATATTTCCAGGTTAACCATTAGTTTCAATTTATCTCTTAGGGACAACAAGTTTTAAATCGTCTTAGTCATTTTCCATTATTATTACACATAAATCAAGAAGACAGATTATAATCTGTCTTCTCGGGATATAATATCTTATGAAGGTTACCAAAAAAACTTAGTGAAAATATATTACTGATAAAATAAAAAATTTTTGCAGATAAATAAACATATTTTAGTTATCGGAACATTATTTCATATCATATATAATATTGACAGGTTATGCTGCTAATTAATGAGGAAATTTTGACAATAATCAGATCATATTTGGGATTAAAATACTTGGGAAATTATACGCAATCGCTTGACAGTAAATTCCAAATATAAAGTAAATTGGGTCATGGGTGTGTTTCTGAACGTCGCTGGAACGGCAGGAAATTAATATGACGACAGAAAAGGATTAAATTTTGGTCGACACATAATACATAGAAAATAACAACAGAAATAAATTTGCGGCCGTTTTATTAATTTTTCATTATACTACTTCTTCTCGCATGTCGCTAATTAAAAGTTTATTGATTAATATATATATATATATATATATATATATATATATATATATATATATATATATGTATATATATATATATGTAATTCACTTATATCAATATTTTCTAAAACATCCAGTTTGACAATCTCTCCAGACATTTTTAGGATGAATGGTCAACATGGATTCCTTTAAAATGTACAACAGATGATAATAATATAAATATAATTAATCCAGAAATATTCTATCAATGTACAGGGTTAAAGGATTACTCAAATGCTATAATTATTTTATTTTACTTTTGTCCCTAATTCATTGTGCCCGAATCTTTATGCACCATATCCATAGCTAAGGTAAGCAAACTTAATGCGGGATTGTGATAGGTTTTACTGTTTTGAATAATTGTTGCATATTCTTTGCATGTAGCAGTAAAATTTATGTTTAGACTTAAAGAGCTTAGAGAGCTTACAATTATATTGAGCGACAATATGTTCTACACGGAGCTCCTTTATATATTATAATGTAAATATTCCTCTCCGAATTGGGTTTTTACCAACAACGACAGCAATTTTAAATTTAACATTTTAATGTAGTAAATAAAATTAATTAGCCAACAACAGACTAATATTACAGTAAAATCTCGACATTAATTACAAAATATGAAATGAATACGTAAATATCCCATTGTAAAAACACCATATTTACAACGATAACACGATAACAATGCGCTGCCAACGAAAACAATACGCGCGTAAAAAGATGGCTTTTCATAATCCATAATAAATTGCTGTTTCAATTAATAACCATCGCGATACATAACACTAAAAAATTGACAGAACTTTATCTGCCCATGTTTTTTTTGCATAACTATTGCGGGTTAGTATGCTTTATCGATATACTAAATTTATATTTGCACGTTTAACAGTCTCTGAGAAAAATGGTTTTGACCGAAGGATAGATGAACGGACACAGAAATGATCTCTTAAGGCTTTTGTTTTATCATTTATACTTACGAACCCTAAACATTCATCACAGTAGTATACTCAAATAGGTAATACAACTAAAAAAATAGCTTAAGAATATATGAATTATAAACAAACGATTCTGTATGCCTTAAACGTGAAATTAAGTCTGAAAATTTGTGAACATTAAAATCATGAATACTGCTTTAAGAACTATGGTAAAATCAACTTGGTGCCTAGAATAACGTTTTTAACGGTCAATGAAGATGGTAACGTGAAAGATAAAATAAATTAAATGCTAAATATAAATATAAGTCGTTAGTTTTAATTTAGAGTAGCTGAATATTTCAATGCACATTTATAATATACTTTAATGTACATCTACGAGTAACGTGTCGATTATTACAATTTAAAGATATAAAATTATTATATTTTTAAATTGCTATAATTCTAAAACTATAACGATCCTATAAGTGTTCGAACTGCAAAAATTTGGGAGAAATATAGATTTCCTTTATCTTAAACTGAATCGATCTAGATCAACAATTTGTTCCTGTGTGTTTTATTATCTATTGTATTTTACTGTCAATTTTTTGATCCATTATCTTGGTATAAGTTGATGGGTAGGAAACGGAGAAGCGGCAAAGCGAATATTTTTTTTCGAACACTTACTCGATTTCTTTTAATTTTTTTCAAATAGAGAAACTAACTTTGCAATTTAAATAAAAACTGTCAGGTGCGAGAAGAACTCGCATTTCGAGGGTGCGTACATACTTCGGCTGAAATAAATTTAAGGGTTCGTTGTATTTTTATTAACCCAGTATCAATGAGTATGAATCATAATGACTCGGTACATTTTAAATTTTGTTTAATCTATTAATAATTCTCAGTAGCTAGAATCATGAGTTTTCTCTCCTGATTTCTCGATTGCCCGCCATTCCACATTCAGGTTTCAAACGAATATACTATTTAGTTGACCAGATAAACTTCTATTTTTTGTAATGACTCTGTACATAATCATGGCGAGTTTGATAAGCTATGGCGTCAGATATCGTGAGACGGATTATATTATCTGAAATTTTCAAAAATTTTGAAATAATACTACATCACGTAGTTTCATTTAGTTGTGTTTATAGATATTAATAATATCTTAAACCTTATTATGATATTGGCTGGTACATTTTTTATAACCCAAGATAATTGCTATTGTTTTCTTACAAACTTCACCATTATTTAAAGTTTTAGAAATGAAGAAAGGGGCGTTTTGGAACTTATCTCATATCATATTTCTAACGATATCTCTAAGGTTAAGCCACTTAAAATTCTAAAAAAAAATACTTTTAGCAGTTAACTTGCTCACTAAAAATTAGGTACCATATAAATA
Organism: Druceiella hillmani; assembly: GCA_039881145.1. Taxonomy (NCBI): domain Eukaryota; kingdom Metazoa; phylum Arthropoda; class Insecta; order Lepidoptera; family Hepialidae; genus Druceiella; species Druceiella hillmani. The sequence goes on along the minus strand of JAYKKI010000018.1, from coordinate 7,329,349 downwards.
TTTTAAAATATAGCCGTATGTATGCGTTTAATATGATTTTTTACTACACCAAATTTTGGCATCAGAAATGTAATGGAAATCGGCTGTGTACTTAAAAATAAGCAGACGTACATGTGAGTGATCTTATAAAATATATGTTTTGTCTTTTGAGGTGTTACAAACATGTTCTGATGAGGAATTTATTTTATTTAAACATTTATCAATGTGTTTGGGAAAATATATTATGAGATATAAAGTAATATTAACTCCGATAGAAATCAAACCGTTATTAATTTCAGTAGGATACGCTGTTCACAAAGCGAATTTTACAATTTTGTTTTATTTTAATTAATACAATATAACAAAAAAAAATTATAATATATTATATATATATATATATATATATATATATATATATTTCATGGACTGGCTATGAGAGGAAGAGAGTGATACGTGTGATATGGACAATAAGATCCTACAGTGTGATACGGACAATAAGCTTGCACTGTGTCTTAGATATATGAACATAATTGGCTATGAGATAAAGAGAGAGAGAAAATGTGTGCTCGCACCTCTCTCTCTTGTCCCTACAGTAATATACGAAACGTAACTCTCTCTCTTTCTGTCTTCACTAACTTATATATCCCTCTCAACTAACGTTCGCCTCGCCCGATCACACTTTTCGTAACGCTCTCGTCACGCATTCACCAGCTTACTCCCCAAGTCAAGCGTACGTAAAGAAGTTTCACTTCAAAAAATTATATGCAAAAAAACTTTTTTTTTCTCGCGTCCCCCCGATAGATATAGATCAGAAATTAAAAAAAATTCCCTAAGGTTTTTCGCCCCTCCCCTTTTACTTTGCCCACTTTGCCACTTGTGACACGTTGTGACAGGTTGTGACAGGTTGTGACAGGTTGGGACATCTTGTGACATGTGACATGTTGTGACAGGTTGTGACAGGTTGTGACATGTTGTGACATGTTGTGACACGTTGTGACACGTTGTGACAGGTTGTGACAGGTTGTGACAGGTTGTGACAGGTTGTGACAGGTTGTGACATCTTGTGACATGTGACATGTTGTGACAGGTTGTGACAGGTTGTGACATGTTGTGACAGCTTGTGACATGTTGTGACATGTTGTGACATGTTGTGACAGGTTGTAACATGTTGTGACATATTGTGCCAGGTTGTGACAGGTTGTGACAGATTGTGACATGTTGTGACAGGTTTTGACAATTTTGTAGAAATTCATTATTCACAATTAAATGAAACTATATGATATAATATTATTTCTACTTTCTTTCAAAGATCTTTGCTAATATCCCTGAACGTGTAGATGCTGTAGATGTTGACCTGAAGATGTTGTAATACAACGAAACCTAGGTCGTGGTAAAGAAATTAAAGAAAGTAGAAATAATATTACTTCACGTAGTTTCATTTAATTGTGAATATTAAAAATTAAACTTAAAAAAAGACCAACATCGAAAATTAATTTTTTTAGAATGTACTGTAACGTTAAAAATAAAGATTATTTTCACAAGTGCAGTAACAACAATTGATATTGTTATTTAATGTGTTAAAAATGATCTTTTTTGCAGTCGATGCCAAATAAAACATGAGTTTTTGGCAAACCCAGCATGATGATGAGGTAAACTTGATGCATATTTATTCGAAGTTCTGGTTGATGTTTAGATGACTAGTACACAGAAGATATCGATATCAATCGTTTTTATATTACTTAGTGTAAAAATAATTATTCTTAACCTTTCAGAGCCTCATGAAAGGTTCTTTTTTAAGTTTTTTTTAAGTTAAAAGAATAATAAAAATTAATTTCAAATTTATTTTATAATATTTAGTGTTATGTTGGAGACTTGTATTCAAAATGAGTAAACTAAACATGCCGCTATTATGAGGTAATGACGTTTAGAAATATCGTTTGAGAAACAAATTAAAGAAGGGAAAGTAGAGAGTATTTCAAAAAAGAATGTTCAGCCGTGTGAATATAGATTTTAACAAATGAAGATAACGATTGAGAGGTCAACTATCTATCTTCGTAGTGTATTATCAGATCTAGACTTAATTTAAAAAGAACTATCTACCGCAAGTTCTTTTATATTCTTTTGAAAAAAAAGCTCACTGAAATTGGTTTAAGTATCTATATTAAAAGTATGCCTCAGCATACAAAAAATATAATCAAATAGAAAAAATTGTCATTTTTTAAATCAGTTGGAAAAGAAAATATTTAGTATATTTATCTATTCGAAAGGGAAAAAAATAAAGAAACAAAATATTGACTCGAATAGGGAATTAAATTGTTAAAATTCAGAAGTATATAATTTACGATAGACAATATTTTTTATATAAACTTTGAAGACGTTTGCCCATGATAATTTCTTACTAGAGATATATTTAGAAATACTTATACATCATAAATATTCATAACACAACTCAAAAACTCTGACTAGACATGTCTTCCCATCTACCGAAACTATATTTGAGACTATTCCTTTAGCACGTTAATAGAACCCATGAGACATAAGTCGCACAATATTCAGACCAAGCATTATCACATCGTATATGTAAATGTAAGTGATTGAGGGTAGATGACATGATACCATATAATTTGACAAAAGCTCATAAAAATGAGCTATATAAATTTTTTTATGGGATGGTGTGAAGATAAATTTATTTTGAAAATTTTTGGCAAAGAATACTGGCAGAATTTTATTAAAAATATTTTTCAATATTACGTTGACATTTTACATTAATTTTAATGTAACTCTTGAATTAGTTCTTCAGTACTTTCTTTACTGGAGACCAAATTCTTTCAAAATAAATAAAGATCAGTAGTTTTCAGGCATATATCACATTTCGTGGAAATGTCATCTTAATGTATTACAGACTTTATATATCTTCAAAAATATGTACAGGACATAGGGGAAAATAAATAATTTTCAATAATTATCTTTTTTTTGCGTGAAGACGAATCAAATAAAATTAAAATTACTCTCATGACATTTTATTCTCACGCTACGTGTGAATATTACAAAAACTTAAACAGCGAAGGTATTTGAGATATAATTTACTATATTGTGACAAAACTAATGAGATGTCTATCTTTTTTATTATAGATTATTTTCTGTTCTACTAAATAAATACAAAGGACTCGGAGTAGATGGTACTTTAAGCAGACAATTTAAAAGCAATAAATAAGGCTATATCACGCGGGAAACCAGACAATCTCACAAAAATGAACTGTATGAATTGTTTTATAGAATACGTGCGAAGATAAATTTACGCTGATGATGTCTGGTAAAGAATAATGGCAGACTTTGATTGAAAATATCTCTGAATTAGGAGAGAAAAAACAGTTGAATATAAATAATAGGAATTGAACGTAAATATTTAATTTATATTTAAAAAAAAACAGGGCAATTCTCAATATCATATTGATATTTTGCGTAGATTGTAATGTAGCTCTTAGCGATGTATGGAAAATTTAAAGTAAAAATATAATGAATAATAAGAGAATTTACAGGAAAATATATGTAACGACGCATAACAGGTCGGCAATAGCAATATTTGTGTATATGAAGAATGGTTTAATGTAAGAATGAAAGTCGTGATACATCTTTAAGCATAAAATATTTGACAAATGGTAGATTTTGAGACTTAGTTTACTATCCACAAAATGGTATCTCATTGGCATCTCTTAAGTATCTCATAATAAAATGAACATGTTGGTTTATAATTTAAATTTGTATGAATGAAGACAAATATTTTTATTTAAAAATTTCCAAATTCTTACCTTAATCGAGGATACTGGAAACGAAAAATATTTAGAAAAAGAAAACTTACAAAATTAAAATGGAAAATAACTCTAAAATGTAATAGTTTTTTCTTAACCTAAATACTTTTTTGAGCAAAGGGAAACTTCGTAACAGATTAGTTACTTTTTTACATGAAATGCTACTTCAAAGAAATATTTATTTAGACGATGAGAATATTATGTACAACTTTGATGATATAACCATGATGAACCATTAGGCATTCATTCGAATTTTCCAAGAAAAATATTTAGTCTTTAGGATGATTTTGCAAAAATATTACGCAGTGTAATGCTATTAATTCAATAGACTTTATCTGATTAAGGACAATTGAATTTATGTCTAAATATTGTGTATGCATTGAAAGAGCATTAATCATAGCAATTCCAGTTACACACGGCTTCCGAATTACACACGCACACACACACACACACACATACATATATATATATATATATATATATATATATATATATATATATATATACACATACAGGTTGTCCAGTGGCAGCTTTCAAAGTTTGAACAAATATAGTTTCTGAACGCAACACATAAGGGGCGTCGTTAGAAGCGCAAGCCGTGCGGATGTTTTAGTAGCCATGGAACAGTGGAGTGGAGAGCACCGCGCTTTTGCTGTCGAGGCGTACATTTCGAGTGGATTTTCGCTGTCTGTAGTACGCTGTCGATTTAATAATCGTTATAGTATTCGTTGATTACGTGATGGACCATCGATCAACCTCATTCAGTCATGGGTAGCAAGGTTCAGAGCTACAGGATCTACATTAAATAGGCCCAGGCCAGGACCTACACCATTGGTAGCCACGGATGAAAATGTCGAGCGTGTTATGGTTTCTGCCGTTGAAAATCCCCGTTTATCACTGCGTACACGTTCATCGATTATGGGAATTCCAAAATCAACTTTACAGGTAATAATGCAAAAAAAGCTCAAGTTCCATCCATATAAAATTCAAATTGTTCAAGATTTACACGATTCTGACTTTGAATTAAAAAAAACTTACGCGGAGGTGATGTTGTTGAGATTTCGTACTGGTACCCGGATATTCTTTAGTGACGAACTCACTTTCACATTGGAGGATATGTGAATAAGCAGAACTTTCGTTACTGGGATGTCCACAACCTAAGACAAATACATCAAGAGCCTTTACATAAGCCTAAAGTAACAGTCTGGTGTGCCATGTCTGCATCTGCAATCATAGGGCCTTATTTCTTTGAAAATCAACGTGGCCAAACTGTAACTGTGAATTCGGAGAGATATGCCCAGATGGTAAATGATTTTTCAGAGTAGAACTACAGAATAGTCCATCCTTCAACCAAAACACTTGGTTCCAGCAGGACGGGGCCACAGCTCACACTGCTAATGTATCCATGAATGCAGTGCGGCAGTTATTTCCAGAAAAAAAAATATTCCGAAACGGTACCGTACCGTGGCCACCTAGGTCACCTGATTTAAGCCCATGTGACTTTTTCTTATGGGGAGACTTAAAATCCGTTGTTTACAAATCCGAGCACTGTGACACAACTTAAAGAAAATATTCGAGCCGAAGTCAGTAGGATACCCCAGTCGCTCTGCAAACGCGTTTTTGAAAACATGCGTGCTAGACTCGAAGAGTGTGCCAAACTCGATGGCCGCCATTTGGAAAACGTGGTTTTTAAAAAATGAAATCCGCATTTGTTGTTATAAAGTTAAAATAAACCTACTTTGTATTAGAGGTGTAGTTTTTTTTACAATTTTTCAAACATTGAAATCTGCCAATATATATATATATATATATATTTAAAACTTTCGATACAACGTTAACTTGTTTTTATAGTGGGTTGTCAAATAAGGAAACTTTATAATTTCATTGTGTACATCCGTTCATATGTTCGTAGCCCGTTCGTTTTTTAATTTTAATTTATGTAAATAAAATTTTACAAATAGATGAAATTTTTCAATAAATATTCAATTAGTGATGAGTGAAATACAAAATCATGCATTAATGTTACATACATTAATATATATGAATATTTTTGTCTACACTACCAAATGAAAAGTCATTGCACAGTTCTTTCCAAGTAAAATTATGTATCCATACACATTTTGTTCATTGTTAAGCCGCTTTGGAAAAATATTAAGGTGACATGCAAAATAACCAGACCCGCTTTAATATTTAATTTAAGAGTTTGAAAAATCAAAATAAATCATCGGTACTTATATTAGGTTAGAATTTCTAATCAAGAAATCTTGGTTAATTTGTATCAATAATTTCAAGGGATTTAGGCAAGTAGGCAATAGGGTTCCGTAACCCCATTTCATGCATGTTATGATATGAACTTGACCGCTTTTCTCAATATGTCTGAGCTATTTCCCATAATTTTTTTAGGTGTTGTATTCAAATCGCATGTCAATTTTGGATTGCCGAGTAAATCCTCTGTATGTATCGCTATATACATATTTATGCTGAAATGTAAGCCGGAGTATGATTGTCAGATATTTAGATGATCCAGTTGGGTGATCTCGTTCCATTATAATAATACCTGTATTATTTAGTGGTTTTTATATTTAATATCTTACTGTTATTGTGTAATATGTTTCTATGATTGTGTTTTAAAGTGTAAGCATTACGGAAATGTAGATTCATCTTAAAACCAATATCCTATGGCACTCAACATATTCAAAACCAATAACTAGTTTACTAACATAAACTGGTTATTTTGGTTTGCTAGATAGTACTTATAAGGTACAATTAGTTAGACCTGTATATGATACCTTATTTATATCGAAATAAAATTATTAGAATTTACAATAAACATCTATTGCAATTCGAATTTGATTTAAAACTTGTTATGCAACGCTCAATAGGTGATAAAATCTGTACCGGTACCGGTTTTAAAGCCAAATGGAACAGTTCGTTTGTGTGGTGATTTTCGAATCACAATAAAAAGTACTTGCAGATTCGTTATTATCCATTACCTACAATAGATATTGTATTGATAAAAATGCGGTGCAAGGGTTATTTTTGTGAATCGAACTTGCAGGAGGCATATTTAAAGGCCCTTTTAGACAAAGAATCTCAGGAACTAGTCACAGCAGTTACTGAAGAAAGTATCTACAAATATTTATACTTACCTTTTGATGTCAGTACCGGTCCAGATTCATTCCAAAGATTAACTATACAAAAATTAAATAAATTAGACATAATAGTGTACATGGATAAAATATATGTTAATTCTTCCGGATGAAGCAATTGAAGTTAGCTGAAAGTGAACAAGTTATCCGAATGCTGGCTGCTGCTCCATCTCCTGCGTATTGGTATATTTGTGTCCACGTCCACCATGGTTAACATCTTCAGTTGCCCCGGAAGTTGCTGGCAAAGTTTCCGTGGCTTCAGACAAAACCTTCACTTCTACTCATCGATTGTTACTCTAACGGATCTGTAGATAATTGACTCTAATTATTTCAATGTCAATTCATGAACGTCATAAAGTTACAAATTTTAAATTTCAATACATTGTTGCATATCACTTAAGTGAAAATAAAATTAAAGTCCAATGGGAAAGTTCTTAAATGAGTTTTACGCTTTGTAATTTCAAAGGTGATTAAATTACAATCTACTTTCGTTTGTAATACTGCTTCTTTAGTATTAAATATAAATTGGAATAAAATTAACTTCAAATAAATCAATCTAAAAATGTTGGTGCCCGATACTATGTCAATCAATTTCTAAATCGTTTAACGTCCACAATTAGCCCTGGCGCTATTAGGGAAACGACGGGGTTAATTTCGATATCGCTAATCGCGACTCATCCGCCGGTGGCCATCCGCTGCTGCCTTCCTCTTGCCAACTCTCTTCTCCGCTTGGCTTTTATATTAAGCCAAAGTTGGCACAGTTGACTTCCTTCTGTCTAAAGAAACAAATAGTACACATGTTTTGTAGCGAATTATTAAAAAAGAAACAGAAATTACACTCGTGCAAACAAATGAATTCTGACTTTCTCTTGGACGAGAGTATAGATCGATGGAGATTCGCGTGATACATACATTTGAGAAATCTTTTTTACGAGTATAGTTGAAATATAAATTTATTTATATGGACATATCGATATCCAAAAAACCTACATACCTTAATGATTTGCAAACTAATAATTCCGTCATGTTAGCTCACGAAATTATTTGATTTTTTATGTGTAATTAACAAAATATATTTTCAATCATTATAGGAAGCTTCTTATTTATCACTTATTGCCAAAGTGCATAGAGATATCAAAATTGTTTAAGTTTTGACTGTAATATGTATATTGTAGATGCTTTGAATTTCAGCTGAAAAATATAAATGTGAAACAGCGAGTAAAATATACGTTAGTCAGAAGGCAAGCACTTGAAACGGTGTACGGGAAAGGGAAGTCCATCCAACTGAAATGTTACTGTGATGAAAACTTAGTAGCTCTATTGATATCTCGCCATGTTTTAAATTTAAAAAGATATAATTCAGTTTTGTGGTGGATAAAGTATTTTCACTCTTCTCCAAAATAAGAAATTGTTGTTGTACGGAATTATAAGAGCGTGGGCCTGCCAGACAAAGCAAGCATAAGCTTTGAGATCTATTCCACTAATACACTTTTCATTTTTTCAAAATTTAATATGTAAGGTTGCTCTTGATGAGAATTAGCGGAAGGATCAAAATTTAGTTCTCAAATATTCCGAACCAATAATTAGCTAAACCAAGAAGAGGGTGACCATTCACTCAATGGATTTCATGAAACAAGAACTATCAAAGTTTATTCAAGAATTTATCTTACTTTGTTTTTTCTTTTTTCCAACACTCGGTTACTAACTGAACAGAAAAGTAGAACGTAGCGCTCTTCATACCTTACCAGAAACCAGCGAAAAGTTTCTAAGATATTCTAGAAGTTGTCGGATTAATACACAGTACTTTCTACTTTGTTTATTTATCCTATAATTTTCCAGCTATTGAAGGATTTTTTTTTATTTTAAGATATAATTGATTTTGTGTTTGCAGAATTTTTCAATTGATGCTTTATATTTCAGCTTTGCTATATGCAGAAAGTGCTATATTTCAGCTTTGCTGTATGCGGAAAGTGACTTTTGCAGTGGATTTGTTGTAGTAAATGGAGAACATTATTCAGATTCTGCGACAATGCAAATTCATAAAGTCCTATCTTAAAAATTTATAAGAATAAAAACGAGTGGAAATCCAGTTTGTGTTGTTATAAATTTTTATTCTTTTTTTTATATGACGGTGTATTTTCATTTTGTCAGTCAGGCAGAAAAACTAGTAATGTACGAAAAATATAAATAAAATTTTCGAATTAGTTTTAATTCAATAAAATAATTTCTATATATATATTAGAGAAAGAATTAATTTCTTTAAATATATAATATTTCGACATTTTAACTCATAATTTATCGTCAATTTTTTTAGCATGAAAATCATACTTTGTAATAGACTGCATGAACAAAATATAAAATAAAGTTTTAAAATATTTTTCATTTAGAAGCAGACCTCGAACTATAGGATTTCCTCACACGTTGGAATCATTTGAAACATTTAAGGGACATAGTATTTCTATTAAACTCTACAAATATGAATTTCCCATAATGAAAATGTCTTTCACAGAGGTGAAAACACGGTTTAAATTTAAAAAATATGACATCTACAATTATCGTTACAGCTTGACCCAACCTTTGATTATTCTTCTAAAAACTGTATTTTTTTAATTTTTAGGTTAATTGTAGTGGTCTTGAAAATAAGATACGAGTAGACATATTTTTTGCATATTTTTTTTGTGCACGAAAAAAAAATGTTGATACCTTTAAAACTAATTCTTTCAAACGATACTCCACATTGTATTTTAAATTATTAATTTTTTTTTCAATTAATTCATTTTTTCCCCTAAAATTTCCATATAAATATTTTGCAATGTTATGTATTGATACATATACAAATTAATATGTTTTATTATTAGTATTCAATTTAATCCGAGTTACGTAAACTATTCAACCACAAGCATTTCATTGTTTATGTATACATTTTATAAATGTAATAACTAAGGAGCTTTTGTTTATGTATAACGGTCAAAAGGAAAGAGAAACATCCCAGGCTTTCTTTGGGAAAAATATAGATAATAATACATGAAAATCCACGGTTAAGTGCAATAAGGTATATTTTCAATGATTATTTCCTAATTAATGGTTAAGTCTAATGATGTTTTGCTCAATAAACACGTTATGACTATATAAAGGGAACAACAAATGTGGCCCCAGAGAGCAAAATTAAATGCGCAAATTGTGATAAAGTAGACAGAAGATCAAAAAACCATATGTTTAAAAGAAATAATCATATTCAAAAAGCGAAATTTATTTTATATTTTCTGGATCAATTTTAGAAGGCTAATGACATGTCTATTTAGCATAACGTTTTCGGTATTTCAATCATATTAAGGATTAAGTTTATCAGACACATATAAAGTCAACATGATTTTTTTTATAGAAACATAAAGAGTAACTAACCATTACTCTCAAACATTATTTTTTTTATCATATATGTCATTTTTTATAAAATAAATGTATTTAGTGTTATTTTCATAATGACAAAGATTGCATCTAAATAATGTCTACAGATCGGCTTACAATTTTAATTTATATTTTAATTCCCTACAAATACTGGTACAGTACACAAATATATATTTATATATGTATATATATATATATATATATATATATATATATATATATAACATAGAAACGAGTAATAACAGAAAGAAAACATTCGTAATCTGAGCTTCATTACAACGTAAGCCCAATTTATTTGTTTAAATGACAGAACAAAAAATCGTACACGGAGTATGTATGTGAGAATTGTTTTGTATTTTCTGTGTATTGAATGTAAACAAAACAATTCTCAATGTATCATTCAGTGCTACGAATCAGGACTAGGGAATCAAAATACCTCCCGAGGAATATTTTCAAACATTTTTTGCAATTATGAAGGAATATTGTGAGAGATAACAGAGTTTATGGGTCACGTGTTGAACCTTCCTTGAGATAATTAACAAAAAGTTTTGAAGGTATTTTTTTCTATTCAAAATAAGTTTCTGTATATATATATATATATATATATATATATATATATATATATATATATATATATATATATATATGTATGATAGATAGAGAGATGTATCACAATGTAATTACAAAAGTATTGTTTACACTGATATATTCTTGTAATAGTTGGTAAAATAATAATTGCACAAATTTAACTTTTATTGGACCACTTTCTGATACACCAATGTCACACGAGGCTTAATTAAATTTGATGTATGCACTAGTTGGGATACTAATTAGACTAACACAGTTTGAATCCGAGTAAATACGATGCAGTCAGAATTCTGATAACTATGATGCATTTCGTCTCCGAATAATCTCGTGTCACGTGCTGGTGGTTGATTATTTTGCAACCGTGAGGAGTAATTCCCAAATAAGAGACAAAATATCACTTTTCCAGTCTGCTATCTGTAATTATACTCCATCAAATATGGGTGTTGCGAACTGACACTTGTTAGCATTTATATATCATATATACGAAGCTTGTAGGGTCTTAATTTAAATCTTTTTTTTTGGATTTTATATAAAGCGGGAGTCAAAAGCTTCTTAACTCCATAAGTCAAGCAGTAATCCATTGTAAGGTCTAATATTGAAAAAATCACACACGTACGCAGGCATGAACGCACGCGTGCGTGCTTCATATATATGTCTTTATATAAATATACATATACATATATATATATATATATATATATATATATATATATATACATATATAATAACAGTATTAAAGCATTAAATTGACATTTCGTAAGAAGTGGTTGAATGTTGGATATTTGGGGTAAAGGATGTTGAATAATGAGCAAGTTCTCGGAGCGTTGCTCTAGGTGATAAGAGATTAAGTAACTGAATTCACTTAGGAGATATTTCAGATAATTAAGATTGTTCAAAATATGAACTTTCAACTTGGCAATCGTTCATAGTTCAAATGAAATTTAGAAACGGGTTTTTAAATTTATCATTAGATTATTATATAGAAAACACAGTATGGATAACGTCAAGGACTCCTGTAACGTTATCCATACTACTGTCATTGCGTTCACAATAATAAAACTGGTCAAGATAATATTTAAATTGTTTCAGCAAAATGAGTGCCCTTTCACTACAGGATAAAACCTAGTATAACGTATTTCAACTTCAACTTGCAATGTACGAAAAACGAAGCGTAGAAATTCTTATTTTGTGCTTGTTTGAATCTACATCAGTAAGGCATTTTGGGTAAAGTGTTTCTGACTGCTTTTCCTAATACAAAATTAAGGAGGAAGTAGTTAGAAGCTGTAGTCAGATCTCTATGATAACTATTTCCCGAAAAACATTATTCTATGTTGTAAAACTCACTACGATGTAAATTAATTAACAATTAGGTATGAATGTTGATAAGGGAAAAATTAATTTTCCCTTTTATTTTCTGAGGAAAATGTTAAAACGTGCAATCATTTTCATAATCGATAAGCTACCCGCATTTATATCTACATGAAATTTGAAAGGCGGTTTTACTAGCAGGCGGTTGTGCCAAATGAATGATGCTGTCAAATTTTCAAAGATGTTTCATGGAGCTTCTTTCCGAAAAAATTGCGGTTTATGTGGTAAAATCGTTTTCAAATTAATTTCTTTTTATTTTCAACAAAGTATATCGCTGTTAATTAGTAACTTACCAAAATATGGATAAGCGTAAATATTACTTGAAAAAAAAAGGTCAGTGAAAGCTCAATTTAACTAAAATACATTTGTTAGTATTTTATTTAGATAATTTTCACCTTATTTACATAAAGCGTTTTCTCAAATGCTATTTCTATCCTCATAAATTCCGCACTCTTCATGAAAGTAATAATCATCACGTCGATATTATTTCTGAGTAAGTTTGGACAAAATTCCAGTTCATTTTTATTTTACTTCTTCTAGAACAACTATTTTATATATTCGCGCAAACGTAAACTTAACAATCGATTAGTGATGGAATGATAGGCAACGATACGAGGAATAACATGGTTAACGTCACTTTAACCCACAGATTTTAAAATTACTAGTACTTTAAATCTGCGCTTTTTTCTAAATTATGCATATTGAATAATTTATAAACAAGATTTTTTGATGAAGATCAGCCTTTTTTTTAAAGGAACGTTTACTATTACCTTTTTGACATGTTTTCCTACTACTTTCATAAGAAAATATTGACTTATATTTTTTTCTGTCTATTCCCCATTTTACCATGCCCTAATTTTTCCACATTGTTTCAGATTAAAATGCGCTTAATTATGTTTGTTTGAGAGAATTACTATCCGCTTTATGATAATTAAAAAGGAAGATTACGAGAATAATCTAAGAGGGATAATAAAAAATTATAATAAAACTCAAAGAATTAAGTTTTTGTCATTAACTTATAAATTGTCCCCTATCAAAATGTAAGTAGAAAAGACCTAGAAACTTAAGGTTATTTCTACATTATTGTATTATCGAATGTCATTAATTTTATATTAGCAAATTTAATTTTCTTTCTTCTAGAAATATCGGCTATACGTAGATACACCTACGCTTTATCTACCCACGTACAATTTGTATGGCGTAAACTGGCACTTGTCAAGAAATTTATGAGAGTAGGTAATTCACATTTCTTTAACAGATTTCAAAAAAATGACAAGCTTCTCAACTTGGTGATTACGATTTTTTTTCAAGTAGTAACTCAGAGACACTTTAACTGATTTTTATTATTTTTTTGTTTGAAAAAAAATGGATTCAGAGAGGGCTCATTACGAGGTCCGATAACGAAGCACAAGGCGACAAAATTGAATAGTATTTCAATGATATTAATTAGTTTCGTTTAATTTAGACTCACTAGACTTGTCTTGCCGACTCCATTTTTCACAAATGGTGAAAACTGATAGAAGATTGTGACATGTACTCCTTGATAGCGAGGTTCATTCGAATATTCGTGACAAGTCTTTTGGTTACAAGTAGTGGCTAGAATTGAATGATGGAGCCGCAATACGGTGACAGTAATATTTAATGGTGAGAGGTAGTGTAATAGAATTTGGGTTCGTATGATTTACCTTGACGAATCCTATAGCCATAAGTAGAAGCCAAGCTAATGAACATTGCTTTTGGCCTAGTTTGATCTGTGTTGACGAGTATTTGTTCACAAATAGTAGCCTGGGTCTATTGCAAGACGCGAGAGGTGATGACGAGAATTCCTTAGTGTTGAAGGATAGGGTCATTGACTTTGAGTTTGCTTGACTTATCTGCCTTCTTTGGACACAAGTATTGGCCAGGATCTAATAACGGTACTGAAATTTTGCGAAAGAAATGTTCAATGTTAAGGAGTAAATTCATAAAGTTTTACCTCGGTTAATTTCCATTGACATATTTTTAAATTCTTACGGAGTTCTTGACATTTTGATCCTAAATATCGAAATTAAAACTGGTTAACAAAAAACTGAAACAACTTCAAATATTGATTTAATAGAAAATTCCACGAAAAGGTATAAGTAATAAAATACCAGTATTCATTTGAACTTCTTTAGTAAAAGATCGTTTAACCGTTTCGTTTCTTCGATCGTTTCTTCAGTAAAAGATCGTTTAACATTAAAAAATTTGTAAAATAATACTAACGTTACAGATTTTTGGTTGTTCAAAATAGACATATTTAGTGGCAACTTTTGCGGTAAAATGTCGTTCCCAAAGATTAATAATTTGTAAAATATTGCTACTTTTATAGATTTTTAGAGTCAGTGCTAAGTAGAAAGTGATGTGTAGATATTAACGGTGCTTCTCTCTCTTTCTCTCTCCCTTATCGTTTGTACATACACACACACAAACGTCATGAATATTTGTCGGGTTCTTAACTAAGATTCAAATACACTCAGTAAAAATATCTCATTCTTTCTCTCACATACATACAAATACCCATACAAAGACATAAATTGTCATATTAAACTTGACACCAACTCAGAAAACCTCTAATAGTAGCAAGTAGCATATATTCATACTTGGAAACGATATTTCACCGTAAAGTTTCAACTAAATATTCCTATTTTAATTAAACAAAAATCTGTGGCAGTAGCAATATTTATATTTCGTAAACTTGTTCATGTTCGGAAACGATATTTTACCGCTAAAATGGCAATTAATACCGGTATTTTTATATTTTTTTCTCATTGCATGATTATATAAAATCCGCTAAGTTTTTTGTTAAAAAGTTTTGTTGCGTATCTTGTTTTCATACACATTTTTGCTTTATGTAGCATTCGCAGAATATTGTAGTTATCCCTAGTTCGAGCTAATTCGGCTCTTTATTTATTTTTCTTATTGACACTGATATATATTTATGAAATTCTGCCGCAAATTAGAAGGTCTAATAAAAAAGTAATTATGGAAGTATCCTTTTAAAGTAAACGACAATTAGATTATGTGGAATACGAGTATTAGTATTGTGATAGACTGTGAATTATATGTAGTTAATTACATTAATGATGTCAAGTTAATCACATCAAAGTAACTAAATTAAATGAAACCCAACAAATAATATTTCACAGGTTGAAAGGGATGAGAAGACAGTGAGCGATGAAGTCTAGTAAGGGTTCCACTAGACCGTAAATCCGGTAACTTAATACGATATCAGATTATATATATATATATATATATATATATATATATATATATATATATATATATATATATATATATATATATATATATACACTAAAGGATTCAGTCCGATGATAATTGAAAGTAAAAGTAAAATTATGATCAGAGTCAATTGTAATTATATTTTATGATCTTGATATTAAAGGAAAATCAAGGGTAGCTAATATTTTGAAATGAAGGGTTTAATTAGAATCATGCGTTTATTAAGGCGAGGACTACTTAGAAAATAGACCGGTCAGTATTCATTGTCAGTAAAATATTTGATTTCCTTTCAATTTACGGAACAAGAAATTTACGAGGTCTTATAAATTGATCTATTTTCAATAATTGACAACTCAAACAATTTAATGACATTCGATATATAGTCAACAAATCAAAAATATAAAGGAGTAAAGTCACTACTCATTACACTAATTTTAGAATTATTTAGTTGGTAGTGTGTAATTTGGTCCACAAGTTATAAAAATCTAAAAATCAGTAGCGACCATGAGATTATTTATTTCCATTATTCGCATCTTTGTTACTATTTCAAGCATAACCTGCACATTGGTTTATGGGATAAATAAAACGGTCGGAAACATTTTTGTTAAAGTAGGAGTTTGTGGTCTGTTTTCATATATATCTCCATATATATTAAGCTTGAAACTCGCTCTTGCAATGAATTATAAGAAGAAGAATTGAGATTAGGATTAAAATAGATAGATAATAAGATTTAGAACATATAGAATAGATAAAGAGTAAGATTTAGAACAAAGCAAATATAATTTATTTGTAATAAAATTCATCAACTTTTCTTTCACGAAGAAGGTAACAAATTTATACCTTAGTCGCTTGAGGCTATCATACTTAATAAATATAAAGAATGAAATATACCACACATTGTAATTCTATGGCAGTTATATGAAATGTATTAAGAAACGTAGATATTTATAGCACAACCTAGTCTGAAATTTACAACTTAGTAAAAATTGACACCACAAAGTTCCGAAGATAATATATAATAAATTGTAAATGTTTTTCGACAGATACAAATCTTACTCGTACAGATAGAAATATTTGTTGCTGGTAACCTACATCAATAGTAAAGTTGTAGTCTCCACAAATTTTGAAAATTCTCATTGCTACAGAGAATTATTGAAGCTCGATTTTACAATATCATATTTAATTATTGTTTAAATATTAGTATCATGATGGGTGAATTTATTTTTACATTAATTTCAAAAATTAAAACCTGACCAGTAGGGAAAGCTACAACGCTAAACAAACTAATAGCAAGAATGTTAAAAAAATATATATGTACCCGTATACGTAGCGATAAGAAGTATGATTCTGACAAGAATTCATCCCACGTTCATACTTTGCTTACTAGTAGATATAATATATGAAGTCCAAAGTTTTTATTTATGGAAGTTATGTAAAATACCTTAATACCTAAGGTCAAAATCTTGGCGGAAAATTCCTCCGTTAAAACTTCTTTCTTTGTTAGTTACTGACGGTAGCCTATTTGTGCTAATATCTAATAAGCTCATTTATCAATTAGGTAAACATAACTTTAATTCCGTAAATGTATTATTGTACTTTTGTAAACATAACTTTAATTCTATAAATGTATATTATATCCTTGTCCTTTTGCCTCTTATTTTATAGGTTTTTTTTTATTTTATACATTAGGTTAACTGTCGTCTGAGCTTCCGGAAGCATATTTGTGCTAATAGCAGCAGATAATAGCAGCATATTTGTACTAATAGAAGCTAATAGCAGCATATTTGTGCTAACATCTAATAAGCTCATTCATCAATTTGGTAAACATAACTTTAATTCCATAAATATATTATTGGAATTTTGTAAACATAATTTTAATTCCATAAATGTATATTATATCCTTGTTCCTTTGCCTCTTATTTAACAGGTTTTTCTATTTTATATATTAGGTGAACAACTGGTGTCGACTGAGTTTACAGAAGAAAAAAGGGAACTGGTGTTCTTCTTAGGGAGTAATATTGTTGTTTTAACATTCTCCGATGCCACTTTTAGGCAGGATTGATTTTGGCACAGCACACACACGCAAGCACGGACACACACATGCACACACACACTCACACACACACACACACATACACATATATACACACAACAATTTTGCGAATGTACAAGTAATAATAATAATGAAAATATTTTTGTGTCCACTAGTTTATACACAGGTTTTAAATGTTGCTAACAGTACATCTACTTAAATTTCATAAAAAAATTACTTGAAGTTGAATTTCTCATTTTTCATATTTCGTTCAAAATGTTTCAACATAGTGTGTATGATTTAGACAAAAAAATCAAAGCTTTTTTAAACTAAGTTTAAAAGTTTCGGTAAATTTTATTATACTAGCTTTTTACTGTAATAGTTTATCTTTAAGTTATTTGGTGCTACCGACTACACACCCCACGATGTAAACCAGGCTCGACAGGAAATATCTATGAAGGTACGAAACGGGCGTCCTGCAGTTGCTACTGATATCGTCTCACAATAAACCTTTTAAACTAATTAGTGTAATTGTAAAACGTCTTACTTCAAATCTTGCAGCGCAAGGTCAATGTGCCGTGGGAACTTGTCTATGAAATCATTTAACTGATAGTAGACCAGTAAAAATGAAAGACTCAAAATTAAAATGGTAAAATTATAAATAATGTCACTAATATTTAGATGAATGTTTACAATCTGAAATGTCATAAGCAACAATAGTAAATTAAATTTAATAAATACAACATAGCGTAGCATCATACCTTACTTGAAAGGAATTTTTAAAATTTGTTTTTGATTAAACTTTTGTTTCTGAAATATTTTACCAATTAAGTTGAAACGTTACAATGGAAGAAAAACAGGACAAATAAGTTACTTTCCTAAAATGGAAGGTGTTTTTTGATTCATTGGAAAATTTATTATAGAAAAAATTGCCCTGATATATAATATGTAATAATTTTAAACTGGAAACCTGGATGACGTTATTATGAAAATATGCGTATGGTAGCCTTTTTATGCGACGAGTCCTCGACACAACGGCTAAACGTGCAAGTGTACGTCTTGTAAAATCTTGCATATATACGAGAAATATTGCAAATTTTTATGACTATACAATACCGGGGAGACGTTGATTGACTATGTACCTTTTGTGTTCTGAACTTGTGAAAAGTTTTCTAATCTTCTGTAACTACCCCTCGATAATCGCATGATTGTTTTCAAAATATCTTCTATTGATTCACCAAAACAAGTAATTACATAATTATTAACAAAAGTTTGACGTAATGTTAGGTTTGTATTTTTTTACCAGTTCTAGAATACTCTCAATATAGAGTTTATTGATTTTCCGTGATATTCCAATATATTACAACGTGCATTTTTATGGTTATATATGAAAGTATTTATTGCAATATATTGTATTCATGTTTCAAATTAAAAGTGATAACTTACTGACCTATTTCAAAAATGTAGGAAAAGATTTATATAAATTTAATTTCATCAATCTACTTACTAAGTAGAGAAAAAATTAAGTGATGAAGTTTTTACATCGTATAATATAAAAGGGTCTAAAAATAAAATTTTAAAACGTATTATTCGATAAGGCATCAAAAGATTGAGGCTTAACATCCGCTGTCAAATTATTTTATTCCGCTTTATTTCTTTCTGACTACCGTTTACGGTTACAATTTTATGATCAAAGTTTGCTTCCTTTTATCTGATACATTTGAATTTGGAAATATATCCAGGATCGACGGACATAAAATATTATTGTACAAGCGACCCGATTCTAGAGCAGAGCTATCCTCCTTGGTTTCGTTTCAATGGTTTCAGTAATTACTATCGTAACAAGTAAAATTCGGAGTCTGATGAAGGGGTGGAACATAACTCAATGAGATTTTTCAACGTCCTATGAAACCAATTTAGTATTTAAATTCATTATATTGTTTTTAATTATCATTATCATAATTAGTAGTAGTATGTTCTACAATGAAAAAATGACCAAGGGAACTCCTCAGTATCGAATAATTGTATTATCGAATTCAACAAAAACTTCTCAAACCGTAGTAGTAAAACTTTCGTGCTAGCTCATTTTAACTGTCTCAGTGGTGTTCAGGATCTCATGATAGAATCGAAAAATAGTTACGCAAACTCCCAAATTTGAAAGAAATATTAAACTAGACTCATTTTAACTATCGGAAAGCGCACATTCAAGCAGTGTTTAGGGTCTGACGGTGAAGTCGGAAGATGGGTAATTCCTAATAATACATTCAGTATCTAACAGCAGCAATTTCATATATGGCTCATATTGAGTGTATTATTTGATGCTATCATAGTGAATTTTATTCAATATCATAGTAATTAAATACTGATGATGGAACCTAACAGGAACTCCTCAAGGCCTAAAACTAAAACAGTCGCACACCAAGGACAATGTGGTAACAGGGTGGTTAATGGAATTTGTTATAATATCATAATAAGTAGACAGCTACGGATAGTGTTGTGAAAATATGTACTAGGGTGGTTTAAAATACATCGCAAGAGTTACACTGCCTAAGTGAAATTAAATCGCACACAAGGACAAGGTGGTAACAGGGTGGGTAATGGAATTTGTTATAATATCATAATAAATAGACAGTACGGATAGTGTTGTGAAAATATGTACTAGGGTGGTTTAAAATACATCGCGAGAGTTACACTACCCAAATGAAATTAAATCGCACACAAGGACAAGGTGGTAACAGGGTGGTTAATGTAATTTATAATAATATAATAATAAGTAGACAGCTACGGATTGTGTTGTGAAAATGAGTACTAATGTGGTTCAAAATATATCGCTAGAGGTACACTACCCAAGTGAAGTTAAATCGCGCACTAAGAAGAATGTAGTAATAGTGTGGTTAAAACGGTGTGGCGAGCAACCCAAATCAAAGTATGAGTTACCTTTCGTGAATTTGCTAAAAGAATTGTGTAACATAAGGGTGACTCCAAATGATATGACACAAGCATCACATTACCCAGTTCAGAATAAGTAACGTGCCGAGGACTGTGTGGAATTACTGTGTGCAAGCTTTATTTCCTAGGAACAGGGTAAACCCTGTTTCACAAGAGGGGACGGAGAGGGGATGGAAAATGGGAGATAGTATGGATCTGTTGGGCGTGCTAGGTAATTATCCAGTGCTTCAATTATTGCATTGGTATCAAAATGATATGTTTCTATAGAAAAAATACTGGTTGAAAATTGGTATCATACGTTCTAGAATAAATTTGATCGCTAAGGTAGATAAGGTCCTTTGCCATAAAACATGTCTACGTTATTTTGTTTTAATTGTTTACCCTATTACGTACAAATTATGAAGTTTTAATTTTGATTATTTTATGGTTTCCTTAGAATCTAACAATAAATAAATCAAGTTTAAACAACTGACGTCTAACTATGACACTGACGTATAACAACCAGGTATTGGAATGTATAAACTAGTAACATATGTGAATTAATAACCGAATAGAATCTGCAACCACGGTAGCATACGTACCATACTGGTAAACAAAATAAAATGACGAAAATAATAAACTTACAATGAGCATGTAAAAAATATATTTTATGAAAAAGAAATCTCAGTGTAAGCTTATTACTAAGTATGCTACCGTGGTTGCAGATTCTATTCGGTTATTAATTCACATATGTTACTAGTTTACACATTCCAATACCTGGTTGTTATTTACCTTATTTTATATAACAGGTATCTAAGTAAATATATAGATTATTAACAGAGATCTTATGGAAATCATTATCCACCAGTCACTACATCCGTACTTACTCTTACTTATCCGTACATACGTACTGTGTTCATAGAATTAAGGCCCCGTGTATTATTTAAAGATTATTATGGTTCCAAATTTAAGATGTATACTACTCTACTTCCGGCGTATATAGCTTTTTTCCAAATCAATAGTCACATTTTATAAGGTAAGACCCTCAATTTCAAAAAT
Organism: Druceiella hillmani; assembly: GCA_039881145.1. Classification (NCBI taxonomy): domain Eukaryota; kingdom Metazoa; phylum Arthropoda; class Insecta; order Lepidoptera; family Hepialidae; genus Druceiella; species Druceiella hillmani. Next base: position 7,307,771 of record JAYKKI010000018.1, on the reverse strand, counting down.
AATGCGCACTGATAATATTTAAGAGTTATTTCGTCTGCTTCTGTAAGTCTGTTCAATTTAGTTGTAAAAGGTTTTATTTTTATAACATTTCTTACTAACTCGTCATCCAATTTGATAGCAGTATAGGATTTGAAATTCTCCACATTCCAATTGTTCTCGCCTTATAACCAACCAATCAATTTTTTTCGCCGATAGCTCCAACGAAACGATTCTTCTTCCAATTGGCCATAACTTTTTATCGCTACAGAATAATCAGACTCGGGGTAGGATAACATTTCTTTGTTTAGAAATAAATATATTATAAGCGTCCACTCTCAAATTTGAGGAAAATATGAACATTACCTATCAAAAACATAACTAGATGCGTTATCATCTTCGAAAAATCTTCAACTGTCTGGTATGACCGGGATATGATCATTTTTAAAAAAGTTTACTTTTTATATTTAATTAAGGAAAAGAGGGGTGTCGTCCTCCGATTGCAATGTTTATAAATCTATTAAAATTTTTTATACGAATGTGAATGAATTAGGAGGTCAAATTCATAAAATTGTTCAATATTTTAACTAATATTGAATTATAGAAACATAAAAATAGAGTACACTTTTAATTTGATATTACTTTTCCTAATAAAGTGAATAGTTCCCTTTTATTAGGAGATTCACCGATCGTAAACATTTTTACCTTGATTTCGTAGGCTTTTATTATCTTCAACAATTAGTTTAACTCAATAAATAATTACGAAATTATGGATTCACATGAATAATCTGAAGTGATGAACTAACGGTGCATTTATTGGTTATATTTCGTGTAACGAATTCTGTTGGAAATTTAACCTAAAAATATTTGTGAAATCAATATTAAAAAAATTTAATATTATTATTCATATTTCTTGTGTACTTTATTTCCCACATAATAAACTAATACTTTAATAATCAGTTGAATAATGCATTTCTAAAACATATTTTACCCATGAACTATTGCCAAGTAGAAAGATGATTGCTTAGTTTTATGATAAATAATTCATGTATGGAAAACGATAGCTAGGAAGAATAAAAAACATGAATTGATCAAATTGAAAAATAATGTGGGACATAAAATTTTAACACTTATAACATGTATTATCTATGAAAGATACATATGATGCATATTTGAGTTTATATACGAAAGAAAATAATATGCACAGAAGCAAAGAATATGGTGTTATATTAGCGTTTCTTAACTCGCCTGGATGGATGAGATTTAATATTATAGCTAATACTATATAGGTAGGAATAATATTTCTTCATAATTTTCCCCGAATAATCTCAACTACTTGTTCAGGTGATACGTAAGCAGAAGTTTAATTTACAAGTCTTATCTGTACGAGTATCACAAAATTAAGCAGCAATGCTTCCAACTTTTTTTTAGAAGCTAATTGTATATGAAGTAGCTGCTTTGTTAATGAAGTAGAATAGCTTTTAAATGAGAATTATTTTTAATGACCTGCCTTTGCTCCATAATAGATTTAATAGTCTAAAAGGGTGTATTGCGTCTATAATTAAATTCTAGATAAACAGTTTTAATAATTCGAGTAATAATAAACCCTCAAAAAAATTGTTAAGAAAATTTTCTGCACCCGCATTTATTTGTAATGCAAGAATAATCAAAACAGTTTTATCAAAACAGCTTCAACAGTCCATAAGTTTTGCATATAATATATGTAGTACAGACTTTGTGATGTCGTACTTTGTATTATAGATATTATATCAAATAATACGGAATAATATTTGTTGAAAATTAGTCCAATTCAAGTTTGTTTGGACAAACTTATTTATTAACGATGTATCGAAAAGGACTTGAAAGTAAAGGACCACGAAGTCGAACCCCCAACTGTGTGATCAGGTGTTGGAAGACATGCGTATGTCAATGAATGTAGAAATACATTAAACTGCTCACAGTTATATCTGCAATAGAAACAAATGATTTGCAATACAAGAAGTTACGATCCTCAAAAATGGTAGAATGACTGGAGAGAGACTGGAAAGTGCGAATTCGCTGCTTATTTGTGAAACAGCGCCTCACGATTATGGACTAGTTGACCGTCACAGTCTTATCAGTCATATTTTATTTACATAGTATTCTTTTAATTATACATTTCCGCAACATATTTAGTGACATAAGTGAAAAAAGAGATTTTGGCTTCCAATTCTGCTGAGTAAAAATAAAAATATTATCGATATTTTTGAAATAAATCGATCCTTATATAAGTTATGATTTCCGCTGTTTAATTAATTGGCAGAAAGTTCCTACACAGAAAAATAAAACAAATTTACAATTTCTCACTTGTCAAAATCTAAAAACCTTAAGGATGTGCTCAATTTTTGGTATATTATTTTTATATTTTATGTGTAATTTTTTATTTATTAAATTTTGAAATGTCACCTTTTAAAATTTGGTTATGTCCCAGAAGTAAAAATTAAGTATAATTTCTTGATAAAACACGAAAAAGGAAATCATTAGACTAGGTAGAAAAAAAGATCTAATAGAAAGTATTATTTATAATGTCATGAACAAACAAAAATCGAATATATTAGTGTGTTTTGTTTTTCTGTTACTTTACAGTTGAAGTAAAAAAATGAATGCGTCAAGAACGTGATGGGAAATGGTATGAAACTTTTTGACAATATGCAAAGTGTGTAGAAATATTTTGAAAGCTTTGGGACTAAATGGTTTCGTAAATTGTAGAAGTAATTTTTTATTTAAATGTTTAAAATTGTTTTGATGAGACCGCATATTTTATATAGACAGAAATTTTCCTCGGCTAAGTAAATTTTTTAATGTTGGGTATAAACTGTTCGCAAGCTTCAGATTTGAATAAAGAAAATATTCCTTGAAAATGTGAACGTGAGTTCAGTAACGAACATGATCTTAGTAACAAACTTTCGGGCGGAATATTTAAATGCAAATTTAAAAAAGCTTGTTAAAATCTGTGATGCAGGAAATGATACAATTTTCTCAACATACAGTTATTATAAACTTTTATAGGATCATCACGGTTATACATTTTAGGTTGAAAATATATGATAGAAAATAAATTCACATTAAAATTCAGTTTATATTATTGAATATATTATTGATGGTGGAGAATAACGGTAGAAGATACGTTTTTATTATTTTGAATAATTTTTATAGCTATATCTTATTGTAGCTAATAATCCTATAATAATACTCCTAGGATCATTCTCGTTAGTCTAAAATTTATCATTATTGTAAATAAACGTATCATACATTAAAATGTATATTACATGTACAAGCTCGAACTTAGATTATTTCAACTTACGTGGAAATAGATGGAAAGATTAATGTATTTAAGTTAACAAAAGAAAAGAGTCCAGTTTCTTTTATATGAGAATAGGTACAATTTTAAAACTATCGTCTTATGCTGAAAAATTACCAAAATTTATTGACATAAATACAAATATACACACTGCGAATAAATAAATTGTGCAAGTCTAGATTGACTCTAATAATATATTTTGAGTACTTGTAAACTATGAATTAATAAAACTGACGAAAATTATACTTTAAAACACGAATGTTTAAAATAGTCATCTTTATTATAAAATAGAAGTTAGACATGATCTGTAGTCTCATGTGTGATACAGCCCGAAGGTCGCGTCGGTAGCTACTAGTGTAAGAACAGATTAAAGGGTTCTAAAGATTTAGCTTAATTTTATGAATACAATTGAAATGCTATCTGATTATAGAAAGAGTAAAGTAATATACATTAAAGCCAATATATATGGCTAACATTAATACATATGTATATTAGCCTGCAATTGTGGAAATCTTAATTTTTAATAAATAAATGCATTTGAAATATTTGATTCATGAAAGAGAAAATGGTATTAGCTGTTGGCAGAGACTATCGAATAACCTTGGCCAAAGATCAAAGTTTTTATCATAAAATTTAATTGTTCCTTAATAATAAAATAAGTTTTGATATACACATTTCATTGAACTATAGTTTCTCAAAATATTGTTTTTTTTTAATTTGGTCCTCTATTAAAAATATATTGTTATATGTAACTCAATGGGCGGTTATAAAGGATATTGCGTCATTCTAACAAAAAAAATATTGGTTAATGAAATTTTCTTTATACTACTATCTATATTCCTGTAAGGTCGTAGACAATTGTGAATGTAGAGGAGTTGTATATTTCATAATATTTAATAAGAATTTTTGAATCACTTCGACGAAAGAAAGAGAAGATTGTATCCTGGTGTATTCTCTATTTATAGATGTAATAAACTAAATTTACGAAACTTGCATGATCGTAATTGTCGTCGATTGAACCGATGTAAAACTTAAAAAAGCGGAAAATACATTAATATGCTTTGTATACCAAACGACTATCGCGATCTGTTAATCATTTATTTTTAATTCAATATTATAATATTGAATTAAAAATAAATGAAAATCTAACAAAAATATATAACTTTTCAGAAACGAGTAGGAAATGGCAAATTGACAAAAATTGTCGCCAGCTCCTTCAAATTCCGATAAATAATTGAGGCAAATAATTCAAATTATTGTATATACATTTGTGTATATATATATATATATATATATATATATATATACACATATATACATATACATATATATATATATATATATATATATATATATATATATATATATATATATATATTATTTTAAAACTTTCTGAATTTCAATAAATTAGGAAACAGTCTACGTATCTGCTTTTAACACAGTTTCATTTTGTGAGTAAAATTCAGTTCCGTACTCAATATTATTTTATTTAATGTGAAATGGGGGTTTTGTGTTTATATTTTAAAGGAAAGGTAAAATATAGGTGACTAATTAATAGCGTTCGATCTCTTGATGTCTTTAGTAGTTCATAGTTTTCGGGTATCATTGAGAAAAATTTAAATAAATATGAATAATTATATCCACGTTATAAGAATCAACTTTCATATTTTATTCTTTCAAAATGAATATTTCAATAATTATTTTTTTGTATTTTATTAAATTTCAGAGTAACAGCATAACCGACTTTCAGCCTAATTAAAAGCTTAAATATAGAAAAGTTGTCAGACCTGAAAATGACCATTTTCACGAATAAAAGACTAGCAATAGCTTTAATGGTAAAAAAATGCTCTTGTGACGTACCATTTACCATTTCAACGTTGATGCTTTATTACTTTAAGCATCGTCTTTTTTATTAATGTCATTATTTTTTTTATAAAATTTCATAGTTGATATAACTAAAGGAGAGTTTGGTTCAAATTAAAAGTATAAACATAGAATGGTTGAAACGTTATGAGACTAGAAAATGGATGGTTGACGGAGTTTTTTCGTGAGGGGCCCTCTTTACGTACAAACGACTCAGTCATTTTAAAGGTAAAAAGCGCTCTTGTTACCTATCATTAATCACTTTAAAGGATCGCTTTAAGGATCGTATTTCTTCACAAATTATATACCTTAATTGAATGACTAACATTATGAAGAGAGAGGAAGCATATTTGATAGAAAGTTATGTAAAAATCTTAGCTTTTTAAGCTTTTATCAAATTTATTGACGCATGTACCCATTATTACATAATGATTTTTTTATTTAAAAAGAAAGCATTTTACGTCCTATAATAGAAATATTTCGATTCAAGTATAGTCGCAAAAACTGGCAAGATAGTGACCGCCTCAGAGGTACAAAAATAAATGTGCGCTATGGCTATGATATTATCTTTTTTATGTCCACGGAAGTGAGATGGCCCTTCCATTATGATGATTTCGTTATAATGAGATGGTTATTATGTATGTTATTATGAGATGGTTATTATATGGCATTATGATGATGGTCATTTCATTATGATGGAATATATCAGCAGAGGACTTGAAATAAAATGATCCAATTTGATGGTCATGGTGGCACAGTGTAAATAAAACTACGTGATGTAATATTATTTCTACTTTCTTTAAGTTCTTTACGACGATCTAAGTTTCGTTGTATTACAACATCTTTAGGTGGGCTATTAGCAAAGATTCTATATTAATAGATTTCTTTGCTAATGGCCCACCTGAAGATGTTGTAATACAACAAAATCTAGGTCGTGGTAAAGAACTTAAAGAAAGTAGAAATAATACTAAATCACGTAGTTTTATTTAATTGTGAATAATGAATTTCTACAAAATTAACATCAAATATATTCAATGGACAACTCATTAGACTAACAGTCCTATTCTGAGCAAATTACAAATTACCACCAGACTACGATAAGTCTGCAAGATGATAGAATGTTTAAATGATATTGATAAGAATTGAGGTGATAACCTAGAATAACAATATGTCACTAGCAGCGCGGATAAGGAAAGATCAACTAGACGTAATCGTCGGTTTAATCAAATTCTTTCGAAATAGAAAATCAGTGCCTACAATCTCGCCTGACAAGCTTAAAACAGAACCAGGTGGTGGAATATAAATAACCAAAACTCGTCCGTGGAGCTCACGATGAAAATGTTATGAAAATGAGTGATGGAAGTTTAGCGATATTTTTTCCGAAAAATGAACATCAAGCCAAAATTAAGCCCTTTCTTTTGAGGAACATCAAGCCAAAATTATAAATGTAAAATATTTTAACAAAATTAAATACTTAAAACCAGAGATAATTCAATTATATTTAAAATAACCACTTTTGAAAATTTTCTTTCTCCCGAAAGAACCTGTGGATTTCATTTTGTTTATGAGCTTTATTGAAACCATTTACAAAATTTCTTAAATTAATTAACTAATTAATAAATCATTAGAATATAATAAGGTAATAAAATAACCAACTAAAATTGATCACGATATCATCATGAACTTCTATTGTTTCACATAAACAAATATCACATAATTTTTGGAAATGATTAACAATAAGTTGTTTTCGTTTGCGGTAGATTCTAATGCGAAATAAATCGGGATGAGATGTGCAATAATTTTTAAATACAATTGATCAATTAAAAGTACCTGAAAACCTGAAACTCATCGTCCGGCATTAATTTTAAAAAGCTGTTTTAAACTTCTGCACAGCTCAAATCTTTTATTTAGTTTTTAAATAAATAATAAATGTTTATGAACAAAGATGAAGAAAAATGCAAACGTTATTTAGACGATGAAATACCTATTCTTAAAACCAATGTCAACTTTTCTATTACACGTAGTCTTATCTAAAATACATATTCACAAAATTATCTATCTTCATTTTCTGCGAAAATTTGGAATTCTAGTGGGGATATTGTATATTTCAACAGAATACATATTACTTATACATAACATGAATGCAATAAAACGTCGAAAGAACAAGAAGCGTTAATAAAAAATCTGCTTTTGTAAGAACATCGACTAGAATTTAATTTCCAACAGCTTTTTGGAACTCAATTGCTAGTGACTAGTAATATGGTAACTCATTTTACTGGGAATCCACTAAATTGTTTTTCATAGAGGTTATAATTTATTTATAATAACTTTCACATAATACTTATACACAGGGTTTTATATCAATTTTAATGTTCATATGCATCAAACCTACAGAAAAAAAACGAAATTAAAATAAAACTCAAGAAATAAAAATAAAACCCAATGTGAGTTAAATTTTGGATCTAATTGTAACCTAATTCGCGTTTCGGCACCTTTTTCCAATTTTAATAAGTGTATTAATCTTAAACGAAAAATATTAAGATCAAACGAAATGTATTGTATAAAGCAATACTTAAATGTTGATCTTACAATTATCATAATACAAAGAAAAGAAGACTTCAGTTTGTTTGCATTAGTATTTTAAGGTACGCAACCTCTACTACATTATAAATTTCTTTACAGAGTATCTCACGTTCAAAATAAGATTTATTTTCCTTACATGCCACTCTCTGTAATGTAAGTCTTTTAGTGAGATATTTTAAGTAGTTTAGTGCTTCTTATCTCTTTTCAACTTAAATATTGTAAGTTTTAATATTTTGACCCTAACACGCCCTTTCCAAATATTTTCCATTCTTTCATAAAATATCGTCTTACTGTCATTGTTCGTTTAGGATTTATCCAGATAATTTCTTTTTAATTTAGAGAATATTAATGATGGTTTTCTATAGTTGACCTTACTGTAGTTGTTTCTTAAATAACTAATAATTGCTTCGTATAATTTATAATATTAGAGGGTTGTAAATAATATTCCTGTTTTGTATAATTATACAAAATACTAATGTTATATCCACTCATCAATATGTGAATGCTTAAAACCTGTGGTTTATAGAAATTTGTTTTAGACTTTCGTATCCAGAAGTACCGATAGCCCTTCCCCTGCATGAAATATGTATATATATATATATATATATATATTGGCTTCCTTATTTCTCATATTTATTAGTACAAAGACAAAATGTGGAAAATTTCAGAAAGTATTTAAAAAGATTATTCGAATTACATTAACATGGAAAAAACCTGTAGTTTCCATAAATGTTTCAATGTTTTTTGAAAATTAACTCCTCTAACATCCCTGTGCCATATATGTGTCAATACAACTAGCACCACTTGAAAATAAATAATTAGGTTAAAATTAAATAACGAGTCATTTTGTCTTATTTGCAGGTTATATCGTCGTCTGTAGCGTACAGTTATTTTTGACGCTGCGAGTTTATGAAAATTGTGCCTGAATTCGTTTTTTCTTTATATATTCTGTTCATCATTAAGGAAAGAATGTAAGTGTTTATTGCTAATTTAACGTGTAGTTATTATTGTTATATACTTTTCTGCTTATTTTGTTACTTTTGAAATAAACAATGTAGTTTTATTTCTAAAAGCGACAAAAATATTAATGCGGGCGAGAAGAAATCATTTTTTTTACAAGACACATTTATAATATTATTGAATTGTACCTCTTTGGACAAACGTATATATTTCAAAAATGGGAAAATAGTTTATTTCATGCTAGAGACATTAATTGTCCATGTTTTTGTATATTTGTTTGCCGTGTGCCAAATTTTGCTCCATCTTTAATGAAATTTAATCCATCTCTGACTTGTTATTTTGTTTATTTTTTCTATGCAATTTATTGATTATTTTATTATTATTAGAAACATCACTTTATCCTTATTTATAACGATATGTAAGCAATCAAAACGTGCTATTTAAAAATCCTAATTCATTCGATCTTTTCTGAACTATTTTAATTGAAAGTCTTTGAAACATTTCAATGTATGGCGTTCATTTCTATATCCAGTTCAATAAAGGATTGAAAAGTATTATATAAATAATATTGTTTCTTTTTAACATCGCCTTTGATTATAGTGGCTTCTTCCTTTTTTGTTTTCAATAGTCGCATTTTGCAGGCAGAAATGAGATGGCTTACCAAAAATTTAACAGTAACATAATACTTTATTAGATAAGTAATTGTCTTGTACAACATGGTGAGTAACAATATAAATTGCATTCATAAAGACTTTTTCTTTATAAGCCTTCCCTTTTTTGCTTTTCTTTTCAAAAACGGGATTTTTTTTATGGTTTTCATTACTTTTTAACGTAATAATTACGTAAGTGTAGTAAAAATACTTTTACCACTTTATAACTATGTTAATGATTTATATATATATATATATATATATATATATATATGTATATATATATATCGCTCATCGCCATTTATATCTTTAGTATATATATATAGTTGAAAATTAATGCTAACGCCAACAAATTAAAATAACAATAATAATTCCTTAAATTTAGAGACCCCACTTACATGGTAATAGTGACCGAATTCTTTTAACAAGCAAAATTCTGATACTCTGAAGTTGCCATTAAAAATATTTTCTAGGTCCCTGAATTTTGACAAATCAAATACTGATCACTCGCAATCAGAGACCATAAACATTCTCGTTGATGTTTATGGCCTCTGAGTGCAGTCAACTTGATGATGAACCATAGCCGATTATGATGTGAATTCCAATGACTCGAATACATTCATAAGAGTTTGAAGTAACTGTAGCTTTGCATGACCATAACGTGTAGTTTTATATCACTGGCCAAGAAATATTAGATGGCCCGATTGCGACTAATCAATATTTAACGAGTAAGAGCTTAGGAAGCTAAAATTATGTTGGCTTTTATTTTTTTGATAGGTTTATAATATTTTGGTTCAGCGGAGTTATTTTTCACACAGAAAGACTATCGGTAAGATCTGATTTGGGGTTTAATATCTTAAAAATACACACTTTTAATATCTTAAAAATATGCGAATCTGAAGATCGGCTCTGACTGTAGCTGCGAAATAGATTGAGTGTTATCAAAAGACAAAATAATCGTAGTCATCTCAGATATAAAGATATTGGTATGAGATTTGGCTGTCATTAGTTTGTTATTAAGCCGTATAGATATAATGAGTATGCTGTTATTGAGTATGTCTTTCCCTCATTTGCAATTCATTAACTCTTGTCAACAAATTTAGATAGTATTGATTTAGATGTTTTTAGACGCTTTTTCTTACCTATTGGGGTTTTACCACCAAGAAAACGCCAATGAATCTCCATATCGATGAATCTCCATATTGTTTGTACAAAAGTTTGTTATTTTTTTTAAAAATAACGCTCCAAGCTTCATAAAATTTTAATTTCTTTTTTGTTAATTACCTAATGCCATTTCAATTTACAGGTTTATTATATCGAATTATAGTGTGTTTGTATTACATAAGAAAATATGCAAAATAATGCAACAAAAATGTGCAAAATAATGTTAGAAGTAGGTTCGAAATACCGGCTTAGAATTATTAATAATTACACCGTCTTATTTAGTAAAAAAAGCCTAAATCTAAAACTAAGAGTTGTATCACAATTTAAAACTTACAATTAAGAAACAATTATTGCAGACATGTAGTTTGTAGGGTTTTCTGCAAATTACATTTTAGTATTCTGTGTATTTCCCCTACAAACATAAAGTCAAAGAAGAAAATATGCAAGATGGAAATATATCATATTTCATGTAACTTTTATTAACCAGTAAACGTTAAATGAAATATGTTATGAAAAATGTTTTCTCGTCTAGACAAATATGCGTATATCTGAAAAGAGTTTCATGTTGCAATTCAATTGTTAGTTTAACAAAAATGATTTTTTTCGGATATCACTTCACTTAAATTAAAGACATATATGTTAAGTACATTAGAACAATATTTCATCTTTGATATAGTTGGTTTAAAAACTTGTAGTTTCACATTATATATAATTTGTAAAAATTTAATAAGCCTTGAAAAAAATGTGGGTATATTATAAAGAAGTTTAGAGTTTTGTAAGATTCTAGAAATAATTATTTAAATTCTGGAAGATTTATAGTTTACTTTTAATATAAATAACTGAGTTTCTATATTAAGTAAAAATTCGTCTTAAACGAAGCAATTATTTATAATTTTATTAATAATGTATGCCTTGAATTTAATTTTGTTTTATTTTTCTGTACTCGATATTAGGATTAAGAGACTTTAACGTCGTAGATATCTTAAATATTAACAAAAATGACGCAGGCTTTTCTTGTCGTACGCCCTATCGTGTCTCTTAAATCGCTTCAGAACACCGCCTCACATTTTGATATATTCTTATCTTCCATTAATTTGTTCAACCAAGCTAATATAATAGTTCTAAATATTTGGCAATTTCCCCAAATAATAACCGTTCATTTGGTTTCATAGCAGACTGCCTGCTAAATTGTGCTTTATGCATAATTTGAAAATAAATGACTAAGTTTTTCTCCTTGCTGTAACCAAGACTTTTTACAGTGTTTTCTTCCAATCAACAGGTTGATATAATTAACGGAAATGGACGAGTAAGATAATTTATTTTTGTAAATTTTCCTGTTTATTGCTTTTTGATACTGTAAATAAAAAAAATCATTGAATATCGTATGTAAAATATAGGTTTGATAACACAATGACTCACTTCACAGAGTAGACATGTTCAAAAAGTTAGTGTTACGAAAACTAGTTTAAATATTCTTAACTTTTTCTGGCAAATTATAAGTGATATTTGATATTCTGTTGTCATTCCCTTATTAGAAGTCTGTACTAAACGTCACAATTACGTTTTTATTCTCTAACAGTATTGTAATTCTAATTGTTACGGGCGACAAGCTCTAAGCAAAAGAAAAGCCTAAAGTACAAGCACACGCATTCACATGACGTTGTAAAAAGTGAGTATGTTAAACTATTTTAAAGGCTTTGGTGTTATTTTTTTTGGGAATATATAAGCTGTTAAGTGTAAGTGAACTAATGTCGAACTGAATGGACTTTTAGATCACCTTTTTTTATTCAATCGTATGTTCAAATAACGAATTAAATTATACTGATATTTTTGGAGTTAAGTTAACTGTAAGAAATAAAATGAAATAAAATGTTTTATATTTGTTTTGCAAAATGAGTTTCATTTCATTCGACAAAGTCTGGTACTTTCACATATAAAACATCCGCAGCATTGCAGGAATTCCCTTGTTTTTATATTTCTTGAAATCACAGAACACAAATAAGAAAATAGGCTGTGTTTCATTGTTATTTTTTACTTTTGAAAATATTAGAAAATATATTATAATAAAAATTTATAATCAATTGTATGTTTAGAACAAAATATAATCATTACCACCGAGGTACCTCATTATTTAATATAATCATGAGAGCATAACATAAGTAAGTCGTTTATATTTATATTGAGTTTTGCTAGTATTTCATTGTAATTGTGAAAATTTTAAAAATTGTGAATATTTTCAATATAAATGCGTTTTAGCTGAAAACGATATAAAATTCACCAGCAAAACTTTCCAATATAAGGCTAGTATTATACGGAAAAAAATTGCGAAAATATAGCACCCAGGATTCTTAGAAATATTTAACAGCTAAGCAAAACTATAACAATGTAATACAAATCTCTTACGGTTTCAGAATCGTACAATATTAATTTCTGTCGAAACAAGAAAAGCGTTATAACGAACTTTCGCACAGAATACTAAAATGCAATTTGTAGAAAGCCTAATGAAAGCTGTGATGTGGAAAAGGACGTCATTTTCCCGACGTACTATCTTTAATAGCTTTTATACGACCACCATCGTTACATTTACCCGTAGCTGCGCATATCTAGCAGAATATATATATTTGCATTAATTACATCGTTAAATGTGGGTTTATTTCATTTACTAGTATAATAAAGATACTTAAAATGATAAAAGGAAAATACACATTTTTTATTATGTAGAATTACTTTGAGGGCAACATGTTAATAAAAAATTTGTCACATATGACATAATTTAGAAAAATAACACACAGTATGATTTTAAACTTCATATAAAAATTGGACGAGAATAATAATTTTTTAAAATTAGAATAAAATGAGAATAAAATTGATTGGCGGTCGCAATTAATCGACAAGGTTTAGACACTTCTAGCATAGTAATGCTGGATAATAGTGTACAATGTTAACTTTTCTGGCAAGTTTTTCTAGCTGTTTCTATTTTTGTAAATGTCGCAGCTGCGATTGCCTCTGTGGGTAAAAACATTAATAAAAACAAGGCAGATCTAGTGATTTTATACGGTTAGTAAACAAATAAGATTTTTGTCGTCAATAAATGTGAAAATAAAGGAAATAAAATAAGGCAAGTCACTCCATCGAAGGTTGTATGTGTGCATTCATTCACTAATTAAACATTCGTTAACAATTTACATTACATATTTTGACCTTTAAGCCTTTTTGAACACATACAAGCTTTGATGCATTGACCTGCATTATTTTATTTCCTTTTAGCTTTGCTAATTTCCTAAATTCGAGTGTAATAATAGAATTATCAAATCAGGAAAGCTAGTGTAATATATGAATTTAACAAAGTTAATACAAAACGAATAAAATAATACAATTCACTTCACCAAAACTTGTATGTGTATATATCTTTATTATAAATATGCTCAATAAGGTTTAAAAGTCAAAATAGGTATTCAAATTTATTAACTAATATTTCTATCTGAAAAACTACTAGCTATAGTAGTCCAAAATTTTGTAAATAGACTTTATGTCACAAATATGCAAGATAGTTTTAAGTGCTTTATTTATAAAAAATTATCTTATGCTATTTTTATATATATTATATATATATATATATATATATATATATATATATATACATATATATATAGAAAATATATTGTTCTTGCTAATTATAAAAGTTTTTCATTAAAAATGGAATCTTTCTTTTCAACCGCTCGACCTACTTTATCACGAGAAAGTTAACTTTTTTAAATACCGCGTATATTGCAATAAACAAAATGAACACTGTACATCAAGCTAGTTTAATGTCATTAATCCATTAGAAATTAAACCCGTTGAGTAGGAGTACAACTCAGTCGATAGGAGTGAGATACATATGGAAGTAAAGACATTTAAATATACTATAAAACTATCAATAAATATTACTTTATTTTTCGTGATACATTGCCTAGTATTTCTTTTCCAAGCGTCAAAATATCGTGAATTTATCAAAAACTCTGAGACATAGGATGATTTTCGGATGAATGCTTCAGATATGGAAACATTCTATTCGAAAAATCTACTGCTTATTTTCAAGCACACCGTTAAAGACAATCTTCATGTCACGGACGATACTTTAATTTTCTTCAGAAATTATAGATGAGCCAAGTCTTTAAATCGGTATATTCAAAATCTAGTGGATGACAAAAAAAGAAAATAATCGGAGATGATATTTCTCTGTTTTTGAACCCAGTCCACGTTGTGCTCAATAAGGCAGGTGCGTCAAGTAACCGAAAGTTGCACCTAGTAGTAGTAGACTTTGCGTGTTTAAGCAATCGTATAGTAGAGGATAATTATCTATTACACGACATTTCTATTTTTAGGCAAGTTAGGATTCGCTTTGGATTTCACGACCCGGAACTAACTTCTAATTGCTTTTGAAAATTTCATTTTCTACGGACAAATAATATTACGTCTTTCTTAGAATGGCATGAACGTTTATGAATTTAGTGACTTATGGAGACGAATTTAAGAAGTTTATAAAATAAGATATGTCTTTTACAACTCCACAGCATAATAGTTTACTTGGCATTTATACAGGAACACATTGCAAAATTAAAACGCATGTTTGATAGACTTAGACAACATAATTTCGAAATAAAATAAGGTAAATCACAATTCCTCCGTCAAGAAGTAGATTATGTCAGGCATGCGTTAAATGACCGATATTTATGCAGGAATCGGCGTAAAATAAAAACTGTGGTTAACTTTCATGTACCTTAAACTCGAAAGGACATTGAATCTTTATTACGCTTAATGGTATATATTTGTCAATTTCTAAAAGACTTTGCGCAACTAACCAAACCTACGACTATTAAAAAACCTGGATGATAAAATTATCTGCACACCTTCATTCAGAGACTCCACCGAACAATAGAAACATCTATTATCGAACGCATCCTAATTACAATACTCCGATTACGACCAACCAATAATTCTCACGACAAACGCATCGGACTTGACAATTCAAACGGACAACAACAAAAGAAGTACTCAGAACTATTCACTAGAAGTACTCAGGGTCATCACAAAACTTTAAAGGAATGGACAGAAAAAGTAAAAACTGCTCACTCCCAGACAATAAAACAATAAGTATGCCGAAAACTCTAGGTGCTATAAAGGGGCAGCAATAACAATTTCAATTTAATAAACTCCTGGGACAAATAGTTATATCGATAATAGAAGAACTAAACGAGGTTTTGTTTCCAATAAGTGACACAAAAAAACGCACAATTCAATTTCAAAAGGGATATGCAAAAACTGGTATCATCTTCCTTTTTGATTTTTATGAAAAAATAATCACAAAGTTTTCAAAGTTTATATATTAAAAACTATGGAACAAAAGTAGTAAAATACACATCCTATCTTTTCTTAATGGAAAAAATTTGGGCTAAAAATAGGGGAGCTGATCTTTACATGAGATCATACAACATGATACATACTAACAATACAGTAGATAGAATTACATACTAACAATACAGTAGAAAAAAATGGCAAACAGAGAAACGCAACTCCGAGAAAAGTTCATTACACACTTATGGTGACAAAACGTTGTCTTATGTTGACAAGACATTATTTCACTATCGGAGCTGTAATGCTTCTAAAAATGTTAGAAGCATTGACTGAATTTATTTTTGTGCATTATTCGAATATAGTTTGTAGGTTCTTCTTAAATCTATTTTAATATCTTAATACGTATCTTATTCTTTTTTATAAATTATAATATCTAACACATTTCCATGGAATTTATTTTTCTTAATTCACACTAATATTCACAGCTTGCTTTCTACTACCGCAGTTGCATTCTCAGAGTAGCTTATGAAATAATTAAAAATCTTGGTATTGCTTTACCACATTTAAATGCTTGATTACTTGTATTGGTCAGAGCCTTCCTACTTAATCGTGCGTGCCTTTTCTCAAGAACTCGCAGGATATAGACCAATCGAAGGCAATTTTAGCCTAGGCGGAAGTCAGAATAATAGAATTTAGATAAAGGAAATCTCGGATGGACAAAAGTGTTATGCCTTGCCCGAGAACTCATATCCCACTCCAAATTCATCTCCAGGGCTATTCAAGGTTGCTTGTTTTCAAATTGAAGGTCTCTCGCACGAAGTAACCCGCCACAATATCAAGTCTGCTTGACTGCTTAATTTCAGGCCCGCATCACCATCCTACCAACTTAGCAGTTACGTATAAAATGTTCTCTGCATAAATGCATACTCCAAAAAACAAGTATTCATTTAATAACTGAACATAATTGCCTTATTCAAGGTTTACGACATTAAAATTCATTTACAAAATAACAATTAAAGCTTACATCTTTGAAACTATGCGCGAACTCTATGAGGGTGGCTGATAGACTAATCTTGTCTTGTTTACGTTCTTTTTGTTAATTCTCCATCGTTCACGCCGGCATTGTAGAAAGCTTTGATTTCTTTATACTGTTGCGTCTTTGTAGTCCCTCGTTATCTCCTAGATGTTATGAATTGACGAGTGTTGTGGTAATTGGCTTTATCTGGAACTTATGCTATGTTCCTCCTTCGTAATACACCGTTATCTATTGGATATCGTGATTCAATGATGGAATGGATGAGCATGCTTACATAAGTCTTCTCCAAAAATGTTTTTTTTTCTTAAAGATGGAGAGATATAAAATATCTTGTACTGTTCGTACTTTCCGTATACTCTTAGTATAATATGCCGCAACCAAATAAGAAGAACATAAATAAAACTCCAGCAAAGTTTCGTACCTCAAAACGGAAAAGGGTATTCTAATCAGATCACTGACATGTCTGCGCATCTATTGCAGCTGATTTTCTCAAAAACCTTGCGACGTAGTAATTCGACATTTGGCTAACAATAGACCATATTATCCTGCATAATTTTCAGTAATACTTCAAAATATTTATATGGTTTTTTTAAATTTTGTACATCGTTCAAAATATTAAGTGTTCTGTTTATTTTCTAAAATACCGAACCAAATATTATTAAAAACCGATATATTAGAACCTGACTGTTTGATTTTTTGTGGCTATCAAAATAGACTTGAAATTCGGTGTATGAGTATGTACTGATAGTTATACAAATAAATAATTATCTACATAAAGATACAATTTAGTGAATTACAAGTAAAACGAGTTATTACTCCAATATTCACAATCTGATGATAAGCTTCAAAGAAGTCTCGAAAGATACATTCCAGTTGATATTCTCAAAACATGTTTATAAAAGCAAATTTTTATCAACATTCTTTTTTCTTTCGATTTTTATCGAAATTCATGTTATTTATATATATTCTCTTGAGGTATGAAATAACCTCATTAGAATATGTAAATATCGAATAAATAAGTAAATGCACATATCGAAATTGACAATGCTTGCAATTTACATGCGACATAATACATATATTATTAAATGCAATTATGTTTGCATAAATTGGTATTTAAATAATAATTAATATTTATAATAATAATTATGTTCTTAATTTATATTTATGACTTACCAATATAATATACGAACCGATAATATACAACATAGATAATATAAAAAAATCTATGGCTATTAAAGCATATAACACATAAAATACCATAGAGTATAGCAACTGTACTAGATTGAAATCTCTCTCACTAATCCCGTCAAATACGACCTCTTACATGTATACTTTCTAACTAATAAACAAAACCTGGCCATAATACCCGAATCCAAGTACAGTGGGTCAAAATGCGGACATAAAAGAAGATCCCCGAGCTGAAGACTTCTTTATTCAACTAATTCAACTCGAAGACACGAAAAGTACGTATGTTTATTGGGGGAAAACTCAACAGACACAGGAAAATAAATGGCTACTGATCTTTTAAAAATAGCCTAAAGACAAATCAGTAGACCAAACCAAGTCCCGACTATTAGAAATTGTCTGACTAATATCCTAGACGAAAAACATACACTACCAAAATACTGGAAACCGAGAAATACGTCTGTTAAACTTCATTTCAAATTTAAAAAAACGTACGGCTTTACGGACTACAAAGTTTAATAAATAAAGCAGAGAAGATACGCAATCGCTTAAACTACGAATGACCCTAGAACGAATTGGCTTACAATAATTTTATACGTGGTACTCATTACTTATAAAATAGGGTGACTTTATCGATATTGCAAGGGTAGATAAATATGCGTGCATTCTATTTTCAAGCCACAATATATAATAAATACCAGTAAACTGCCACTAAGGAACCAAGCATCAGATAAAGAAAATAATCAGAACGCAGGCAAAAAGCAAAGGAAAGCCAATAAGCAAAACCCCAGCGACGGAAACGTCAGCCATCCACCGTCACAGAGGTCGCGCAAATTCGCGCAATTGTATTCAATTCTTAAATAAATACATGTATTATGGGAGAATTTGCGATATGCACTATGTATCTCAAGTTTTCATATTTTTGCTTCTTTTATTTGTTACCATGAAAGCATTTCTTGAGACTTTATTGTTAATCTGTTGTACTTTTTATGTTGGAGTTGAAATATTGTATTTGATATTTTTCATTATCACTGCGTACGCCGGTAAACTCACCAGGTATCCTCAAGAAAACAACCTTAAGTAACATCCAAATAATATACCTCAAGAGTGCTGAAACAGAGTTTGATAAATGATATCAACAGGTTTATTTATAAATATTATCGAAAGTACGTTCGCAAGCAGAAATTTCATCTACAAGCAGACATTTTCAGTCACTAAAGTGACAAAGCTTCCTTAATTTTGGAAAAAATTATAATATATCGCGTTTCGAAACAATTTTCTCTTCGACGGTTAAAGTAGATATGTATGCAAAATCAAGCAGAATTCAATAGAAAGAATGTCCGGGGAAATAAGGACAGATATGGTGCCTTACACGAAATATCTCGGATGCAGACCAGCAACGGTTGGAGCTTTATGATTTAATTTAAATGGCCTTGTTTAAGTTTCCCAGTCAAGGGGGACCTTTAGAAATATAATTTAAGGTATAATTTTGCTTCAGGTTGACAGAATTAAATTTTTTTTTGTATTTTATTGACGCTAAATTGCACTCCCATTTTTTAGGTGCCTCTAATACTATGTACCTTACTTTTGGTAAATACATTATTAAGCGAAGGTAAATAAATAGATACAACAATATATCAATTTACTTAATTTATAGGAATTGAGTAAATGTATGTGTTTTTGTTTTGTATTATAGTCAGCTTTTTCGCCCTATATATATATATATATATATATATATATATATATATATATATATGTATATATATATATATATGTGTGTAAAGAAAATTGTGTACCTCTTTTTGAGCATAATTAGCGCACGGTGTGAGATTTGACACAGTTAAAGTTTACATGGGGAATATGTGCAGAAAGCTAATATTTAGGTACGATATGTGTCATAAGTACAATAAATTTTATACTATAAATATATTAAAAAAATTATTATTCACGTTTATTCTGTCAATGTCAAACACATAATATTCTGTGGTCAAACAGTCACACGGAGTAGAGACTGGCGCCAATGAATTTTACAACGTCAGCTTGACTGAATGAGTTTCGAGTTGTGAATTTTGTGTGATTTCAAATGTTCCTTTTTATTTCATGCTTCATACTCTTTCTAAGCGTTTAGTTCATACTTTCTGTATTAGATATATGATTCATTTATTAGTGACGACGCAGGACCGCCACTATTATGTATTAAAACAATGAATTTCAGGACAAATTAATTTTTTCCTTCATATAATTGATACCCGATAATATCAACACTGCTCGTTGCCTTGTGTTGATCAATGATTTAAATGTCTTCTTGGAGGCAGAAAACCAATCTGCTTGTAAGCTGACCAAATATTTTTGTGTGAGTAAAATGAAGTGATAGCGTATGCCCCTATTTGTGTGCAGAGATGAGTTAAACGGAAAGGGGGATATCTGTGTGATTATGGACCATTATTTCACATTTCATAATCATATAATCAAACCTTCTCAGATCGCCTACAAGGTGCTTAGAGGCTACATTGAATCACAAGATTATAAATTTCATTTAATTCTCACAATTTAAATGAAATTTATAATTTTGTGACTTTATTCAACTCTCTTCCGTAGTGCCCTTGAAACAAGTAATGCAATAAGGTCTCCATATGAATTAACATGGATGTGCAGTAACATATGTCGGAAAAATTGCTTAAAAATTTAATAGATTAATAAACAAAAAAAATAACTATTTATTATTCTTTTATTCCCCAAAAATATATAACTATTTATTATCATTTATTCCCCAAAAAAATTATAAGTAGTCTCAAAAATACATTGGATTGTGATGTTTTAAGTTAGTAAACAATTATGTTTATAACCCAACTGTTAAGTGGGAGGACGTACTTACGTTGATCATATTATTGCAAATGGCGCTTGAACTTATTGTTTTTTCTTGCTGTAGTGACCGTTTCAAAAATTTAATTTTGGGGTGGGATCTGCTTGAAAGTTTACGAATAATAATTAGTTACTTCTATATTTATTTTGAATTAATGTATCGTTTTAAAATTTAATAAAAAATTAATTCACTCTGATAAAAAAAGTATTTTGGCTCATTATCAGACTAATAGTGACAACTAGTCACTCTGAAAGGATACAAAATTAATAAAAACCTATGAAGTACGAGTAACCTCACACATTGAGGATTTCATACAGATGTAGAAATTTATAAAAATTTAAGCGTACGTAATATTTATAATAAAATGTTTACAGAATAATAAATCAGTATAAATACATTATTTACTGCATTTTTCACTGGCGTAAAAATATAGTAAATATTTGAACGATATTGTAATTGCCATGTAAAAAAATTATTTTTGCAATCTATTTAAGTAACCGGTATGACGTTTCTCTAAATATTTACAGACCCAACTACATATCATATTCGGTCGGCTATTACATGTAAATTAGTAAAGTTTCAGCCCGATGTCGTTTTATATATTAGTAGTGTGATTACTTTCGTTGCTATTCGTTCGTTGTCATTTCGTCAAAATTTGTCCAAAATGTCAGGTTGCTGCGACAGTGTTTATATCTATGTGTATATACATATATGTACACACACACACACACACACACATATATATATATATATATATATATATACATATATATATATATATATATATATATATATATATATATATATATATATATGTATATATATATATATATATATATATATATATATATATATATATATGACGGTTTGAATTCCGCTAGACCTTTTGAATTGGTCTAATATATATTTATCGAAAAGAAAGAGAAAAGCGATAAATTCAGAATTCATTCTTCGTAAAGAATATTTTCACATCATTAACCTCTTCTTTATCAGTCGCTCTATGTCTTAATCAATTGTTCTTTATTTATTTGTTCTGTTTCATAAAAATTTTAACAAGTAAATATTCCTCTATTTTGAGCTGTGGTGTCTTTTTTCCAATATTTCTGTTATATTTTTCCAATTATGTATCTTATTAACGTCATTTAATCTCGGTGCAAGTTACTATTTAAAAATTTGTTTCAAATTTTTTGGTGTTAATATTTTTTACTGAATCTTAAATTCTATGTCCATGGTTATTATTGAAACTCGTGCATAAAGATAACCGATATATCACTGAATTTTGTGTAAACTACCTTACATTTTATAACTGGTCAAAACAGAGTGTAGACTTTTATTTAAAATGCTCCTACATAGTTAAAGTGATACATTTGGTCTCTATAAAATTTACGTTAAAATTATTTAAATATTGTAGTATTAATAATAAGTAAGTTCCACTAAAACATGATCTTCAAACAAGTTCTCAGTAATTGCATAGAACTATGGACTCAGTTACTCGCTTTCATTATAAATTAAAACTTATAAATTCTATAAACTATTAGTGTTATTTTCTTACATAGTTTAATTAATATATTGATGTTTTTTTATGAAGACGACTAGAAAAATTAAGCCAAAATTGGAAAATACCCGTACACTTTGTAAATTTAAAATTTTTTTACAAAAAGAAATTAAATTTTAAAATTCAAATATGTTACGGAAGATAACACAATTTCCATAAAATAAAGTAAGAAACAAATTATTATTCTTAAGTCGTAAACTTCGTCAATTTTGTGGACGACAACGCCATTACGCGGCTCGTTACGCGCCGCTTACGTTGATTATTACGGCGCCAATACGTAAGTTCATTCATCATCATGCTTTACGTGCGTAAACAAGTGGAAGTAAAATAAACGAGCGAGTGTCGTGCGCCGCTGTTGCGACCCGGTGCGGTGAAAGGCGGTCGGGGATATCGGGGTTAATGCGTTTTTGAAATTTTCAACCTGTTTTCGACTAAGCTGCTAAAATTACTTCTAAAACATATGGAGAGCTTCCAGGTCGACCGGTATTAACAAATGTAATATTTGTTTACAACTTTATGTATTTATGTACTATTCTACCAAGGATATACACATATATCATGAAGGAGTTTCGCACCACAATTACTGGATGATAAATTATTCAAGACAAATATTTCCACGTCTCAATGATAAATTTAGTATGTAATCTCGTAAAAAAATATCCAAGGGATTTTTATATGATATTTCGATATTCTCAGATAAAATATTGGGTTCCGTAATAAAACAAAAATCCGAGGAATATATGTATTCGAAATCCAAATAGGATGTATGTAACTACCGTCGTACGACCTAGTACGTATTTCTCAGAAACCGTTTTATATAAAAAATTGGCGTACAAATACAGCATATTAACGCGTATATATATATATAGCGCATATATATATATATATATATATATATATATATAGCGCATATATATATATGTATATATATATATATATATATATATATATACATACATTGTATTCATTTTGTAATATCCCTATCTGCAATGACGGTTTGAATTCCGGTAGAGCGTTTGAATTGGTCTAATATATATTTAATGTAAATTATACATTACACATTATACATTAATGTGCCTTCGGGAAAGCGTTAAATTCAAGATTTATTCTTCGTAAAGAATATTTTCGCATCACTAACCTCTTTTTTATCAGTCGCTCTACGTCTTGATCAATTGATTTTTTGTTTGTTTGTTCTGTTTCATAAACATCTTCACATGTAAATATTCCTCTATTTTTGAGCTGTGGTGTCTTTTATCCAATACTTCTGTCATATTTTTCCAATTTTGTTTCTTATTAAAGTTATTTAATCTCGGTGCAAATTGCTAACTAAATTTAAAAAAAAATTATTTCACATTTTTTGGTGTTAATATTTTTTTGTTGAATCTTAAATTCTATGTTCATTGTCATTATTAAAACTCATACATAAAGGTAACCGATATATCACAGAATTTTGTGTAAACCACGTTAAATTTTATAACTGCTCAAAACAGAGTGTACTCATTTATTTAAAATGCTCCTACATAGTTAAAGCGATATATTCGGTCTCTAAACAAATTATTACTCTTACTCTCGAAACAAATTATTACTCTTAAGTCGTAAACTTCGTCAATTTTGTGGACGACAACGCCATTACGGGGCTCGTTACGCGCCGCTTACGTTGATTATTACGGCGCCAGTACGTAAGTTCATTCAATGCTTTACGTGCGTAAACAAGTGGAAGTAAAATAAACGAGCGAGTGTCGTGCGCCGCTGCTGCGACCCGGTGCGGTGAACGGCGATCGGGGATATCGGGGTTAATGCGTTTTTAAAATTTTCAACTTGTTTTCGACTAAGGTGCTAAAATTACTTCTAAAACCTATAGAGAGCTTCCAGGTCGACTGGTATTAACAAATGTAATATTTGATTATAACTATGTGTATTTATATACTCTTCTACCAAGGATATTATGAAGGAGTTTTGCTTCATAATTACCGGATCATAAATCATTCAAGACAAATGTTTCCACGTCTCAATGATAAATTAAATGTGTAATCTCGTAAAAAAGTTTCCAAGCGATTTTTATATGATATTTTGATATTCTCAGATAAAATATTGGGTTCCGTAATTAAAAAAATCCGAGGATATATGAATTCGAAACCCAATTAGCTGCTTACTTACATCCTAGTCACCTAGTAAAATCAATGACCTATAGGCAATACTCGTTATACAATCACATTTTAAAAATTTTTAATCATGTATTAATGAAAAAATGTGTCACCAAGTACCTAAATTACTGAATATTTCAGCTTATTAGTTCATCAAAAATCAATTGCTCTAGATTTTTGATCAATTTTAAGTCAAAATTCCATTAAAATTGAAAGCATCAAAATTTTATTGCCATAAAACAAATCATGTAAACAATTGTATAAAGAAAATAGGAAGTCACAATTTTAAGTTTTTAGACAGGTTATCGTCACAGTACTTTATTGAATAGTAGGCGTGGTATATATAATGCATGCGTAAAATTACCTGATTCTCGTATTCTATTTTTATAGAATGAATACCTTTCAAATCTGACCGTACCATGTATTTTAAGCAGTATACTCCATACCGTACAGCAGACTTCATATGAAGAAAATAACTTTTTTTATTTTTCAGTCACGTTTTATCCATAAATTTTATTTCATCTTTCTAAGTTATTCACATTTTTAGGGTTGTTTATATAAAAGCTAAAATCAGACCCGTGTCGTGAGACTTCTGTGAATGTCTGTCCGAATGCCAGGCCCGTTTGCTATTGTAACTATTGCTACATTAACATGAAAGCCAGAACTGTAGAGCTTGCTTATTTGCATCTATTTCTAGTGAAATAATGCCGGAAATATTTCTTGGTCTTTTTACAAAATGGGTCCGATGTGGTTTACATATATTCTATAACTGTACATTTTAAAAAAAATTTAAATAGCATAGTTTTCGACCATGACCAAAAATGTACAAAAAAACTGTCTTTGTCTCCAAAGTTTGAAAACCAAAAAATCTTAAATGACTTTGTCTTATGATATATATATATATATATATATATATATATATATATATATATATATATTTGTATATGCTTTATTTATACGCCAATTTTCTAACGGAACACGTTTGTATTAAAGGCCAGGCGAACAAAGCAACACAAAAAACGGAACAATAAAAATAAGAAAATTGATTTGTTACGGGTCTGACATTTTATCAGAAGCATCGAAAAGTACTTTAGAAATACTGAACACTGATTAGTGTTCAATCATTGGATGAAATATTGATAATTTCCTTAATTAAAATAAATTGAAAACATCGTTTATAATAAATTAGTGAATTGTCCTTTGACCAAAAATATTCTTTATTTAAGACCAAAATTCTTAATAATGAAGTAAATTTTAGAAAAATATTTGAAATAATTTAATTTCATATTCCCGCAATTTTTTAGTAAGACCAGAAAGATATTTTCGACATTATTTCGCTAGAAATAGATGCAAATAAGCATGCTCTACAGTTCTGCCTTTTTTGCTAATAGCCCACCTGAAGATGTTTAAGACAACGAAACCTAGGTCGTGGTAAAGAACTTAAAGAAAGTAGAAATAATACTACATCACGTAGTTTCATTTAATTGTCATTAATTTTTAAAATATATACATCATACTTTAATAGCAATACATAAATTATGATTAGTAAAAATTGAAGAACGTGTTTATAATTAATGAAATTTTCCACCCATATTATTTGGGTTAAAATAATGTTACCGATGATACGCGTACACTTAACTTAAGAGATATCTACTTAAAAATATATTTAAAATCGTAGAAAACAAATATCTGTGTGTGTTAGTATTTTTGCAAGCGTGCGTACATGTGTATGGGCATCTAAATTTATATATATGGAATGACCTAAGTTTGGAAAGGTTTTAATGAAAAATTCTATTATAAAATTATGGTAATTCAAAATTATGGTAATTTAAAATTATGGATATTTTAAAATTATTGTATTTTACACACAAGCACGCATTTGCTTGCAAAATTTAATTGTAAAAATATGAAACCTTTAATAGATCCTTAAGAAATAGCATTATTACAATCTAAACGACATGTTCTACCGGTCTATAATTTCTTTAATATAAAATTGCTTAAAGACAACGAATCATTTTCATTAAAACTTTAAAGACAACAAGTCGATTGAAAGACAAAGCAATAACACATTCAAGTTTCTTTGATAATATAAGCGTGCACTAGGGGATACTTTACTCGATATGTTTCGCTTGGCCTCGCAAATATAATGCAGAATGCAGCAAGTATACAGCTACGTTGTACATAATTTCTAGAAAGAATCTAGCCTATATTTATGTTTTGTTTTATAATATTGCAATAACATTTAATTGCTTTTAGTTTTCGCTGAACTTTTAAAGTAATTATATTGCTAGTTTGATGAAGTCACTAATCATTGTGGCGCTGTATGGGTATACAGCGCCACAATGATCAGCCACACCGTTTGATATATGAAAGTGTGCAATATATTTTAAGGTAATAATAAAAACACCTTGGTCAGAGTTTTTCCTAGACCTATTCATTTGTGTAGCTTGAGTGCATGTTCGAAAATATTTGGTGATGATTAATGTAAATAATTTTGCCTGTTCACCTCTTAGAAAGTAATGTAAGTGTCCTTAGGTTCCATGGCCGAATGGTAAAAAATGGAAGCACTATAATTTTATCATATCAGCTCATCTGTCTGTCCGTGTATCATAGCATCCTAAGTCTTAAAGTCCGACTCAATTTCCGATTAAAATTCCGATCGAAATGAAATTTTACAAGAAATAATTTATTATTACCCCAATATTTTGAATAAAATGAAATGACAATCTTTTTGTTTTTTTTTTTAATTATCTTCTCTTGCATAAAACTTGGAAATAAATAAGATTTTAAAAACGAGGTAAGTTTTAATAATATGACTTCAACATATTTAACCCTTAATTACTCGCGTCAACAAAGTTACACTTATGCTCGCGTGAAGAATATATAACACCAATTTTAAAGGTACAATAAAAAAAACACTCTAAATAACTTTGTGTTATATTTATTATGTAGATAGCATCAACGTTGTACTAAAGAGTAACAGTCTTCATAATCCACATTTTTGTTAAACTAGTAAAGAGATCAATCGACATACTTTTTAATCAGTACATTCATCACATCATGATGGAGTGATCATGACAGATGTGCTGATGGCATTAAGCGCACACAAATTTTATTTTTTTGTCTTTCGACCGTGGGAAAATATGACATCTTTTATATTTAATAGATTGACCACCTCTGGTCGTAGAGTCAGTATCTTGTAGATCAGCACTTCTCTTGACACGTTTTTGTATGGCCCGGGGTAGTTGTGGTATTGTAAATTAAGTTTGTTGTGTGCTTTTGTCAAATCAACAGCAAGGTGTTTGATTAAACACTCTCTCAATATTTTGTGGTCAATTTTGTTTTCATAAATGACAAAAGCCAGCGACGTTGAGAAAATGATAAAAAAATTGGCCACCTTTCGACGTCAGAGTAAGCACACATTTGTACGCCTTTCGACGTTAGAGTTGGCACACATTTGGTCGTTAGTATCTATCCCACCTTTGTACGGTTATATACAAAATAATATTCGGTTTATTCTTTTCACTTTCGTTCACAGAATTTTTATGATGCATAGACGAAATCAGCAGTACGCACTTGGATTTTTTTGGAACATATGAGCAAAGAGGAATCTCCTGAAATTCTAAACAAACTGGATCGGGTTTGTTTAGTCAGAAAGAAAAGTGGAATTTCTGGCTTATTCTTAGGTATAGTTGAGACCACATTGAGCTGGTGATATCTTGTTATAAAAAGAAATCTGTTGACTAACATCGTATTTTGAAAAAAATTGATGCCTATTCCGTCGGTAGTCTATGGATCCTTGAAATTCATATGAGGAGAATGCAGCTCACCAGATAGCAAACCTATGTGAGTGAGAAGTTCTTTATATTCTAGCATTTTGCAATCACGCTCGTGTTGAAACTTTTCTTGAATTTATTTTATGTATTAGTCGGTGTGGTGTAATACTAAAATTATATAATCCTTTCAAAACATACAAAAGAATGCATCTTATATTGTACTAATTGCTGTGGTTGTGGCTGTTCCTGTGGTTGTTCCCGAGGGCCGGATGTTTATTTCAAATTATTGTAACTACGAACTCGCGTACCAGACGCGGCGGCTCTTTTGTCTACATATTGTTTTCTTTTTATATGTAAAATTGATTACATTCCCTTAAATGACTAGAGAGCGACTCAATATCATCACTACTCTATTTCGAATCCATCTCATTGCATTTTCATGAGATTCTCAGTTGTGGTCCCTTTAAATTAATTCAGCCTCAGCTTCGTCTTCGTCGGAACTATCTATGTTGCTTTCTTTCCCCTCTTCATATAAATTTAGAACAATTTGGTTGTCAGATAGCTGCTGACGTGCCATTATCATCTTTATAACAAAAAAAACATATAATTAAGAATAAGCAAGAAACATAGCGTTTCGAACCATTACAAAAACACACAGTGGTAATACTCGCTTGTCAAAATAAAACGCACTAACACTCGCATGGAGCAATATATACCAGACGCGACCTCGTGATACAATCAAAGGTGTGGAGTCTGCTGGGAACGTCGCCGTCGTTACGTTAAATTTAAAAATTACGAAATTACAACGCTTCAAAAACGCAGTGGGGTAAAATAAACCCCCATGGAAGTAATTAAGGGTTAAAATTAAAGTAATATAATGAAAATGTTTGAACTTTGGTTATTCTGAATTTTGAAGCCTATTTCTATCTTCAATTAGAGATATTTCAGAAGCGTTTGGAGATTTTCAAGCACAAGAAAAATATTTTAGGTTTCAAATGATGAGATGATAAGTATGAAAAAAACTTGCCCCTATGAACTCTCAAACAACCCATTTTCCAAATTTTGGTACATCTATTCGGTTTAGAAGAAATTATCCTTCCTACCAATTATTCAACCACCATTACAAGGTCGAATTATGTGGTCAAGTACGTTCCAGAAGAAATTCATAACTTGAGGTTAGCGATTGTGTATATATATATATATATATATATATATATATATATATATATATATATATATATATATACATAGACTTAATTTACTACAAAAAGACGGACAAAGCTTGCGAATTTGAAAACATTCTCATCGACCATAGTCTCCTGCTACGTCATTGTCCTGCCGTAATTTAGTATTTTTATATAGTTTAAATTATAATTTTTCGTCAAGTTGATATGAATAAACGATGGTATACACCATTACTTTTCTAATTTTAAAATATGTCAAATTCTGAGGTAACGTGTAGACTTGAATTACATACTTTCTCTTCCATCTTTTATTTTTCACCAATTTATTATTCAACTAGACTTCGTAAAATAAACATACAATAATATAAGCACTCTGTTTTCGGTTTTACTATCTGTTTTTACGTTTTGTAAATACGATTTCGATATTAATACGATATTATTACGTAAAAAAGATAATTTCTGCATATCACGACAACTCATATCAACATTTTAAAATTGTATTCAAGTGAAGGTACATTTCGGCAGTTTAAATATTTCAAACAAAAAATTATACTAGCAGCGCAATTACTTTCCTGGTCTGTTTCAAGATCTACTCAGTACTGTGATGATTTTAAAAACTCATCCCAATACAAGGACCCAGAAGTCCCAGTAAGTCATTTGTTACTTTTGTCATACACATATTCAATATTCTTCATTTGTGAGACTTTTTTTTTCTTCTCCACTTAAAAGACATTTACGCCTAATTAATAAACCAGAAATTTTGTAAAAAACCTTAGTTCAGAAATAATGAATTTTATTATGGTTTTATTACTATAAATTCTACAAGACACTTGGATTTAATTGAGTTTTAGCAAACAAAGCGCCTATAAAATATTTATAGAATACATTCATAAGCTTGCTAACAATTTCTGAATGAATTAAAAAAAGTGAAAATTGCAAGTGATTTTCTTGAATTTAATATTTAAATAAGGTCATTCGTAAATATTTTTAGCTCCATATAATCTAGGCTAGATTTTAATATTAACTCGATAATCAGACATATTATATCTGCATATAAAATATTATTTTACCATGTAGAGTTAAAATTAAAGAGAGTAAAAACTGCTTGGAAATTCATAAAATTACTATTTTTTTTGGTTTAGCTGCGAACATCGAAACAATATTTGAGCGTTAATATTTGAAGTAACAATCAATTTATTTAATCGATTACTGAATATATAGCGGGATTCGTGGTTAAAGAAATAAAATAACATATATATATATATATATATATATATATATATATATATATATATATATGTGTGTGTATATGTATATGTATATATATATATATATATATATATATATATATATATACATGCACACACACATCGTAACATGGAACTACGTAAAAAAATTGCCAAACACAATAAGAGTTTTCTTGCTTCTCCATCAAAAGATGTATTCAGTATATATTTTCAGTATATAATTTTGAACAATATTTTAGGGAATATTAAGGACTTTAATTTTGACAATACAAAAGATAACAAATAACTTTAAAAAAATTCTGTGACAAAATTTTTAGAAACCATTTAAATAAAGTTATATTATTTAAAGGGCAATGATATTTACAGTTAAAAAAGGATTAAAAAGGATATTCAAAATCGTGGAAATATTATATTTTGCCCCGATAATATCACTTTATGAGGAGATCCTCATAAAATTATATGCTCGTGGTTATTTTTTTGAAAAGGAATATAATTTGTTTATAATTAGTACTTAAAGCTTTAATAAATAATGTCATTTTGCTTAATATTAGAGTATTTGTGTAGTTCAGAAGTTAGGTTCCATGTTAACAAGTACTCGATTGTAGAATAAGTTCATTATGTTTTAAAAATAAATTTAAGCCATGTTATTTACGCTACAACTTTTTTATTATTCATCCTATATGTCATCTCCTATATAAAAACTCTTAGATTTGTATTTTTCACGTAACAAACCCAAAATATTTCAGCTTAAACACAGATAAATATTATTAGTGGAAAGGCACATACAAAGTATTAAATAAAGCTTCATAATCATCTATAATTTATTTTTGAGACATGCATTACTCGTAAGGAATTTAATCATCCTCAAAGCAGGAACACGTTGAAATGTAGTTGTGTTATGGACCCTAGTAAATAAAGCTCTAATTAATTTTGACTAAATAAATGTTCTTTTTATTTTATGTTATCGATATGCAAAACCATTACATATGTACAAATAGTCGCTCACACAAATGTACACTTACGTGCACAAGTGGAATTCAATATATCAAGCAAGAAAAAGAATAGACGAACATACACCGTCTATTCGTAGTACATTAAGTCTATGATAGTAACATATAGGTGCATTTGTTTTTCCAAAACAAAACCTATAAGTAACGAATATAAATTTTCACTAAAAGGATTCCGTACATAACTGGACACATATCATGAATATTTATGCATACATAGATTTTCTATTAAATTACCTACATGTACATCACATCACTTAGCATATCTAGAAATATTATTATAATTTGTCCGGTATACCTAAGGTGAAAGCTGTTGTTTACAATTCTAACTTTAACAGCTAGGGAGATAGGAAGGGTGGTACAAATTTTTTGTGAATATTTTATTTCTATATCTAATGTCTTTTCATGTATATTACATGAAAATAGTATTGTAGTTATTATAATTTCCTCTTTTAGTTAACAGCCCTTACGAAAATGAAATTAAAATAAAATAATGCTATTATTTCAATTGCTTATCCTAAGTTTTTATACACTGATAAAGAATTCTGAGTTTAATTACTTCAATAATCACTTAGTTCATATAGAAGTTACGTAAGAAATAGTAGTGACAAAAATATGAAGGAAGACATGAGCGATCGTACCAGAGTCCCCTTTGCTTCTAAGGTACGAGGTCCTAAAATCATATTTCCTGCTATTTAACTCCTACCAATTTTTTTGTACATTATTATGACCTATACTTTTAAAATTAAGAGGGGGTAATAAATTTGAAAACATAAAAAAAATTGTCTTTTTTTCAGTTAACTCATGAATTATGAAATAATATTGATATCATCAGGGTCCTTAGATTTATAATTTATTATTATACTGAAATTTTGGGCATTTTCAATTTTCTTAACATAAAAACATATATATATCTTTATTTTAATTGGCATGTTAATTTGTATGTTATTCCAAAGTCCAAAGAAATTTAGCTGGCTAGTTGATTGCAATAAGTTACTTCTTTAATAAACATCGGATTTTGATGAAATAAATTTGCTATGTGTTATGCAAAATCTAATAAGTATTGAATACATAAGCGAAGTAACTCTTCATTAATTTCCATCACTAATGATTAAG
Source organism: Druceiella hillmani (assembly GCA_039881145.1). Taxonomy (NCBI): domain Eukaryota; kingdom Metazoa; phylum Arthropoda; class Insecta; order Lepidoptera; family Hepialidae; genus Druceiella; species Druceiella hillmani. The sequence goes on along the minus strand of JAYKKI010000018.1, from coordinate 7,274,785 downwards.
ATTACTAAATAACTACGATTATTAATAATACACTAATATTACCTACTAACTATAACTACTCAGGTCTGGCCCGCAAAACATAGTTTTACAACAGTTTTTAAACGAAACTAGCAGTTAAAAGTGAATATACTAAATCGATCATTAACTTCAATCCTTACCAGAAAAAACTGTCAAAGCTTTTCTATTCGACCTAAACAGCTTCTGCATCGTTGCTCACTCTATACCGCGACTCGAGTGATCCGCAAACATACTGCTGTACTGTTTACGTTTATTTCAACTACTGTAGCGCAAGTGCCGCATTAAGTTTTGAGTGAAGATATTCGTCTGCGGCGGTTGTAGCTGTAGTAGCTCAAATTCATGCGCGATCGATCATTCCAACAAGAAAAGCTTGGCTTCGTCGTAATCCGATTATGTTGAAGTGACACGTTTCTACCGGCTCACGCTCTCGTGCCGTGGATAGCGTCGGACGACCTCGCGTGAATGAAAGTTGCATACAAATTGGACGTTTGCTGGGCCCGGGTCGTGAACCTAAAAAATGTATCAAATTTCTTACGTCGGGTTAATAGAATAAAGAGGGAATACTTCGCCGCATCCCCGCAGTGTTTTTATTTGAATTGAATATGTTGGAATATTGAGAGAAAGGGAAGTGTCATATTTAAAGGTATTACGAAAGAGGACGTTTGTTTTACTTATCATTATAACGAAAGATTCAATAAGTCCTAAATGCAAGTATTAAATTTTCTAAAAAGAGATGGTAACACAGACATTATATTATATAGAAACATCATTAGCGCTCCGAAGATAGTTCTCAAAAGACGAGGTGATTATCGCAAATGCAATATAACTATCTATTTTATATAAGTACTTGCTTGATTTGACTCTTTCCCTTTTATTACTGTTGCGTATAAAAGTCACAAGTCTTGTCTTGTCAAGTACAAGTCTTTGTGTATATCAATCTTATTTACACTTTCAATGTTTCATAACTGCGATAGTAACTTTAGAAGCTAGCACTTAGTTTCTGATAAACGAATATTGTTTCACAATTAATTGAAAAATTATTAATATCATATGAGTTTGTTTCAAGCACTTAAAAACTTTCATTTCCTTGAATACAATTTAGTTTTTAAAAAGCAGTTAGTTAATTTTACATATTATAAAAGTGGATAGTCACAGTTTATGTTTACTTTACATATAATTTCTTATTTCGTTTATGGAGATACTTAGTGCACTATCAGAGCTAGATGAAACGTTGTGCAGAATATAATTGACTATTAGGAAGAGCTTCAGGTTTACAACTGTGAGAAACGAAGTTTTTAATCGCGTTGTTTTCCAGATGTCTAGTTATGTAACACGATGTGAAACGATCATGAAATATTTTATTAAAACATAACCATAAAATGAGGCAAGTTCCTTTTATAAAATTAACAACATATGTTATGTAATAAAAATGGCTAAGTGCATGCCGCGCTTTGCTAGAGAAATATAAATGGATAAATTAGAGTTTTGGATTAGCCGTTGAATATTATATCTATTATAAAATTCAACTAGAATTTACTTAATTCTGTTTGTTAAAGCGACAAATATTTGTTACTATTAATTGCGGTTCATTTTAATTTTCAATAGAAAACAATAATGACATGAACCACACGAAACCAAAGTAAAGTAATAAATTGTGAACTAATTAAACAAAAATATGGTTTTCAATAAAATATTTGTAGCTATTCTTTATCTATCTGGAGAACTGATATTTGGGATTCTTTAAAAATAATATATAGCACATAAAAGTCAATATTCATAAAATGTTGGTCATTTATATGAGATACACAATATTATGTTAATTTGCAAAATGCAAAATGACGTATTATGTATTGTATTCCTTCCCATTCGTGTCGTTATTACTGGTAGCCATGAAAACGTTCTCGATCTGGATCTAAGTGAAAGAGTGACCTAACGTACATAACGTAAAATAACGTACATCTGGGTTACATGGTTCTGATAACGAATCGTTTTCAAACGTGACTTTAATGTCAAGCTACTGAAGGAAGATGTCATGCTGGCAAGTTTCATCTGGATGAAAACCAGAATAAATACCTTCAGCATAGTATACTATTTAGAGCAATGTTATATAGTACGTAAAACAGTTAGCGATGAACACTAAACCATTATATCTTTATATAATTAACATAATGTTTGGTTCTTCATAGAATGAAAATACGACAAATTTAGTTAAAGGGAAGTATCTTTTTATCAATTTTGAGGCATGTATATTGTGTTTTTAATATGTATAATTTGCTTAGTTCTTTTTTCTAATAATGGTAAACATAATTTATTTACTCATAGTACTATTTTTAAAAATATGATTGTCCTGCTGGCAAGTTTCATCCAGATGAAACTTGCCAGCAGGACATCTTCCTTCAGTAGCTTGACATTAAAGTCACGTTCGAAAACGATTCGTTATCAGAACCATGTAACCCAGGTGTACGTTATTTTACGTTATGTACGTTAGGTGCCTCCTTCACTTAGATCCAGATTGAGAACGTTTTCATGGCTACCAGTAATAACGACACGAATGGGAAGGAATACATATTATACATAATACGTCATTTTGCATTTTGCAAATTGACATAATATTGTGTATCTCATATAAATGACCAACATTTTGTGAATATTGACTTTTATGTGCCATATATTAATTTTAAATAATCGCAAATGTCAGTTCTCCAGATAAATAAAGAATAGCCCCAAATGTTTTATTGAAAACCATATTTTTGTTTAATTAGCTCACAATTTATTACTTTACTCTGGTTTCGTGTGATTCATGTCATTATTGTTTTCTATTGAAAATTAAAATGAACCGCAATTAATAGTAACAAATATTTGTCGCTTTAACAAACAGAATTAAGCAAATTCTAGTTGAATTTTGTAATAGATATAATATTCAACGACTAACCCAAAACTAATTTATCCATCTATATTTCTCTAGCAAAGCGCGGCATGCACTTGGCCATTTTTATTACATAACATTTGTTATTAACTTTATAAAAGGAACTTGGCTCATTTTATGGTTATGTTTTAATAAAATGTTTCATGATCATTTCACATCGTGTCACATAACTAAACATCTGGAAAATAACGTGATTAAAAACTTCGTTTTTCACAGTTGTAAACCTGAAGCTCTTCCTAATAATCAATTATATGCTGCACAACGTTTGATCTTTGGACCCAACATAATATACATATATATATATATGTATATATATATATATATGTATGTATATATATATATATATATATATATATATATATGTATATATATATATATATATATATATATATATTTATATATATATATCCACACTTACACGCACATTCATAATTTAGTGATAAATATGAATGAATTTTCATCATTTGATGAAAATTTTGAAATAAATCTGAGTTTAATTTATTATTTTTAAGCTCATTTGCAAAAGATTAGTCTTGAGAGATAATGACATAAAATGTAAAAACAAATAATCAACAATAAATTTTAAAAATGTGAAGTGTCTAGAACTTAGATTTTAATCAGATTGTTTAAAGCTACTATGAATATTTTGTGTAAATTGCATCAACAATTTCAGGATATGTAGACAGCAACGGAACCTCACTTCATACGTTTTCCGATAGGCATTTAAATTAAAAATTGATTTTAAAAATTTTGTAATGCCTATGTTCCGATTTACTTATTTAAATTTGTAATTGGCGCAATTAATTTTAAAAATGAAGAAACATTTGTACCAAAAAAAATTATTATATACTATATAATAATTTTTTTTACATATATTATATACTTTTTGATATTCTGGTTTCAATCTTAAAAATCATATGAAAAAATCATAATCGGAGACACTAAATTCTATAGGTTTTGGGTATTTTCAATAATAATTAGTTAAACCTAAATAGAATCTAATACAAAAAACATAAAAGGTAAGGGAAGTGAATATTTTTAAACGAGTATTTATATATTATTCGGTATAAATATTGGACATGAAACGGATGTAGGAATTAAATAGTCACGCTAACAGAAAACAAGCTGCTATCGTTACTTTCTGTGTTGCACTAATATCTCGTGCGGCAATCGTCAATTAAACATGCAAATCCGAACGTTTATTATTCATTGAGATTATGGCGCTGGAACAGGAAAAAACTTCTGCGTGCTGCTGCATTCAGATAGGGATTTTCTGCATATAATTATGAATTCCTAATAAACATTTATGTGGCGTTAGATAAATACGTTATATTGAAAAAGTTAAACAAATAAGTGCTTAACGTGTTTCAAATATAACATATAATATTGATTGTTTCTATTAGCAAACAACACTTGGTCAAACAATAGTACATATTTAAAAAAAAATTCACATACACAACAAAAAAAACTGGCTAATCAGAAAATTCGAAATAAAAAAGTAAGCTTTAGTAATATTGTTAAAATTTTTCAATAAATGCTTTGCAGATGGGGGATGGCAATATTATATAAATTTATATCGACTTATCGTCTGCAATTGTATCCCGTTTCCAAATAATTGCTTTAAACAATTATATATATATATATATATATATATATATATATATATATATATATATATATTTATGTATATATATATATATATATATATATGTATATATATATATATATATATATATATATATATATATATGTTAGAAAAATTTGTTTTTGTTTTCATTTTTTTCCCATTTTTTCATACCGGTAATTTATTTGAACTTTCTATCGGGAATATATTCTGCATATCATTAGGCTATGCTCATAAGTATCATACCGTCGTATCTATTCCGTACTGTGCTCGATTACGGTGAGGATGTAGTGTTGTATTCATTATGTGTCCGATAAATCTGACAACAAACTTAAAAAAGATAGTTCGTCAAACCGTTTAGGAAGGAATAAATATTATATACATATAGACATACCTACACATACTCTAAAAACCTAATCCTGATTTTTGCTTAGTGCATTTAGATGCGTCATGATCAATACAATTTTGAATAGTTTTTATTTCACGCATTGTCTTTCTATCTGTCTGTACCTGTCAGGGGTAGTAATCTATTTTGTATGTACGATACATTTAAGTGCACATGGTATAAGTCAAAAAAATGTGTATTAATTCTATGCAATAAAGCACGCTTCTAATGAAATATTTTTTGTCCGAATGATGACTTCGTATACCTTAAGAAGTATAAGAAAAATTGATGACAATACGTAAAGTAACTCAGATGGAAACTTTTATTAACTTTAAAAATCTAGGTTTGTCAAAACATGTTTCTTTGTAACAATATTGAAGAAAATGGTCTACAAAACCAACAAGGACCATAAACAGGTCATTAGAAAGTTATTGCAATATTATAGTCAAAGTTATTGTAATGTTATAGTTATTATGGCGGCTCGTTTCAAATCGCTGTGAGAAAAAATGTATGGCAATGTTTCTCAGTTTAAGTTATTTCTTGTTGTATGTAAAACATGAAGAACGTTGAATAAAAACATAGTATAATAGTTATTACTATTTTATTTTACACATTGTTATCCTTATTTACTTCAATAACATTTGCTACATAAGCCTTGAAAAGCCAATACCTACTTTACTATTAATACTACACTACCAATATAATGTGCGGACATCTGCCTACTGTGCATCGTCGAATCAAACAATTGCAATAACATTGATGTATTGAAACTGTACTTTCTCGAACTCTGTCCACTAAAATATAGATTTGATAAGTTTTTGCTCTTACGTGTACTATATACGTACTCTTAACCAACATATATTTTATGGCACATTATAAAGATTGAATGTACAAACCGTAATAAATATATTCTTTGCAGTATGACCTTGCAACTTTTAAATGATATGACCCTAATGCATATATTATAATATTATTTTCTGCGATGTGAGTAATTTCCTGTAATTGGTGATTAATTGTTTCTAATCTAGTGAAAGCCACAATTTATGTAGATGATTTTCATTCACGTAATAATACAGATGATTTGTTTATATTTTTATTGTCAAGAATGAGATTGTGGAAATTATTTATCGAGGCAAAAGTTATTTTTAAAGCGACAATAAATTAATCTCAATGTAACAGTTTTAATCACTCTTAACTCACTCATAAACCCCTTTCATCCCTATTGACATATAGCTACCCCTGGAATTATTAGCTTGCTGTATTCCGTGCGTTAGTTTTGATAGGTGAGATTTTTATCTCATATCGGCATGATTCAAGATCTGGGACAGAGGAATGGAAAAAAATTGTCAAGAATCAATGCACTATTTCTTCGAAGAGCTAGTTAAGGAGGCCGTCTTCATTATTGATCGCACGTGATTTAATAGTTTTTGAACGTGGTATCAGAGACAGACTCTAAGAGCTTTCTTACATTAAAAATTCATCTTCTTACTTAACAGCATACACCTATTTTATCATCCAATTTTAAACACTCTGGCATGATTTTATATTCTGTTCATATTGCATGTAATCACACCATTCATTAAGGGTACGTAGTATTACAACAACATTAATTAACAGCCAATCATAACACCTAACCATTTATTAAGCATTTGTTTTTCGAATAAATTAACAAACGTATTTTATTACTCTTAAATATCAAGGTTATACTAATTAATTCAAATACGTCGCTAATGTTACTGCGATGACTTAAATTAATTAGGTGCGTGCTAGCAAAAAGAGTTTCCCCTTGTTTCTTCATTTCGTAATAACACAACATTAGGCTAATAACAGCCATTTTAGATGCACCCGCTTAAAGGCAGAGTAATCAATTTCAGTTTGCCCGTCGTTTCCGTTTCCACCATTTTCCTCATTATTCCTTCACTTTGCTATGTTTTCATCTATTTCAATTTGATGAAGGTGAATACGGTTTGGTTTTATCGGAAGTCTTAGATTGAAGTCAGAGGTAATTTAATTCAATTTACAGACAGACATTGGTAAATGGGAATTTTGACAATTGTTTTAGCTTGTATATCAGTTACTTGTCAATTGTACTTTCTTCTAGATTTTATAGCAACGTGTAAAATAGCGTGAAATATTTATTTTAATTTTACAACTTTTAATCTCTTAAGTTATAGATTAGAAGAAAGTTGTGATTAAACTTTGCTTACAAATTAAGATTTTGGTAATTTTAAGTGAAGAGTCCAAAAAACATAACGAAGTCAGAAAAATAAATTTCTACCACTTTATTTTTATTGAAAATCTGGTTTATGTATAGGAAAAATTGTGCACATAAAGACACCGCGTTTTCTGTTTATTTAATTATTGCAATCTTCAATTTATTATAGTAGCTAGAAAAATTTCCATGATTCAAAGGGAAAAAAATGGAACCCTTTTATGATCACTCATGTATCATTCCGTTAGCCTATCTACCAGGACGTTATTTCGGCATAGCGATTAATTATGTAAACCCGTATATATCTCAATAATTAACACTCGAAAATATTTATATAGAATTAAGTGTAGGGTAATAAATAGAAAATGTTTCTGTTGAATTTTGTATGTCCTGCTAAAAATGCCAAAATCTTCGTTTTTACAATATCTAGAAACTGGTAAAGTCAAAATTATAAATTAAAATAGTGGTGTTCCCAGAAATTTGAATTAAATTTAACAGAAAAATATAGTAAAGAGTTGAAATGTTGTGGTTTTTTGAGAAATTCCCAATGTTTACACTCCTTTTATGCATGATATAACATGCCGTTTAATCTATGTATATGCTGGAAAACAAAATTAATTTTGTTTTTTTGTAAGTAGTTTAATAGAAATAAAATTTCTCTTAAATTCTTATTTATTTATTTCTTTGTCGTACGGGGAAAAAACATATACATGTCTTAATATAAAGACAAATATCAACGTTTTACCCCGGCTTAGCAGGTTTTATATTACAAAAAAAGTTTAAACATTAGTGAATTTCCATTGTAGTAAAGTATATATGTTAATTTTTTTTATAGCCTATATTTTATTAGAGTGCCACTTTCATTACGTTTGGTCACATCAGCTTGTTGATATAAGAAGAGTTTCTAACTTCACACAAAACACGCGTTCATCGCGCAATGAAAAAATACTATTTTGTGTTTTCTTAATATCTTATGCCTATATCAATATTTTCTTGCTTTTCCTTAATTTATTTGAATGTACTCATTAAAGTAGTTTTTCCAAACTGTGTTGCTACTTCCAAGTGAAATGTTAAGTTTTTTCTTTACCATATATATGTTAGGTAAAAATTCCAAAAATCTTATCTACATATCGTCTTAGCTTGTTTTTATATTTATAACAAATTAGTGTGACCAAAAAAAGTAATTTAGTTAATTACATTTCATAAAAAGCGACATGTATAAACACCAAATAATTTTCTCTATATAATTTTATTTCGGTTTATTCAGTCTCTCCTTACTATCATTAGTCTGTTTTCACTATAAGCGTTTGTACTTGTAATGAAAATAAAGAGAAGAAAACTCCCTCCGAGAAACAGTGTAGAATTGGAAGAGCGCTCGAATGAGGTCAGAGTTGAACAAGGCTTGACTGTTTATTATTCAGAGACTAGTACTTAAATATGTGCATTTGAATGCTATGTTTTTCACTAGGTATATTTATGTAAGTTTTTTATAATTAGCATTTTAATATGAGGACGAAACCTCGCACCATAATTAAAAAAAAAAAAAATAAATACAATACAATGATATTACTAAGAAAACTTCTTTCTTTTTTATTATGTCAATAAAAACTTCAGAATATCACCATTGCGATATTCAGGTGCGTTTCTTTGGACAAATTCTTATGTTAAAAGAGACTCAGTACCACCATCACGGGAATAGTTTGTCACAATAACTAAAGCAGAAAGCGAATACCATACAGAGATGTAATGATCTATATTAACAAGTTGCAAGCAAAACACTTTTCTTGCCATGCCGCGTCATTCTACTGTGGCGTGGGATGAGGAGTGTAATTCAATCCGCCGTCTTCTGGCATGAGGAACATGCCACTCAACAGCATAATTGGGTTATAAGAGAAATTAATATAAAATTAAACAATGGAATTTTAATGCAACATTCCAAAAAACATACACTTGTATTATAAGCTTGCGTTTCTTCAGAGTGACTTCATCCTTGTTTTTTTTGGAATAAATGTGTTAATGAAAACAATTCCAAATGCGTTTGTGACAAAATAAGCAATAGAAATAAGGTATTTCTTTTACTTTATGTAAAATATTAAGCCACTGCATTGAAAAAATTTAGTAGCGAGCATGGCGTGTTTTTATCTTTGGTAATAACGCTTGATACAATTTTAATTTTGAATCGTAATTCATAATATTCCAAAAGCAGTACTACAAAAGATATTGTCGAATACAATAGATAAATTTAATTTTTTTGAGTGAAAAAATTATTTAAGGAACTCTTAAAATTTTATCCTGTTCGTTCAATTGTTCGTCTTTCTGTCCTTCCATCCCTGCTTTACAATTTTTATAGTTTTAAATCTACTTATATGAAGTTTCGTAAAAATACGTAATTCAAATATATATATAATAAAAACGTAAAAACCTGCACATTGAATATATTTAGTAAAACTAAGTGCTACTTACTATAGACACACTACTAAGCTTAAAATAACAGCTTTAGAATTTAAAGAGTTTTTAGAAATTCTATCTCTTTGTACGGATAAAGCACCTTAGTTATGAATGCTAATCTCAACAAAGGCTGAACCGATTTGGATGCGGTTTCCAGTGAGGTATTTAAATGAGTTTGGGCTTACATTTGGTAGTTTCATTGCAGTTGGTTTGCATATAAAAATATACGTCAATCTTTAATTTACATTCGTTGTGAACGCTAATATCAGAACCGGAGAAAACCAGTTCTTAATGCAAAACGATTTTCATGCAAACGAATTCGCGGGCACAGCTAGTATTCAATAAAAATATTTTTTGTGCACCTCCTCAGTCATGAACAACTATGGCAAAAATTTTGTTCAACATCCTCGCGGGATGGGTATCATAGTAGACTTAAAATTAAATGGAGGTTTAATTTATTACTTTTAAGTCCCGCTTGAGACATTCAAACCGATATTCAATGTAGCCTCCCCACTTACCATTTGTCTACCGAGGATTTGATGTTGGCAAATACCCCAATTTACTTTAAGTATATTCCAATACGTAACTACAGGTATTGTCAAATAAATCGATAACTAGCAATAATTATATGTATTAACAATGAAGTAAATCCATTTTGTACAAAGTTGTTAATATCTGGCCAATAAATTAAGGGAGCAAATTATTTTACAAAATATTTGTTAATTTTAAATGAACTCGAAAATTAGAAAAAGTAAAAAAATCAACGTAAATATTTTATGAAATTTAATCCAAATTCACATTCAGCTTTTGATTTAGTGCTCACGGTACGCAGATTGGAAGTTTCATCGTACAGTAAACATACATTTATTTTTGTTGTTTATTTATTTACATATAAATATAACTATGCATTATATACATACATGTTCCGATAATGATAAATAATCAATTCTATTACAATTAAATACACAAAATTGATACATTTCAAGTTTATCCTGACTCATCACAAAAAATCACAATAATGTACAATCGGAATGAGCTATTGGAGCAACATTATACCTTGAAAAGGGTAGGGAATTCTCATGTAAATCGGTAGAATCTAGAAGTTAATAAGGCAAAAAGATGGCAAATAGGCTAGCTCAAAATCTTATCAAATGCAAACAGCGGGAGTTTTATAAATAAAATAAAGTGCTCAATTGTTCCACTTAATAATTAAAAAATAATTTTATCATTTAAACCTAAAGAACGACGCGTGGCCATCAAAAGAAATTGACATTGGCGAGCTTCTAATATATTAGTTTGCACTAACATAAAAAAAATCGGATATTCACATCGAGAGTTCTTCGCCTTAAGTAACACAAGTCCAACCCTTATGAAATATTTGTTTGCTACATCCCCTAAATGATGGTAAAATAAATCTAATGTAACTTCTAGATCGAAATACCAATAGGTAAACATAAGGTGTTCCGCTAAAGATAAATTTATATTGGAGAGATGCGCGAGGGTGACCGCACTTAATCCAGAAACATTTGTTGGAAAACCGCTCGCATCTCTTTACACGAAAAGAGTAGCAAGCTGTAACAACTTTCAATCTGCCATATTTATTATAACTGAAAAAATCTTCACGTCACCCGCAACTAGCAGGCGGTGTATTTTAACAGATTTATCTCATTCATTATTCACAATTAAATGAAACTACGTGGTGTAGTATTATTTCTACTTTTTTTTAATGTCTTTACCACGACCTAGGTTTCGTTGTATTACAACATCTTCAGGTGGGATATTAGCAAAGATTCAAAGATCTTTACTAATATCCCACCTGAAGATGTTGTAATACAACGAAACCTAGGTCGTGGTAAAGAAATTAAGAAAGTAGAAATAATAGTACATCATGTAGTTTAATTTAATTGTCTATATTATTTACTAAGATAGTTAGAAATAAAAGTTCAAAAGTTAGAAACTAGCTCATTGTTGAACGTGCGAATTAAAACTTAGAGATAAGATTTCAAATTCATACGTATTGCTTTCTATGTGCGAAAAATAAAGTGAAAATATGTAAGAATGGAAGAGGTTACCTGAGTTAACCAAGGCGATTTATAAGCATATCATTTTCTATGTAACCAAAGGCTTTATGAAACACCTACCTTATAAACTACTATCAGGTTGATCTCTCGTAATATCAACCTGATCAGACTTATAGGAGACATAGTCGATGAAGAACATGAGATTCATAACTGTCAAAAGTCCCACAGGAAATTGGTGTTACTCATCGTAAATCTGTCATTTGTGGTCAATATATATATTGTGACATAAAACAAAATCGAACAATTTAGCTAAGGTGAAGAGGATTGCCATTGGATTCGCCATCATTACGTTACCCGATTCATTTACCAATTGATATTATCGTATTTATAAAATGGTTAAAAAGTTAAAATAAAATGTCAGTACATGGATTGATCATACACTCAATTAAGCCATCAGGGCCCATCAATCATTACGGTTTTAGAAAACACAAGTTCTAAAACGCTTTATTTAATCGCTATTCGTGTATATGTAATCTAAAATAGTACACTTCATGAACGTTATCAAAGGAAAATGAAACAAAATAATATATTATTAATTAATTCGAAAATTTCCACAAAAAATTTTATGTCAATATCAGAATCTCATCTCATATCACATGTAATATTGACAGGTTATGTCGCTATTTAATAGGAAACTCTATTCATTACAAGGTATTTTTCACAAGTTTAATGCTACTTATACGTCGATGTCAAATGCTGGGATTGACAGTAATTATATTTAAAAAAATTGGATGACTATGTGACTGTATGGCAGTCAATTCCATATATGAATTAGTTAACTGAGGCTGGGTGTGTGTTTATAAATATTTGTGTACCAATTAAAAGAAATGCAGAAAATGTATTAAAAAATTGACGATAGGCATTTAAGGATTTGTATGGTATGGTCAAACTGATGTACCAATCAAAATTATTTGTGATCATTTCGTGGTTCTTCAGTTAGATATTAAAATGGATTGAAAAATTTTATTCAACTGTGTTATGCACCAAAAAATTATAAACTAAGTTAATTTCCTCTTTAAAGGTACCATCAATACACAGACATATTCAAGCGTCATTTAATAATGGTGCAGTTTCTTTGTACAATATTTACTTTTCAGATTCCCGTAATGAAAGCAAGAATACCTATGAAATCATAGTCAGACCATGAGTCATAAAATTGAAAACAAATTACAACACAAAATAAAATACTTCAAGAAAAAAATAATATTGATGTAAGTCCGTTCGGTTTAAGATAAATGAAACCTATATTTCTCTTAATTTAATTCTATGTTTCTACTTAATTTAATTCTATATATGTACATAAACTTAAATATATATTACACCTCTATCCTATAAAACAATTATATATCATATTTGCAAATGAAAATAATTTTTTCCACTTCCCTGAGTATGTCTTCTACATTACCATTTCCGTTTGCTTTTAAAACAAAATGACTATTTTAGGTAACATGTTGATTGTATTATAGTACGTAGCTTTGTTCGTGATTTTAATATAAGTGATTTTAAATTTAAGTGTTAAGTATTACAAAATTGTTTAATTATATTTAATATTTTCTTGGACGCTATATATAGTAGTATAACCTATTTAATTATATTACTGCGATTAATTTTCTGGGTTCGTACCAAAAATTACAAAACGAAACCCTTATAAAATCATCCCCGTTTTCTCTTATTTTTCCGTCAGTCCAAGCCTTTTTTTTTAGAAAATATTCAATATAAAATAAAGAATAATAACTTGCAAGTTAAGTCTAAGTTATTGCTTTTATATTTACTGGTTTCTCGCAAAATTATTTTATTCATTGCACTAAAGTATTAAGTTTATAAGTGTAATCGTTATAGGTAAAAATCCCGTATGTTTACCGTTTGAGAACTTACCCGACAACATATCAAGAAGTTCTATGTACAATATTATGTCGCTCACTGGAATTTAAAGATTTGCAGACTCTTCAAAACTGAATATATAATATACTCCGATATCCAAAAAATATGCAAAGGTTATTCAAAACATTTTAACCTCTCATAATACTGCATCAAGTCCCGACGCTTGTTTCTCCATTTTATCTTAAAGAAAATCCTTCAATGTACTTTACATAAATAGTTATTTTACTTAAATTACTTTAATATTTCCCTACACTGCTGAATTTTGTACAATAAAATATGAAAACAATAAAAGAAAGTTTAGTACTGTTGCAAGGCAATAGATTGTACAAACAGAAATAATAATAAAAAGTTTGCTATATATATATAGTTCAGTTGAAATTTGTACACAACATATAATATATATTTACATATGGTACACAACGGTTCCATACGTGCATATATACGTACATCTAAACATTTAACTACATAAGAAAGGCGCAATAAAAAGTATATAATAATCTAACACGAGTTAATAAATTATTACTTTACTACTAGACTTTGTAAAATAAACATACAATGATATAAGCACTCAATTTTACGTTTTAAATATTTCAACATACTTTAAATATTTCAAACAAAAAATTATACTAGCAGCCCAATTACTTTCCTGGTCTGTTTCAAGATCTACTCAGTACTGTGATGATTTTAAAAACTCATCCCAATACAAGGATCCAGAAGTCCCAGTTAGTCATTTGTTACTTTTGTCATACACATATTTAATATTCTTAATTTGTGACACTTTTTTTTCTTCTCCATTTAAAAGACCTTTACGCCTAATTAATAAACCAGAAATGTTGTAAAAAACCGATCAAGTTTAACAGTAGTTCAGAAATAGAGAATTTGATTATGGTTTCATTACCATAAATTCTACAATTCTACAAGACACTTGGATTTAATTGAGTTTTAGCAAACAAAGCGCCTATAAAATATTTATAGAATCCATTCCTAAGCTTGCTAACAATTTCCGAATGAATTAAAAAAGTGAAAATTGGAAATCTTCTTGAATTTAATATTTAAATAAGGTTATTTGTAAATATTTTAGCTCCATATAATCTAGGCTAGATTTTAATAATAACTCGACGACCAGACATATTATATCTGCATATAAAAGATTATTTTACCATGTAGAGTTCAAATGAAAGAGAGTAGAAACTGCTTGGAATATCATAAAATTACTATTTTTTTCTATTTAGCTGCGTACATCGAAACAATATTTGAGCGTTAATATTTGAAGTGACAATCAATTTATTTAATCGTTTACGGGATATATAGTGTGGTTAAAGAAATAAAAAGACACACATATATATATATATATATATATATATATATATATATATATATATATATATATATATATATGTATGTATATATATACATACACACACACACACACATCGTAACATGGAACTACTTAAAAAATGTGCCAAACACAATAAGAATTTTCTTACTTATCCATCAAAAGATGTATTCAGTATATTTTTTTAATTGTGACCAGTATTTTAGGGAATATTAAGAACTTTAATTTTGACAATACAAAACATAACAAACAACTTTAAAAAAATTCTTTGTCAAAATTTTTAGAAACCATTTAAATAAAATTATATTATTTAAAGGGCAATGATATTTACAGTTAAAAAATGATTATTCAAAATCTTAAAAATATTATGTTTTGCCCCGATAATATCACTTTATGAGGTTCATAAAAAACATACAAGGTCCTAAAATAGTATTTCCTGCTATTTAACTCATATAACAATTGTTTTTACATTATTATAACCTTTACTTTTAAAGTTAAGAGGGGATGATAAATTTGAAAACTTTAAAAAAATGTCAGTTTTTTCCAGTCAACTCATGAAAACATTCTTATTATGAAATAATATTGACATCATCGAGATCCTTAGATTTATAATTTATTATTATACTAAACTTTTAGGTATTTTCAATTTTCTTAACATAAAAACCTATATATATCTTTATTTTAATTGGCATGCTAATTTGTATGTTATTACAAAGTCCAAAGAAATTTAGCTGGCCAGTTGATTGCAAAAAGTTACTTCTTTAATAAGTATCGGTTTTTGATGAAATTAATTTGCTTTATGTTATGCAAAATTTAATAAGTATTAAATACATAAGCGAAGTTAAATCAATTCTAATTTGATTCTAACTCGTCGTTAATTTTCATCACTAATAACTAAGAATACTAAATAGCTAAGATTATTAGTAATACACTAATATTACCTACTAACTATAACTACTCAGGTCTGGTCCGCAAAACATAGTTTTACAACAGTTTTTAAACGAAACTAGCAGTTAAAAGTGAATATACTAAATCGATCATTAACATCAACTCTTAACAGAAAAAATTGTCAAAGCTTTTCTGTTCGACCTAAACAGCTTCTGCGTCACTGCTCACTCTATACCGCGACACGAGTGATCCGCAAAATATATGTACTCTACGATTTCAACTACTGTAGCACAAGTGTCGCATTAAGTTTTGAGTGAAGATATTCGTCTGCGGCGGTTGTAGCTGTAGTAGCTCAAGTTCATACGCGATCGATCATTCCAACAAGAAAAGCTTGGCTTCTTCGTAATCCGATTATGTTGAAGTGACACGTTTCTTCCGGCTCACGCTCTCGTGCCGTGGATAGCGTCGGGCGACCTCGCGTGAATGAAAGTTGCATACAAATTGGACGTTTGTTGGGCCCGGGTCGTGATCCTAAAAAATGTATCAAATTTCTTACGTCGGGTTAATAGAATAAAGAGGGAATACTTCGCCGCATCCCCGCAGTGTTTTTATTTGAATTGAATATGTTGGAATATTGAGAGAAAGGGAAGTGTCGTATTTAAAGGTATTACGAAAGAGGACGTTTGTTTTACTTATCATTATAAGGAAAGATTTAATAAGTCCTAAATGCAAGTATTAAATTTTCTGAAATAGAGTTTGTAACACAGACATTATATTATATAGAAATGTCATTAGCGCTCCGAAGATAGTTCTCAAAAAACGAAGTGATTACCGCACATGCAATATAACTATCTATTTTATATAAGTACTTGCTTGATTTGACTTTCTCTTTTATTACGAGTGGCGCTACTTGGACCTATATTTTCATTCGTTTTATGTTAAAATAATGTATATATTAATAATAACGACATTAGACTGTGATATATAAATAAGCAAATTTTATTAAATTCTCTTCTAAATAACAATGGATTCTTTCTTCAGAAATTGGTGTACTATTTGTATTTAAATTAATCTTAATCTTTTACGTCTATTACAAACGAAACTGAAAACAAATTGAACGTGTTGGTTTGTGGAGATAACCTTATAATTTAAATTGAATTAATTCAATTTATTATTTATTGAAAGAGACAAATATAGAAGAGGGTAGACTATTTCCATATAACCAATACTTCATAAAACTGGGTTGTAAATAATTGACAAAATTAATTAAAGTTTTTAGATCGACATACGCATTCAAATTATGTAGACACTTTTATAATTCAATTTTACCAGGAGATTGATGTAAAACTAAAGTAGATTATACAAATGTGTTAAAGAGGTATAGATCTTCAAGTATTAACATTAAGATAAGCTTTGAAGCATATTACAGAAGCGACCATCAGACCATCATCTTTTTGTCCCTGAAAAGTGCATCAAATGAAAAGCATGTATTAACGAAAACCAAAAAATGATCACTGACGAATGAAATTGCACCAACACTAGCTTTAGTGGGGGATAGAGACAATTAATGGAACTGTGTGATAAAATTTATTAATTATATTAAAAAAAAGAAGTCAAGGGTTGTAGAAGAGATATCGGGGCTAATAAAATAGAATAAATTTTGGTGACGACGAAAATTCTCGGAGAATAAAAATGTGACATAAACTACAAAATAAGCTATACAATTACCTGTTTATCATTACAGATTCGCTTAGTATAATTAGTTACATAAATTCTCTATGGTTTTATTTTATATTAAGTACTATCTCATATAAACCAAGTCTTGTGTATATCAATCTGATTTATACTTTCAATGTTTCAAAGCTGCGATAGTAACTTTAAAAGCTAACGCTTAGATTCTGTGAAACGAATTTTGTTTTATGATTAATCGAAAAATTATTAATATCATATGATTTAGTTTCAAACATTTAAAAACTTTGACTTTGTTTGAACAAAATTTCGTTTTTAAAAAGCAGTTAGTTAATTTTACATATTATGAAAGGGTAGTCACAGTTCATGTTTATTTAACGTACAATTTCTTATTTTGTTTATGGCGATACTCAGTGCACTTCCAGAGCCAGATCAAAAGTTGTGCAGCATATAATTGACTACTAGGAAGAGTTTCAGGTTAATAACTATGAAAAAGGAAGTTTTTACTCGTATTATTTTCCAGATGTCTAGTTATGGGACTCGATGTGAAATGATCAGAGACGTTCGAAAGCCGACTTTTAGTATTGGTGGTACTGAGGCATGTCAGTGTTTCCTTGGTTAGCGAGTATTACAACATTTATGTAGTTAGTGTCTATTATATTTTCCGCCGAAACAATTCAATTTACAGAAAAATGTTAAATGATATCAGGATAATAACAGAATTATAAGACAAGTAATAATTTAATTTAACTACGACTTCGTGTATGACTTGTTACCCATTGAGACTAGGTTTGGAATTATAAATGTAGCTTAAATTCATAAAGGACAATAACTTATACGTACAACATACTCCGTTACTGTACATAAGATGCGAGCCATTTAATTAAACCACATCTGGTTCACTATTTTTCATGGTCAAATTTACGTCACATTATCTAGGCTAAGGACACTCGATTGTGCCCTTTTATTTAATTTTGATCACAATAATATTAAGTTGTTGTCCAAACCGACTTTTGCAGTTTGGGAAATACTTTTAAATTTTCCTCTCTTTGAAGTGATATCTCAAAAATAAAGACTGAAGAAGGACCATGCAACCATATAATTGCTTAAATTTAATATCTTGAAGAGCCAGAAAGAAAGTGAAAAAACGGTGCACAAAGGAAAAAATAAACATTTAAATAAAAGTTTGTTATGGTTATAGTACACGTTAAAAAAATTTGACAACAAGAAGAAAAATTCCATTAAATCATAAACATAAAATGGGCCAAGTTCCTTTTATAAAGTTAGCAACATATGTTATGAGATAAAAATGGCCAAGTGCATGCCGCGCTTTGCTAGAGAAATATAGATGGATAAATTAGGGTCTAGGTTTAGTCGTTAAATATTATATCGATTATAAAATTCAACTAGACCACGATCAGTTGTATTTCTCTATCACTTTGCTATATAATAATATCTAAGAAACACTTAAGAATTTGCTTAATTCTCTTTGTTAAAGCGACAAATATCTGCTACTATTCATTGCGGTTAATTTTAATTTTCAATAGAAAACAATAATAACATGAAATACAGGAAACCAAAGTAAAGTAACAAATTGTGAGGTAATTAAACAAAAACATAGTTTTCAATAAAATATTTTCGGCTATTCTTTATTTATCTGGAGAACTGATATTCGGGATTCTTAAAAATTAAAATGTGACACATAAAAGTCAATATTCATAAAATGTTGGTCATTTATATAAGATACACGATATTATGTCAATTTGCAAAATGAAAAATGACGTATTATGTATAATATGTATTCCTTCCCATTCGTGTCGTTATTACTGGTAGCCATGGAAAAGTTCTCAATCTGGATCTGAGTGAAGGTGTCACCTAACGTACCTAACGTAAAATAACATACACCTGGGTTACATGGTTCTGATAACGAATCGTTTTCAGACGTGACTTTAATTCCAAACTACTGAAGGGAGGTGTCCTGCCGGCAAGTTTCATCTGGAAGAAAACCAGAATAAATGCTGCCTTCTGCATAAGTTACTACTTAAAGCAATGTTGTATGTAAAATAGTGATGAACAATGCACCATTATATCTATATATAATTAACATAATGTTTGATTCCTCATAGATTGAAAATACGACAAATTTAGTTAAAGCAAAGTATCGTTTTATCAATTTTAAGGCTATGGATTACTGCATAATTATATATTGTGTATTTAATATGTATAATTTGCTTAGTTCTTTTGTCTAATAATGGTAAATATTTTATGGTATTTAAATAACAAATCAAAGTTAAACAAATATACACTTTGTCACTAAAAGAATAAGTAACAAGTACATAAATAAAGAAATAGTATTATAGCTTATGTCATCATATAGTAAATATCAAATAAAAATACTAACATCAGTATATTTTGAAGAACGATATGTATCGTATAATATAAAATTTTATATTTTTGATATTTTATAAACGAAATGCAATTATTCTATTTCAATTGGTAACACGTATATTTATGATTATATATATATATATATATATATATATATATATATGTATATATATATATTTATATGTGTGTATATATATATATATATATATATAACATTTCAATATGTATAATCAATTATATAAATGGTCAGTTTGATGACAATGTAATTTAAGGCGAATGCAAAATATGTTTTGAAAAGCTTTTTTTATTAAGAATCAGTGTCATATAAGGAGTTGACTTTGTTTCTCAATGTTAAACTTATGATGACAGGAAACAGAGTCGTGTTTATATTTGCCGG
Source organism: Druceiella hillmani (assembly GCA_039881145.1). Classification (NCBI taxonomy): domain Eukaryota; kingdom Metazoa; phylum Arthropoda; class Insecta; order Lepidoptera; family Hepialidae; genus Druceiella; species Druceiella hillmani. The sequence continues at coordinate 7,254,512 of JAYKKI010000018.1, read as the reverse complement.
TTAGTTGCTATTTAAAGAAAAATTAATTGAATTTCAAAAACTATTATATTTTTAAAAATAGTACTCCGAACAAATGAATTATGTGTTACCGTTAAAGCTCGCACTTGATATATATACTGCCGCCATGTATTCGAGAGCAATATTAAGGAAATATATCTATGAAATATACAATATTTAAGTTTATATGGATAATATTAGAAGTTTATAAATTGCTTAACTTCATGCTTTTTGTTTTAAATCATAAATTATGTACTTTTTAAACATTAACTTGTTTTCTTTTGAAATTTGTACACAAAACATTTAGAAAGTGATCGTTAATCACTATGGAATATAATATCGCTGGTTTTAAATAATAAGACTTTTATTATGAATAATGTGTAAATGTGACAACCACGAAAAAGGAAGCCCGTGATTTTTACGTTGACATTATTTTACATAATTTGCTATAAAATAAGTAAATGTTTTTAATTACTTTTCGTTTTTGTATAACAGTGACGGGCGAATAAATTACTGTTTAAGATGTGATGTTTGTTAATATCTATATGAATTAAATATTAAATTTATTCAGTAGTTTTGCTTCTTCTTATTTCTACTGAGTAACATTAGAAGGCAATGATATTTTAAAACGTAAATGTTCATTTTCTTTTCATTCATTTATATTGAATTAACTCTGCCCGAGTTTCATTCGCGTGAATGTTTAGGAAGCGTTTTTAGTTAATTATATGATTAACATAAGTAAGATAACCATCTATTAAACAATTATGGAAGTAACCCTTTTTTTAAGTAAGTTTGCTTTATATTATAATGTCAATTGACCATGTCTGCTATTTAGTAGATTGACTGCGATGAAACATAGCCTATATGTTATCATAGACTCTATAGTGTACACTAATAAAAGCTTCAAGCAGATTTAAAGAAATTACGGAAACAAACTAAGCTTATATCAAAAATGTACGGCATTGAAAAATGTTATATGAAGAAGATGACCAACAACGACCTCTACCCTTATTCGTCTGAATTCAAATTATTTATAATTCAACAAAACAGATTATTTACAATTTACAATTTCTACAAAATTAACGCCAAATATATTCAATATCAGATTATTTAATTAAGTACTTACTACCCAATCCGTAATGTACGAGGAGAAAATTTTATTGCGCGATTAAAAATAAACGTGGCGTCATTTAAAAAATAAAAAAACAACTGGCTACGCAGAAAATTTAAAATAAAAAAGTAAGCTTCACTAATATTGTTAAAATTTTTCAGTAAATGCTTTGCAGACGGCGGATGACAATAGTACATACATTTATGTTGACTTATAGTATGAAATTGTATCCCGTTTCCAAATAATTGCTTTAAACAATTATATTTATGTTTGCAAAATTTGTATTTTGTTTTTATTTTTGCCCATTTTTTTTATACCGGTAATTTATTTGAACTTTCTACCGGGAATATATTCTGCATATCATTAGGCTATGCTTATAAGTATCAAACCATCGTATCTATTCCGTACTGTTGTCGATCACAGTGTTGTATTCATTAAGTGTCCGACAAATCTGACAAAAAACTTAAAAAAAGATAGTACGCCGAACTGTTTAGGAAGGAATAAATATTATTAAATAGACATACCTACATATACTCTAAAACACTATCCTGATTTTTGCTTAGTGCAGTTACGTGCATCATGATCAAGACAATTTTGAATAGTATTTATTTCACGCAGTTTCTTTCAACCTGTCTGTACCTATCAGGGGTAGTAATCTATTTAGTATATACAATACATTTAAGTGCACGTGATATACGTCAAATAAATGTGTATTAATTCAATGAAATAAAGCACGCTTCTAATGAAATATTTTTTCCGAATGATGACTTCGTATATCTTAAGAAGGATAAGAAAAATTTATGACGGTACCCAAAGTAACACAGATGGATAATTTGATTAACAATATTGGACAAAATGGTCTACAATACGAACAACGACCATAAACATGTCATTAGAAAGTTATTGCAATGTAATGCTACAGTCAGTATGGCGGTTCGTTTCAAATCGCTGTGAGAAAAAATGTATGGCAATATTTCTCAGTTCAGGTTATTTCTTGTTTTATGTAAAACATTAAGTACATTGAATAAAAACATAATATAATAGTTATTACTATTTTATTTTACTCATTGTCATCCTTGTTTACTTCAATTAAATTGGGTACATAAGCTCTGAAAAGCCTATGTAGCCAATTTAATTGACTTGTCTTTAGTACCACACTATAATGTTACCTTTTGTGACCACCTATTGTGCGCTGTCAAGTTAAACAATTGCAATAACATTGATATATTGCCACTATACTTTCTCGATCTCTGTCGACTAAAATATAGATGTGATAAGTTTTTGCTCTTACGTGTACTATATACGTACTTTTAATAAACATACATTTTGTGGCACATTATAAATATTGAAAGTACAGACCGTAATAAATATATTCTTTGCAGTATGGTTTGCAAATTTTAAATGATATGATGCAAATATTATTACATTATTGTCTGCGATGTAAGTAATTTACTGTAATTGGGAATTATTTGCTTCTAATCTAGTGAAAGCCACAATTTATTTAGATGATTGTCATTCACGTAATAATATAGATGATTTTTTACGTGAATCTTTGTTCTATAGAATTAAATATTACAACTACATTTTTATTGTCAAGAATATGATTACGGAAATTCTTTATCAAGGCAAGAGTTATTTTTAAATCTGAGGATTAGTCCAATAAAGCGACAATAAATTTATCTAAATGTAACCGTTTTTAATCACTCTTAACTCACTGATTTACCCCTTTCACCCCTATCGACATATATACCCTTGGAATTATTAGCTTTCTGTGTTCTGTGCATTAGTTTTGATAGGTAAGATTTTTATCTCATATCGGCATGATTCAGAGGAATGGAAATATTTATCAAGAATCAATACACTATTTTTTCGAAAAGCTAGTTAAGGTGACAATCTTTATTATTGATGGCACATGACTAAATAGTTTTTTTTCAACGTGGTATTAAAGACAGGCCCTAAGAACTTTCTTCAAATTAAAAATTCATCTTCTTACTAAACAGCACCTATTTTTCCATACAATTTCAAACCATCTGGCATGATTTTATATCCTATTGAATTTAATATTATATTGCGTGTAATCACACCATTCATTACGAGTACGTAGTATTCCAACATCCTTAATTAACAGCTAACCATAACACCTAACCATTTTTTAAGCATTTTTTTTTCGAATAAATTAACAAATGTATTTTATTACTATTAAATATCAAGGTTATACTAATTAATTCAAATACGTCGCTAATGTTACTGCCACGGCTTAAATTAATTAGGTGCGTGCTAGCAAAAAGAGTTTCCCCTTGTTTCTTCATTTCCTAATAACGCAACATTAGGCTACTAACAGCCATTTTAGATGCACCTGTTTAAAAGCAGCGTAATCAATTTCAGTTTGCCCGTCGTTTCCGTTTCCACCATTTTCCTCATTATTCCTTCACTTTGCTATGTTTCCATCTATTTCAATTTGATAAAGGTGATTTCGGTTTGGTTTTATCGGGAGTCTTTGATTGAAGCCAGAGGTAAATTAATTCCATTTACAGCCAGGCATCGGTAAATGGGAATTTTGACAATTATTTTAGCTTCCATACCAAATGTAAACCTTTAACTTGTCAGTTGTACTTTCTTCTAGATTTTATAGTACCGCGTAAAATTACGCAGTAAATATTTTTTTAATTTTACAACTTTTTATTACCTTAAGTTACAGATTAGAAGAAAGTTGTGATCAAACTGTGCTTACAAATAAAGATTTTGGTGACAATAGGCGAAAAGTCTAAAACATAACGCAGTCAGAAAAATAAATTTCTACCACTATATTTTTATTAAAAATCTGGTTTATTTATAGGATAAACTGTGCACGTAATGACACCACGTTTTTTGTTTATTTAATTATTGCAATTATTGTATTGGCTAGAAATATAATTAAGTTTCTATGATTCAAAAGAAAAGAAAAATAGAACCCTTTTATAATCATTCATGTATCATTCCGTCAGCCTGTCTATCAGATCGTTATTTTGGTATAGCAATTAATACACCCGTATATATCTCAATTATATACACCCGTATATATCTCAATAATTAACACTCGAAAATATTCAGATGGAATTAAGAGTAGGGTAATAAATAGAAATTTTTTCTGTTTAATTTTGTATGTCCTGCTAAAAATGTCAAAAACCCCCTTTTCACAACATTTTGAAACTGTTAAAGTCAAAATTGAAGATAAAATAGTGGTTTTCCCAGAAACTTGCATAAAATTTAACAGAAAAATATAGCAACGAGTGGAAATGTGGTTTTTTGAGAAATTCCCAATGTTTACACTCCTTTTAGGCATGATGTAATGAGCTATTTAATCTATTTATATTCTAGAAAACAAAATTAATTTTGTTTTTTGTAAGTAGTTTAATAGAAATAAAATTTCTGTTAAATTCTTATTTATTTATTTCTTTGTCGTACGGGGAAAAAACATATACATGTCTTAATATAAAGACAAATATCAACGTTTTACCCCGGCTTAGCAGGTTTTATATTACAAAAAAGGTTTAAACATTAGTGAATTTCCATTGTAGTAAAGTACATATGTTAATTTTTTTATAGCCTATATTTTATTAGAGTGCCACTTTCATTACGTTTGGTCACGTCAGCTTGTAGATACAAGAAGAGCTTCTTACTTCACACAAAACACGCGTTCATCGCGCAATGAAAAAATACTATTTTGTGTTTTCTTAATATTTTATGCCTATATCAATATTTTCTTGCTTTTCCTTAATTTATTTGAATGTACTCATTAAAGTAGTTTTTCCAAACTGTGTTGCTACTTCCAAGTGAAATGTTAAGTTTTCTCTTTACCATATATATGTTAGGTAAAAATTCCAAAAATCTTATCAACATATCGTCTTAGCTTGTTTTGTATATTTATAACAAATTAGTGTAACCAAAAAAAGTAATTCAATTAATTACATTTCATAAAAAGCGACATGTATAAATACCATATAATTTTAGATCGGTTTATTAAGTACCTCCTTGCTATCATTAGTCTGTTTTCACTATAAGCGTTTGTACTTGCAATGAAAATAAAGAGAAGAAAACTCCCTCCGAGAAACTTAGTGTAGAATTGGAAGAGCGCTCGAATGAGGTCAGAGTTGAACAAGGCTTGACTGTTTATTATTCAGAGACTAGTACTTAAATATGTGCATTTGAATTTTATGTTTTTAAGTAGATATATTTATGTAAGTTTTTTATAATTAGGATTGTAATGTGAGGACGAAACCTCGTAACATAATTTAAAAAAAATTAAATAAATACAATACAACGAAATTACTAAGGAAACTTCTTTCTTTTTTATTATGTCAATAAATAATTCAGAATATCACACTATTGCGATATTGAGGTGTTTTTCTTTGGAGAAATTTTTGTGTTAAAGGAGACCCAGTACTACCATCACGGGGTAGATTGTCGCAATAACTAAAGCTGAAAACGAATACCATACAGAGATTTAGTGATCCATATCAACTACTAGCAAGCAAAACACTTTTCTTCCCATGCCGCGTCATTCTAACTGTGGCGTGGGATGAGCAATGTATTTAAGTCCGCCATCCTCTGGCATTAGGACTGTATTCATGCCACTCAACAGTGCGAATGCGTTATAAGAGAAATCGCAATGAAATTGAACGATGCAATTTTAATACGATATTCCAAAAAAATACACTTGTATTATAAGCTTGTATTTCTTTAGCGTGACTTCATCGTCATTTTTATTGGACTAAATGTGTTAATGAAAACAACTTCAAAAGCGTTTGTGACAAAATGAGCAACTGCAAAATAAGTATTTCTATTACTTTGTATAAAATATTAAGCATTGAGAAAATTTAGTAGTGAGCATGACGTGTTTTTATCTTTTATAATAATAACGTTTGAGAAAATGTTAATTTTGAATTGGAATTCATAATATTTTAAAAGCGTAGTATTATAAGACATAAGACATATCACCGAATACAACAGAGAAATTAAATTTTTTTTAAGGTCAAAAAACTTCTACATTTATTTAAGGAACTCTAATAGTTATTTAAGAGATTCTTAAAATGTTATCCTGTTCGTTCAATTGTTCGACTTTCTGTCCATCTATCACAGCTTTATGATTTCTATAGTTTTAAACTTACTTATATGAAGTTTCGTAAGCAGATGCTTGAGATAGGTATCTCATAAATATGTTAATATATATATATATATATATATATATATATATATATATATATAAAATATAGCAAACTCCATACACATAACAAATTCGTAAAAAAACTGAAACTGTACATTGAATATTTTAAGTAAAACTAAGAACTACTTACTAGAGATACCCTACTAAGCTTAATATAACCACTTTAGAATTTAAAAAGATTTTTTAGGAATTCTATCTCTTTGTACAGACAAAGCCTTAATTATAAATGCTAATCTCAACAACAGCTGAACCGATTTGAATACAGTTTGCAGTAATGTAAGTCTAACATTTGGATTAGTTTCATTTCAGTTGGTTCACGTATAAAAATATACATCAATCTTTAATTTACATTCGTTGTACACGCTAATATCAGAACCGGAGAAAATGATTTGGTTCTTAATGAAAAAGGATTTTCATGCAAAAGAAGTCGCGGGCACAGCTAGTTATATTTTTTGTGTACCAGTTTGTATACCCAGTCATGAAAAATTATGGCGAAAATTTTGTTCAACATCCTCGCGGGATGGGTATCATGGTAGACTTAAAATTAAATGGAGGTTTAATTTATTACTTTTAAGTCCCGCTTGAGACATATCAAGCTACAAACCGATATTCAATGTAGCCTCCCCACTTACCACTTGTCTGCCGAGGATTTGATGTTGACAAATACCCCAATTGGAAATTTCATCGTACAGTAAACACACATTTATTTTTATTGTTTTTTTTACATATAAATATAACTATGCATTATATACATATATGTTCCGATAATGATAAATAATCAATTCTATTACAATTAAATACTCAATCTATCTATCTACAACTAAATAGACTCTAGAAGCTAATAAGGCAAAAAGATGGCAAATAGGCTAGCTCAAAATCTTATCAAATGCAAACAGAGGGAGTATTATAAATAAAATAAAGTACTCAATTTTTCCACTTAATAATTGAAAAAAAATTTTATCATTTAAACCTAAAGAACGACGCGTGGCCATCAAAAGAAATTGACATCGGGCTATATTTAATTTCATTTCGCTCGAATAATTGGGCGAGCTTCTAATATATTAGTTTGCACTAACATACAAAAAATCGGATATTCACATCGAGAGTTCCTGGCCTTAAGTAACATAAGTCCAACCCTTATGAAATATTTGTTTGCTACATCCGCTAAATGATGACAAAATAAATCTAATTTAACTCCTAGATCGACATACCAATAGGTAAACATAGGTGTTCCGCTAAAGATAAATTTATATTGGAGAGATGCGCGAGGGTGACCGCAGTTAATCTAGAAATATTTGTTTGAAAACCGCTCGCAACTCTTCACACGAAACCGGCATCATTGCCTTATTAACTGCTATCTGGTTGATCTCTCATAACATCGACCTGATTAGACTAATAGAAGACGTAGTCAATGAAGAACATGAGATTCATAACTGTCAAAAGTCTCACAGGAAATTAGGGTTACTCATCGTAAATCTGTCATTTGTGGTCAATATATATGTGACATAAAGCGAAACCAAACAATTTAGTTAGGGTGAAGAGGATTGCTATTAGCTTCGCCATCATTAGATGCAGACGATTCGTTTTCCAATTGATATTACCGTATTTATAAAATAGTTAAAAAATTAAAATAAAATGTCAGCACATGGATTGAGCATACACTCAAGTAAGGCACAAGGTTCCATTGATCCTTTCCGTTTAAAGAACGCAAGTTTTAAAACGCTTTATTTAATCGCTATCAGTATGATATATAACCTAAAATAGTACACTTCATGAACGTTATCAAAGGAAAATTAAACAGAATAATATATTATTAATAAATTAGAAAATTTCCACAAAAAAATAGACATTTTTATGTCAGTATCAGAATCTCATCTCGTATCACATGTAATATTGACAGGTTATGTCGCTATTTAATAGGAAACTCTACTCATTACAAGGTATTTTTTACAAGTTTAATGCTACTTATACGTCGATGTCAAATGCTGGAATTGACAGTATTTATATTATATTTCGGATCAAAACATTGGATGACTACGTGATCGTATTGCAGTCAATGTCATATATGAATAAATTAACTGAGGCTGGTGTGTGTTTATAAATATTTGTGTACCAAGAAAAAATATTTAAAGAAATGCAGAAAATATATTAAAAAATTGACGATAGGACGAAAAATGGTAAGATTTGCATGGTATGATTAAACTGATGTACCAGTCGAAATTATTTGTGGTCATTTCGTGGTTCTTCAGTTAGATATTAAAATGGATTGAAAAATTTAATTCAGTTGTGTTATGCACCAAACATTTTTAAACTAAATTAATTTCCTCTTTAAAGATTTCATCAACACATAGATATATTCAAGCGTCATTTAATAATGATGCAGTTTCTTTGTACAATATTTACTTTTCAGGTTCCCGTAATGAAAGCAAGAATACCTATGACATCATCGTTTTCCTCTGTCATCCGTTCGTTCGTTTCCGTGCCTATCACTGTCTTTTTGTTTCTATAGTCTATATGTTAACGAAATTTTACATGTAGCTGTACTAGATAAGCATCTTATTTAAAATGTTTCAGAGTATTACAAAAACGAGAGTGTAAAGCAATTTTTAAATAAAATTGTGATTTAATTTCTCATTTTTATTTCATTCAAGGTATTTACAAAATACTAGGCTTTGAAATGCTGTGCCACGTATCACTATTTTCACTTTTGTAGTCATGAATTTTAATATTTCAGTAAAATTCTTGGCAACTACCGCTTGTTCAAAACATTCAAATAAAATGTTTTCGTTTAACTCGGATTAAAATTAGATATAAATAATTAAGAAACCTTGCTTTATGCGCAATACAAGTACTTTCGTTTCTTAGCCTCTTGCTCTTTTTTAGTACATTCTATGGTGGTCTAGTCTCTTTCTTCCACATTTATAGATTTTCCTTTAATTTCTTTAAATGTGGAAGAAAGAGACTTGACCGCAATAGAATGTACTAAAAACCACAATAGAATGTTTTAAATGAGTAATTATTTCATTTAAATACTTTAGTACTACCATATACCACTGATTTTTTTATAAACAAACAATAAAATAAAAAGAAGTCAAGTAAATTTGACGATAGTTGTAAAAATCATTAATTATATAATTGATCGAAAAACCGATTATCATAAATCATTATTCACAATTAAATGAAACTACGTGATGTAGTATTATTTCTACTTTCTTTAATTTCTTTACCACGACCTAGGTTTAGTTGTATTACAATATCTTCAGGTGCGATATTAGCACAGATAATGCTACTACTGCTGCTACTACTAGTATAGCACTACTGCTGCTACCACTGCTATTACTAGTACAGCAGTGAAATTCGTATGTCAGTCGGAAAAGTAATTTTTGGCAAACTCAAAGAAAAAAGGAAATAAATAAATTAAACGTACATTTTATAAAATCAGTACAATTATATTTAACAGTCACATTAAAAAAAATAATTTAATACTATTTTGTGCATGTTAGACTTTGTTTAGATTAAATATTAACAATATATTGGAATACTCGTTCAGGTCAAGAAATTATTAGTTGAAGAATATGGAGGCATTTCTCGTTACGAGTACAATGGGGTCGAGCTTCCACAGAGCTCCGTGCTTACATGTTTTCTTTCTTGTTTGTTGCTTATCAAGGTGTATACCTAGATATGTGTAAAACATTCAAAAATAATAGTCTAAAAGACATGTTTAGTTCAAATTACCTACGACTGCTCTAGAAATGATGGACCTGGAAGATGAATTAGTTTTTAACAATACAAAAAATTACCAGTGTCTTCAGACCAGCGATAAAAAGGCAAGTCAAAATGTATCATATCTGAGCGATTGAGCAATGCATTAACCTTCATTAATGGGTGAATTTGAATTAGGGATTTGTAATATGAAATAATTATTGATGTTTCCCAAAATTTACCTACAACACTTTTCGAAGACAATTTGCAAATTACGGTAATTACCAAAAAAAATTGAAAATATTTTCCATTCAACCTTAGAATAAGAGCAATCAACATTATATATAGAATTCTAGTAACATACATTTAAAGGTACGGTCAGGCAAACAAGCGAAAAATATAAATAAAAAAAAATAGTCAAGTCAATCTCCATATCATTACTACTGCAGCATCTTCATATCGCTGCAGACTTTGTAGTAAGCCAATTGTCTTCTAAAAATTGGAACACCAAAGGCCTATATATTTTATTTGTCCCAACCTCACTTTTTTCTATCTTATGAACTTGTTTTAAATTCTACATAACGTGAAATAAATGATATATACATTGCATTTTTTGCTACAAAGTTATCATCTTCAAACAAATATAATGAAAACACGAGAAATATTGACTATGTGGCAGGCTCCATAAAATTTCGTCACATTACCAGATGATTTAATGTGATAAAATAATGATTAAGGAAAGAAAAAGTGGATTCTAAAATTATTTTTTTAATACACTGAAAAAAATAAAAGTAATTATTATTTGCACTAAATACCTTGAAAATAATTGACGTTATTTTTAAGTAATTTAAATATAATAATATATTTATAAGTCGATGCCGAACCAAAGGTAAGTTCTTCTAATACGGAGCACAGAGGCAGATGGGCGCGGAAAGGACCGAAAGCAGACTTAACGCTATATATTTGCTCAAACTTCAGGTGGGTTTTCATATGATTAACGGAAATGACATCAGTATCTCTCGTTTTTATAGTACTTAGTGTAAAAATAATTATTTTTAGCTTCTCAGAGGTTCCTTTTTGAAGTCGTTTTTCAAGTCAAGAAAAATAACAACAAACTAATTTAAATTTCTACTCATGGAGGTCAGAACATAAGGAGAGGTTATAATACGCCGATATTTGGCCTCTAGCAAATTTCTTCTATCATATTTTAATGTCAGCCGACTTGAGACAAAACGTTTCCTCTTTGCGAAATAATTTTTTTTCGTCGGAAAATAGCCGCGTGTTCCGTCAAAAAATCCAAAAATTTGAACAAATGATATATGAATTTAAAAAGAATATCATTTATCAAAAATAAGTTCATTTTTCTTTAAATTTTGTAATATTTATTATTCCTAAATAAATAACCGCTATTTTGAATCAATGAAACGTTAAGTGACATACCCTATATCGATAATTTTAAACTAAATAATATTTGGTACATAGTTAAAAATGATGTATTGAATATTTCGATAATGTTTTTGTCGATACATAAAGTCATATCTTAATTGCAATATTTGTTATTGTATTTTATTCAACGTACTGAACACTTTTTATACGGTTTTGCAAATATGCAGTTCTTCCGCTATATGTATACTTTAAAATGTGGACAACAAATATTGATGTAATAAACAATAAATATTTTTATTATTAGTACGAAAACTAATGTCAGTCTGAAATAATATTTGTGGGCTTTAATACTAAAAACAATATTCTTGTTTATAAAATGTTTTAAACTATATTATAAATAATATTAATATTACCAATATTTATTACTTGAATTTAACCCAAATATTTCTTTGCCGGATATCCTGCACTTAAATACACTCCCTGATACTAAAGAGGCATCCCTGTTGGAAGTACGTAACGTCGAAGAGAAATCAAGAGAACAAATTAAGTATTGAATTGAGGCGAATAAAATATCCGACAGAAGAGAGAGCAAAATAAATTAAAAGCTTGACGTCGTTGAATAGTCGATAAAGAAATCACATAAGGAGTTGAAAAGATTTACGAGGGTCGTCAGGAGCGAGTTTTATATAAATTTAAATGAAAATGAAACTGCATTTTTAGAATCAATTAATATCGATAGCTGTGACTTATTAAATTATCAATAAATCGTTAAAAAAACAGGTACTCTTTTAAAAGTCGAGATATTCCGGAATTAAGAGTATTTAATTTGACTTTAAACTTTTATTCTCCTAAAGCCTATAGTGATTTTGAAGAAATATTTAATCCCTCTGTATCATGTCCTAGGACTTTACTAAAGTGATACGAAAGTCTTGATGAGAATTCTGGCTTTACAAAAGAATCATTTCAGCTTTAATATTAATAACAGAAAAAGTGAGCTGAAACATTTATGCAGAGCCTTTTTCTTATTGCCTTACATAAAATGAGATGGCAATGAGACAACGTTTCAAAAAGTATGGTCAAAAATATCATGGATATTACGACGTACGCACAGATTTATTGAACACAAATTTCTCGACCGAGGCTAAAGAAGGTCTTATTTTTTAAGTCGTAGGTATCAATGCAAATTAGCATCTTTCAATAGACATTTTTAGTAGATAGTATGGTTAATAAACAAAGACCTTCTATAGATTAAAGTGTTTAGAACTTTGCCATTATTCCGATATAGATATTATTTCACTTACATTTGACGAGTGTCCAGCAAATATGTCGATAAGTTACGAGAAACATAGGACAATAAGCGTATATCGTTGGAAAATATATTGATTTTTACATACTCCTCCTATGTTGACAAGGTAAACTTACCATAAAACAAAAATCCGTTTTACCAAAATATCTTCCTAGAACTAACGGATTATTATTCCTGGATACGTTATTTCTAACTTACTAATTAGAATAAATTTTGATAGTTGTGTTGGTGCCAAAAATACTGAAATTTTTATTGGTAAGAATATATTTGAAACTGAATATTCATAAATTTGACCAACTTTTTATCAGTAGCAACTATATATTTGATTTTATGAAAGCTATAATGAAAATATGTTTAAATAATTAGTTACAATATTTATGTAAGTTACAATATTTATGTATAAATATAAAGTAAAGGTCAAAAAGACAACTTTATAATAAGTTAACCCTATTTATGTGTCACCAATAACTACTTACTTGTATCTAACACGATACCAAGAAATTTGACCTTGTTTCTGATTACAGGAACAACTTAATTGGTTAAAGATTCGTTACCAGCACTATCTACACATTTTCAGTCTTCTCTTTAAGGCAGTTGACACGTACATAACTTTGGTAAAAATCGCTCCCAAAATGTATACAATTACTTGCAACATTACAAGAAAAGTAGTAATTTCAACACAAATTTTTTTTACAATAATTCCACTTATGTATTTAAACATTAAAGAAAAATAAATTTTTTTTTCTGCTTTCAGTTCTTGTCCAGTAGTCGATATTATGATAACTAACCAAGAATTCTTATCTCATTTTGACCTGGAGATTGTATTTCTGAGACTAAAAGTAATACGATTATAAAGGAAATAGTAGCGTAAACGTATTACAAATAAAACTTTATTTGCTATCAAAATGGTACGAAATAGCGGTTCATTCACAAATAACCCCTCATATTTGATAATTACCAAAAGAGAAGGGTACCCTTTATCTGATGCTATTTAAAATGATCATAAATATATTTTTGTTCATTTCATCGTTCATTGATATTCGAAATATTGCAAATAATTTATATAAGGAAGTATCAAATTTACTTATGGCACTTACCTGGAACTTCACTAGATTGGTTAGACATTAATAAATTATCTATTTACAGCTATTTTAACATGCACACATATATATATATATATATATATATATATATATATATATATATATATATATATATATATATGCATACATGCTTCACTAAATGTTAAAAGTTTACAAACTTATGTTTTATTCAAGCTTATCGAGAATTTTAAAAGCCGTAGAAAGTTAAAAATATTTTACCAAAGCTATTTATTCTATGGGCGACGAACCAAAAAATATTTTTTTTTAAATCAAATGTGTTTATATTTTTTAATGGATATATACTTATACTTAAATTTGCTTTATTGGTTTAAATGATGGCAAAGATTGACAGATGACTATGTGGACGGGGGATATTTTCATCAACGAGAAATAAAAGCATTTAAGTTTTTTTTTTGTGACAGCGCAATCCATCTAATTAAGTGTCCCTTAAATGCAAGGTTTCGAAAAGTTACATTTAAATAAGCTTCAATCTTTTTTTTACACATTTAAACGGTCTATTGCTGTATGATGTATACAAATCTAGTTCAGAGTTCGTTCTTTGCACGTGAGTTGCATGATCTTATTTTTTTTTGTTTGCACAGTAACAATTTGTCGTTTACTCCGACTAAACAAATCGTAACGAATTAAGCTCTATCTTTAGGTTTTAAAATTAAAATTATTCAATTTAGTTGCTACAGGTCCAAAATTGCACAATTTGTTATCTTACATAATGAAACCCGTTAACTAAAATATTTAAATCTATTCATCGTTTCAACACTTAAAATGAATGCATCGATATTTTCTCTGATTAGTCAGTAGGTACTGAAAAACTAATTCTTTCAAAATTAATAAAATACAGTAGTATTCAGGCATTTGTCACGTTTCTTGTCAATATCACCTCAACGTATGACGGACTTTACATTATAAGTATTCAATAATGTAGACAGGATACAAGGGAATAAACACTTATCGATAATTTTCTTCTGTGCCCGTAAAGACCAAAAAAAATCAAATCAAGTAACGATACTTTTAGTTTTACGGTCACGATACGTATAAATAATATAAAAATTTACCAAATTAAGGCATTTGAGACACCATTTGCCACATTGTGACAAAAGTAATGAGATATTTGTTTTTATCATGAACTATATTTTGTTCTTTTGTATATATAAGTGACTCAGGGTAAATGGCATTTTAACCAGATGATTTAATAGCGATGAATAAAGTTTCAGAGATGCTCAATTCAGACAAATTAAAGGAATTCAGAGATGCTCATAAAATGGGCTATTATATGTATGGCAAAGAATACTAGCATAATATGATTGCAAATAATTTTGAGTTATGAGAGGGAATAAAACAGTGTAAATAACTTGGACTCAGAAATTTCTCAATTTTATATTCATATTTTGCATCGGTTTAATACGGTTCTTAATGCCATATTGAAACTTTAATATTACCTTAAAGTATGTAGTCAACAATTAGAGAATTTAGAAAGAAATATATATAAAGTTACATAAGACGTCGTTGACATTATGATATTATTTGTATAGAGAAGATCTTCAAAAAAATATTGAATTAAAATAGTGTTGCAACTAATCGTACGTCTCTCATAGTATTTTTTTTCGCTTATTGACCGCGAAGTTTTAATTTCTCATTCACATAAAGGAGAGAAAAACAGGAAATAGTGTTTACCGTCATCTTTTATCGTTGATTGACAAATAAGGGCAGGGTTGAGTGTGAGAGCATGAATATAAAAAATGGCCATTAATGTCAATAATTAAATGAAATGTATTTTATTTAAAAAGTATAATCATTAAGAGATTTAGTTCCAAATAAAGATATTTACAGAAATTACTTTTCTTTATCGCCTTTTGCCTGTTTATTGTGTAATTTGTGCATTATCCTATTTGTACACACGGGCATTTTTACCAGTCTAAATGTGAAATACCGCTATAAAAATAAAATGTTTGAATGGTAAACTTTAGGATTTAAATTATTAAAAAAGTGATATTGTCAATAAATTCAGAAAACGGCATCGCAATGCAGAAAATATTATCGCAAGATAAATTGATATTCAATTTATCTTGCGATACCATCGACTTATAATTTATGTTAGTACAATGGAGGATATAAATAGATGAATTTAAAAGTGTCGCAGTTTGTTCTAAAAATTTAATCGAAGTTATTAAAAATAAAACGCTTATATTTTATAAAGGAATTAAAACCTTACGAATTTAGAACACAAAATAATTATGAAGCGGAATATTTTTTTTAACTAAAATACTTTTTTTAAATTGATTATATACCTAATCCATGATAATATTGTATCAACATTGATGATAAATCATGATCGTTTAGACGTCATTGGGCACCCATTCAATCTGTTTTGAAATAATTGAATCTTTATTTATAATTTCGTGATGATATTAAGCAGTATAATGGCTGTAATTCCAAAAGTTTTGATCGATAAAAAAATTTCAGTTTATAGCTAAATTTGTTGCATGAAGCAATGACAGTTGTAATTGTTTTCGAAATTACTGATATAAACAAATATATTCGATACTATGCATCCCTTTGTTAAAGTATATAGTAAAATGTATATAGTAAAATTATAAGAGTCCCTACCCTTATAATTTATTTGTGTCCATACATTTGCTTTTGCATTGGTCGTAGCCTCACAATTTCTGCAGTTTTAGATATTTTTGTACGAAATTTAACAATAAATATTATACTTATTTGGAGAAAAATACAAAAAAAAGTTAATGTTAAGACAATACATAACACGTATATACGTGTAATCTAGGGATGAGACTTTTTGTGGTTTACACTATCAAGTGGAATATCATCAGAAAGATCTTTTAAAATAAAATTATGTTTCCATACACATTTTTTAATTTTAACCTGCTTTTGCAAAACATTAAGCTTCAAGTTAAGATGCAAGGTGTCCTTTATCGCTTTAAAATTTCAATTCACTTTGAATAAATGAAAAAATTCTAGGTACCTGATTAGAAATTATAATTAAAATAATGTTGGTTCATTATTGGACAGTAACTTCAAGTAAAAAAACTGTATTGTTTTTATTGATATATGTACAATAGGAATAGCAATTTTTTGTACCTCATCAAGTATGAAATCATTGAACAGTTCTTTCATTTTAAGCTGATTTTGCTTCAAAGTAACATGCAATGTGTTCTTTCCCGTTTTAAAATTTTAAATAGAGTGTAAAAAAGGATCGATGAGAATTTTTCAAAAATAATGTGTTGATTAATGGTGGTCCATAATTACAAGAAGTATTCATATATTTATAAATCTCAAAATGTACAAAAAAATTTAACACTTTACCTACATATGTAAACTAGGAGTAACAATTATTTTTGTATCCATAAAGTGGGAACACATGTTTCAAAACAAAATTACTTTTCCACGCACCATTGTTGATTTTTTAGCCGCATTCGAGAAAAATTAAGCTACAAAGTGATATATAAGGTGACCCTTCTCGTTCTAATTCGTCAACTAAAGGCTTAAACAAATTAAAGAAATTCTGTGTAGTAATATTTTACCAGAATTTTTAATGAAATTAATTTTAGTAGATTGGCATATTTAATACTAAAAGACGTAGATAAATTTGGAACTCTATTTCATAAATTTACCATTCGGATTTGACCATTCTTTGTACATATCTTGACTGCTTCATATCGTATTATTTATATGTTGTATTCAAATAAGAGGTAAATTATGCATTACCGTAAAAACTCTTCGTAATTAGCGATACATATGCATACTGAAATGTTGCTACAGCAAAAAAATATGAATGTCGGGCTTTTGGTTAATCGTTTTTGGTAATCATACTTTATTGCCATATCTCTATTAATTAGTGGTTCTTATTTTAGTTCAGTTTATTTTAGTTCTTTTTAATACATATTAAATGTAATGCTTTTAATCGATCAAGATTTAAATAAATTATATCCAAGTATTTTCTGGCAAGGCATTTTTTTTCCAATTCACGTTTTTTTGTTTGAAGTCATCTTTTATTTCCTCTGTATGTTTTTCTATCTACTTTGTATCTTGTTTATTTGAAACTTTTAGTCTCACTAAAAAAAACTATTGAAAAATTTTCTGTAACGATAATGAAAGTGTTGAGTTTTTTATGAAGTTGTTTAATAAAAAGAATTTAATTGGTACCAAGAACGTTCAACCGATTCTTCTCGAAAAATGAAATGAAAATAACTTAATTTTTTTTAATATAAGCATTTATTTCTGATCATCACAAACAGTAAACCATTGTCACAAACATTAAACCCATGAGAAATATTGCTTTACTGGTGTAATAAATTTATCGTTCTGCGAAATAATAGTACGAATATGAATCACTCACAACTGATAATCGAATATGGTGTTAATTGTCGTAGTTTATTGCTTTGATGATACCGTGCGCTAGGTGTACGTGCACTGGATAAAATTGGAATCATTTTCTTGGTTGTAATCATCTTAATGCGCTTACGAAACTCAGATACAGAAATCGACTTGACATACTAATTTAACAACATCCTTCATATATAGAGTGGCCGAGCTCTACTTCTTATTAGAGAGCTCTTAGTCGTTTGAATTCCCCTATAATTGGGGCGACGAAATTTAATTTCTTTTTGTATCTCCCATAATTTTTCTGACAAGTATGTCTAGCTTAGTTTGTTAGAATAAGCTTTATAATTATTTTCTTTTCGCTCATTTAATATAGCATTTAAATATCTAGTAATTTGTTTATTTTTTACTTATATTACTGAAATGTAAGCAACGATATGTAATGAGGAAAAAATTAAATAAATAAGTAAACATTGTCTTGAAATTGGTTCATAAATGATATTAAGTCATTATGTTATTTTATTTATTTATTTATCAACTTTTATGCATAGTACTTATGGCGGACTTATTGCTACATGAGCAATATCTTCCAGTCAACTAGAACAATTGGTCTTGAAATTTATTTTGTAATTTCATTGTCAGTGTATTGGATTTTACAAATACAACTATATATTATATATTAGACAAATAAAATTAAAAAAATATGAAAGTAAAATTAATTCAAACTAATTACATGATTTGGGGTGGGAAGGAAAGGACAAGGGCACAAAGGAAAAGGATTCAGGAGACGCAGGACTTTTTCACTCGATCTTTGAAAATATTTAGGGGCGTGATCCAGGTGATTCCAAATTTTTGCTGCTTGGACAGTGAAGGATTATTCGTAAGAGGTAGAGGTATGTTTAAGAATAAGTAGGGTGAGTGAACTTTCAGATCGCAATCCAAGGCCACGATCGGACAAATCTTTGTATTTGTCAGTAAAATAATTTGGACTCTGAGGATTTTTTAAATATATTAAAATGAAGTGTAAGTATGTGAATTTGAGAAGTGTTTGTTTTTAGAAATATTATCATATTTTCTGAGGCCAAATATGTACCTGATGCATACATTTTGAAGACGTTCCAACTTGTACAAATATTCTTCATTGAGATCAAGATGGCACACATCTCCATAATAAGTTAGTGGTGATGAGAGTGTTTGGCAAAGGTAGATTTTCATTTTAGTTGCTAGAAAATTTTGAAGACGTTGAAAACAATAACATCATTTACTTTTTTTTATTAATCAGTAAGCCCAGGTGTTTAACAGTTGACCAATATTGTATTATTGTACTATTTAGCACTAATTTTGGTAAACTAGGTAGGTTTACTTTAGAAATTAGTCTTTGACTACCAATGATGATAGCTTGAGACTTGTTTGGGTTAACCAGAGGATTATATTGAAATATAATAGAGTTGAGATTATGTACAATAGCATGTGTAAATACAATCTTGCTTTTACTTGTATTTACAATTGCATCAATGGCACAAAAATTCATTATGCTTGCAAACATATTCCTGAACTCTGTAAAATTATGCAACTAATTAACAGGAAACAAACCGAGGTAATTTTGAAAATATTGTTTCAGTAGTAAAAATAATATTATTACAAAAATTTATATACATCGAAAAAAGTAAATAAACTTCTTGAACAAAAAGGAAAATATTTTTTTGTTCAATTAGAAAAAAATAAATTGGTTTAATTTGCTCTATTTCTAATTCAAAGTTTCAATAAGAAGTTTCATTAAGGTTTAAATAGTATATGAGAATTTTATTAACGTCTTCGAATATTTAAATTATTGTCCATTAATATTAATATCGAAAATCATTGTGCAATATCGATGGTTGTAAGATTTTGATTTATTTATGCTTTTAAAATATTGTAACACCCTTATATTTGATTACCACTAAACAAATTATTATTATTTCGTGTTTTCGAAATCTGTTATTTTCTATTAAAAGAATCATCTATTTACTAAATATCTCATCCGGCGGAGAGTAATAACAAATATGAGGCGGTTTAAATCCCACACCACTACAATAGATTAACAAATGATGAAATAGTTATAACCGATTAATAGGGATTGAATGTAAGTTGATATTAAATACTGAATATTTTAAAGCCAATAACCTATGATATTCAATACTATTACGTAGTCGTCTGACAAAAACTGGTTGACAATAATATTATTGCCTACTAGATAATATTAATAAAATACTATTAATTAGACATAGGTTTAGAATACAAATAAGATTAATAGGATTTAAACTAAATTTCTATTGCAGTTCGAAATTGATTTAAAACTAAATATATCTTAATATTCAATGAACAACAAAGAAGATTTACGTGATACATACATGAGTAAAGTATTTCGATGTGAAAGCTCGTGTTTTATGCATGGTTTTATGTTTGCCATATCTCACTTTTTAAGTGGACATTTTAAACGTATATGTGTATATGAACATATCGATGTAATAAAAACCCATATATGTGGTTGGAAATTACAGTTGCTGAAAATAAGGTAGAATAACCTACCTCTGTATATATCCTGCCAAAGATTTGAAACAAATGTCCGTAATATTTCAGAAATCGCCGGATTTATTAGTTGTGTACTATATATGTAATTTACATCTATCAGTCTGGTTATTTTATATTAAATTTTGATATATATATGCTGGGTTTTTAAAATCAGTTTCGAATTGCAATAGAAATTTGGTTTATATTCTATTAATTATATTTATATTCTATAGCTATCAATAATTAATTGTGCATCATAAATATTACGTAGCAGGCAATAGTCCAATTCTGAATTACTTTTCGTTAGATGGCGAGATAATGGCTTTGCATAAGTCATATGTTATTTGCTTTAAGCTATTCAGTATTTGTTACTAACATGTATTCAATTGTTATTATTCAGTAAAAACTATTGTTTTGTTCAGTTAGACAAGAAAATTATTTTTTTGTTCAGTTAAAAAGGTATGTTTCAATAAAAAAGGTATTTCACTTGGCAGAAAAATTTGGAACATGCAAGAAAGATTTTAAATTTCGTCACCCCTAATTTGCACGTGGGAATTCAAATTACTAAAATCTCTCTAATGAGGAGTCGCATCTGGTTCGCTCAACTGCATGCTATACGTAAAGGTGGTTATTAAATTAATATATTCAACCGGCTTCTATAGCCTCCTGAGCACAAAATATGATAATTGCAGTCAGTAAAATGTTTCCTACTTTAACTATTGTGGTTTCATCGAAGCTATACCCTAAGTGACGCTTACATATTATTTGATTTTCAATAATTAGTGATATACGTACTATTTCGTTTAAAAATAAACCTGAATAATATTGGCCAATCGATGTTTTCATTGAATTTCTCTTCGTGATGATGAAACATTTAAATTCAAATATGGTTCAGAAAAGCTAGAAAATTAAAATTATAATTTTGTTGAAAAATAAATTATTTCCGAGTGATAAAGGTTTAATTTAAAGAAAACTAGGTTATTTTCGTTGCATTTTTCAAAAGAATCTGAAAAATGTTTGCAATACTAATTAACAATTTTCCTAAAAGGCAACTTCATCATATTTTCCTACGAAAAACACAAACCGAAGTCGTTATTGTAAGACAGTGTTTGGCATTTTAATAGTTATCACTGTTTGGCATTTTAATAGTAGCTAATACACTCGGGCAATATATAATAATTTTAGTAAGACGAATTCATTGTTAATCAACAATAGAAACAACTGCCATAAACAGACATGATTATTTTGATTAGTTTCACCAGGAATGACGTCATTTAAGACGCCATGATAATTTTTAGCATTTTCGAGGTGAATTTAATTTTTTTTAAACGCAAAACAAATAACGTAAATGTTTGATTTTTAAAGGAGTGTCATTTTTTTGGGGTAAATATATACAAATGTAAAGTATTAACCACTTTCCCAAATTCAGCCAACTGGTCTGTTTAACAGTGATTTCTAAACAAAATTAAATTAATCCCAACTAATATTATAAAACATGTATATCGGGGATAAACATATACATTTATAGGGGGTAATCTTTGGAACTACTAGTCCAATTTAGTAAAAATTGTTTCACCAATCCAAAGCTACGCTATTTTGTTACATTATTCTATTGTAATATATTTTATTGTGTTCAGAATTTTTTTATGTTTGAAATAATTACATTTGTAAGTAAAATCGATGAAAAATGAGCACATAAAAAGCAAACGGTTTAATATAAATAAACATAATGTACTAGAAAGACATTACTATTTTGGAGTTCTACAACAATATCGGCAACACTATATATCTAGCTTGTATATTTAAGAAAAAGTAGCGGAATTATTGAAAAATAAAATGAACAAAAACCAAAAAAAAAATCAAAAGTTCCCTTTGATATGAAACTCATTTTTATCAATATGTAATTTTTAAATTTATTTGTAAAGCCTTATTAAGTAGTTATTTGAAGACAGTCCAATATTTAGTAGCTGTCATTTTAAATGTCATTGTACAGCGTTTCGTTTTACAACGCTTATGTAGTTAATCGTTTAGCTTGCAAATTGTTTAGCGTGGAAAATAAAATCATTGCACTCTTCTAGTTAGCTGAACTGTTCAGTGGATTATATCCTAATTAATACTTTACTAATATTAAAATTTGTTATTGTTGTATCCACGTAATTTTAATAATTCTAAGAAAAGAAAAATTGGTTACAAAATAATGTTGAACACATATTTTCATTTTAATAATTACGTAAGCGATCAAGATAATTCAAATAGATTATAAATTTGTTGCACATCACAAGCGGCGTCGCTACGCGTGTTCTAGTAATTTTACGACCAGTAAATATTCGTTCTTGAGCGGAACATAATGAAATACACCATATAAACTAGATATTTAGTTAACATGCTACAAAATTAATTTTTTTTTAAGAGGACGTTACATTATTCACATAATAAAATGAATTTAAAATTTTATTAAAAGGACTATTTAGGCTTCGGCAAGAAGTCACAATAATACAGTGATTATTTCGAAAAAATATTAATTTTTTCGCAATTTAATGACACTTTAGAAAAAGATCGCTTTAAAGTGAGTTTTTGGACAACCTGAATTAAAAAAATTAGTTCCTCGTACACAGTTTTTCAATATAATATTTTCCTTAACGTTACAAATAGAAACTACGCAATTTGTCTTTCCGACTAGCACTTACCATCGGCGTAATTTTGCTGGCACTCAATAAATAAATATTTTCCCTTTTCACAACATTCAAGAGTTTTAGATATTTTTTTTTAAATATCGCCCTAAATATGCATTATCTGTAAGCTTCTCCTGCCCATACGCCAGAAGCTCAGTCCCGCTGGTGTTCAATCCCAATGAGTAACAAACACGCGCATTTGCATGTCTAATTGGCGATTGGCGCCCGGGAATTAGCGCAACCGGGCAATTAGTAATCTCAATACGTCTTTTTATCAGTATAAACATCATTAAATTGCTTGGTTTTGTTATTTATAGCTAGCAGAATGGCGAAGTTTATTTCCATGTGCGATACTGTTGGGTTCCTATCGATTATTTAATATGTAATTTAAAAAAGTTGATTAGTGATACGTATACAATATGACTGTTTGGTTAGTTTGAATGTGGACATGTTAATTTAATGTAAAATAATATCTTTAGAAAAATACTATTTTATGTGATATACAAAATAGATATCGTAAGGTGATATTTTCATGATTTTCTAACCTAGCATAAAAGAGAAAAATATTAGGTTTATGTCTCTAAATAACTTGATCGACTTTCTTCAAAACTGTCCATATTGTTCGCATTTTATAAATATTCATAACTTGTTTTTCCAGTAAAAATGTGATTTAGGGTATCTATCATACCAAATTAAAGTGAATTGCCCGCGTTTGCATAGCTAGTGCGGTGTATAGAGGGGACTGAGGGGTGGTGGTTAGAACAGCAACAATTTGTGCTTTATTAACTTAATAATATAAAAGAAGTAATAAAACTTCATCGTGATATTATAAGAGACATACGCAAGGTTGCGTTTCGTGAGAATAATTACTTTGTGGTTACACAGTTTACTTTGAGTTAAAATGGATTTTTATTAATTTTTAATCAATAAATGTTTTATCATCCAAAGTCAAATATGAGTTCTAGTATAGGAATTTATATCAGTATTTTGGTTTTATATGTAATTATAATTGACTAATTTGTAATAATTAATTACATAACGAAATAATCGTTACAATCTGGCAATATAAGGAAAAAATAAAACTAAAATATTTTTTTATAATAATCAGACCTGTATATTCCGGGGCTAAAATTTAAGTACAGTGGAGAAATCGAGTGGCACGAATTTTTCAGTCTTCTGTTCGTTTCCTTATTTATGTCCTTGTTTATTACATTACTGTCAGTGTCTATTGTATTACATGATGGCTTGCTTAATAAAAACCACAGAGCAAATTTACAATGGGTTCCTGTTGTATTAAAACGAGTATTAGAAATTGAAATATACATCTGGATATATATATATATATATATATATATATATATATATATATATCTGGATACGATACTAAAAGGTTAAAAAATAATAAACAAGATATTTTAAATTGCAAATAGAAAATAAAAATAAGTAATATCATAAGAATATATCATTGTCCGAATTTCGAAGCAAACTTGACCATAAATCTGTATGTAGACATGTACTTATACGTTCCAACAAAGGACGCCGAACTATTGTATTTTTTATGTAATTCGTCTGGACGAGACGCAGTATGACAGTTATCGATAACGAGCTATTCCCCTGAGTATCGCTTTTGTTGTCAAATATATATGTACGTATTTTGAGTGGGATACATTCTGTTAGTACTAATTGAATGATATAATAAACACTTTTGAAAGTTTGTAAAAGTAGTGGTAGTGTGATATTTGTATTATGTAAAGACACAAAAAACAAAACCAATGTATTTATTGTGTCCTAGCAGTATGATTATTTGAATGACAAGACAATCATAATAAAAACAATATGAATTGGATTTCCATTAAAAGAAAGCACAGTATAAATTCAAACCTTATTCACATTTTTAAAGTTCACCTAAGTTTGAATTAATGTATAATATCTTTATATCATATTACCCAGAATTACTACATTATCACTCATACCACAATAATTCTGGGTATTAAAATATAAAGTTATGAAAAAGCAGAATCTCGTCTCGAAAAATATCTATACTATCAAAGCTGGCTATATAATAATCGATACTCATATACAAAAATTATTCAAATAATTTAGGCATAAGAATAAGGTACCAGAATAAGTTTATTGGTTCTTTTTGAACGAGATTTTTACATCATGTGTTACTATACACTCTAACAATACTTTGACTGACAAATAATCTGTAGCTATGCCGTAAAAAATTGCATTGGACTTTAAAAAACATAAAAGTCACACAGGAAAATAATTACGAATATTCGTCCAATGAGTATTATGTATAAATGTACACTATTTAGATACTTGAAACATGACTTTTAGCGTTTAAATTTTTTATTTAAATTTCTACTTCACAAGCTAACTTGTGTAAACATATTAAGTGCCTACTAGTTACACATGCAACATTATATTAATATGGTAATAACTTTTCTTTATACTATTATTATATTAAGTTAAAAGACAAGTAAAATACGAAGAAGAAGTTGTTTTTTATTTATCTTAATATTAAAAATTTTTTTAAAACTATTTTTATCGCCAGCATTAATATTTTGACTGTACTTCAGATTTATATAATTAAGTTGTTTTTCACAAAATATTCAATCGATTTAATTACATGTTCGGTCAATATCAGCTTTAGCATTAACATTCCTAATTTAATAGTGTTACATTTTTCTGACCAACCCTTTTTGGGGATAGTGACAAAAGTTTCTTTGTAAAATAGTTTCAAATAAAAATACTTTTGATAGAAAGTGTGGGAATATCATAAGTTTTATGTTGTCTTATGACCCAATTTAAAAGAAAGTTAATGAGAAATAAACAATCTTTTGATAATAATTGCCCGGGAAATTATCTAGATCAAAACTATGTGATAAAATATAACTTGGTTACCGCATTCGTTTATTTTATTTATGACATATATTTAAGTTATTGTAGATAAGATTTATATAATTGGCAATAAACTATCGATCTTTTTGTTATAGCCCTTTTTCTTTGAAACCGCTTTATATCGTGTGTTACTATACACTCTAAATATGAAAATTTACTAATTTAGCAATATGTTTTACACATGCTTTATATTCACATATTTAAATAGGAAACACTTAATAATATTTATATGAATGGGTAGTCCAATTAAACACTAGGCAATTTTCTTTTAATTTTGTTTATAATATCGTCATTCAAAATCTCACAATATTTCTTTTTATAATTTTATCAGCATATCTTCAGAGATAAACTGAAAAGTACTCAAAAAAGCTTGCAAACTTGTAGACGATGTAATATTTGTTGATCAGAAATAACATTCTTTTTATCTTTTTTCCAGCTGCTTGAATGTTCATATTGCAATAAAAAATATATTATCGTGACTCCCACAAAAGTTCAATAAATTTGTAAACCCATTTTTTGTTTATCGTATTTTATATCTATAATATTTTGAGATCTATACTCGTTCCATATTATAGTAAAATCACAGTACAACCTCTTCATACACGAAGCGTCATCAGTCTTCTCAAATACACGGCGAGATGGAAACTATTCACAGCATATGCACATATTCAAACAACGAATGGAGAGCGGACGAGCGAAAAGCGCGGACGAAGTCCAACCTCGTTAGCGAGCTCCTCGCTCGTTCCAATTCTAAGTCAGGTACCGCTGTGCAACTTCATTTTAATTTCTCTAGTTATACCGTAGTTAATACGGGTTGTCGTGAGTGATTGTGACAAATTATTACAAATTTACTTGAAATATGGCCATAGCTCAGTAACAAATGATCCGTACCACTGCTGTTGATGTATGTTACTGTTGGAGTTTAATTTAGTTTTACTACAAAAATTAAATTTAAAATATTGTAAGTTTCATCGTAATTAGAATATTGAATAAGCCATAGAGTGAAAAAGTATGTGAATTACATGGCGCTTTAGAAAAATTCCTAAGATTTTGAGACAAGAAAGTGAATGAGCTATTTCGCTTTAGATTAAAAAAAATTAATTGGACTGCAAAAATATGGATTTGAAATTCGCAAGAAATTTCTAAGTGCTACTTAACTTTTGTTCCAAAAAAGTGCAATACATTTAATATATAATTAAACCTAAAATTAACCAACGGTTTTAGCAAAGCAGACCGTTTTCCATTTATTATTCATCGGATCGTTCTAAGACGATTTGAGTGTAGTATAAATATGAATGTGTTGATGGCGTAAACAGATAGAAAATAAAGTATAGTGTTGAAACAATAAGCATGTGAAATATGCTGTAATTTTTTAAAAAAGTATACCTTAAAAAATCGGCACAGTACATATTAGTTCACATGTTTTTGAATTATATTTAATATGTTAGTTAAAAATAAGCGTACCGGCGATTAAAATTAATTTGGCGTACAATAAGATATTAATATAATAAGGAGATAAAATATGGAGACAAAATCCTATAAAAACGAGAACATGTTTAAAGAGTTTTTCTTTATATTTTTATTCCTCTACAAATTACACGTAATGATTTAATATGCAATATTTTTGTACGAATACAAGTATATAATCCTAACACATGGGACTATAATGCATTTCGTAAACCTGAATAGCTGTGAGTTAGTTTATTTCCTTACTTAATCTGAATTGCCTGGATTTTGAGAATTCAAGTACAATACACACGAATTTCTTGTCTGCTACGCAATATAAAATATGAATAAGATAATTATAAATAAATATATAATTATAAAGAAATATGTAATATGACACGAATTACTTGACTACTAAGTAATATAAAGTACGAATAAGGTAATTATAAAGAAATATATATCTTACTTCCTAACATATGTACTGAGAAATTCATACATCAGGATATAGTGTAATTTATGAAAGTCCACGTAGACATTGTTATATAGACGTATAAAGCCCACTTATATAGGTTTTCGAGAATAAAAGTATAAGATTACAACCAATCGTTTTCGTATCTTATTTCTTCCCTGGGATACAATATTTTACCGTTATCGTATGGGTTAAGGACCAAGGTCAAAGTGATACTGATAATTAATTGTTTTTTATATCTTTTAATCATAACACAAACTAAAAATATGGCAATGTAATACAACATATTAACATGCACATATCTCTATAGCCAATATTCAAAAATATTCATTTGGAAATTTCAGGGGTGTGCATTTAATTTCTCGAAATATTTTTAATACCATTTATAGTATGGGCATTTGTTTGACAGTCTCAAAATATTTTTTTTTATAATATTAAATATTTTAGAAATATACTGAAAAAATACAAAAAAATTATGATCTTATTTTCGAAACTACTCCACCAAATGTGAAAAATTATGGGTTTTGAGAAACCCACACAAATGTTGTAATAAATGTCATAATTTTTAAATCCAATCATGTTTTTAAATTATGAAAAATACGGCAAAAAATACATTTATATTTTCCTATGTTCAGAGCAGATTTTCTTTGAAGACATGCGACGCAGAAACTAGAAAATGTTAGCTTAGCAATGTATTTTAATAGCTAATATTTTAAAAATATTCATATAAAATTTAAAGGCGTGGTAAATGAAATTCCTAATATATTTTTATTTTAATAGTTATATAGTCTTATTTCAAAGGTTGGTTATAAGTTATATAAATATACTTATAATTAAAAATTATATATTTGAAAAGATATTCCAAAAAGTAGGCAAATCAGGGAACTTCCTCCTTATTTTCGAGATTATTAAGTGAAAAATCATTAAAGAAACAACATTGGTAAAATATGACTAGAAGATTTCAGGAAAATTATAATGATTATCCTAGATGTTAAAACTTTTTAATATGCACAATTTTTTACTCCTGTGAAATCAACATATTTACGTTGTGGAAAATGAATAACTGTAAATAGTTTAATGGAAATATTTTACACCCTCAAGTGTTAGTGCCTAAATATGTATGAAACCCTCGTAGCGAGAGTTCTACTCGCGTTAAGCATGTTATTTTTTTAAACGGGGTTCATTTTGTCATAATGAAGTGCTTTAATATAATTATGGTTGAGAAAATGTTGATAACAAAAAATAATTTGTTAGGGAAAAATAAATTATACATGCTAAATAAAATCCCAATTCAACAAATATAATAGAATCTTTTCGTCTTACATTTCCGAGAAGAACCAAAAAAAATCTAGATTCATCAAATAAGTAACACCTACAGGTATATTTATATTACGTAATTTCTAAAATATATTAATTAATGACTGTTTCTGGCTTTAGATATTAAAACAATCAAAATTTTAATTGTTTTAATAGTTATATTTAATTTAAATCTTATTTTTACTGATAGTAATAAGGGAGTTCAAAAGGAGAATACAATCTTATCTTTAACTCCTCTAAATCCTGCATGTAACGTTATTTTTGTCTTCATTAGCGTTAGTATTATATTAATTATATTTTATAACAGCTTTTGCCGGTGACTTTATTGGCTAGAATAATACAGCCTATATGTCAACCCGGATCTAATTTCTGCTCCAATAATATTAAAATTCTAATATTTTGTTACTGTTGTAAGATTTCAGTTTATTTAAGATTTATCTGCGTATTAAAAATTTAAAAACCACTTATGCAATATTGATTAAAATTTGTTACTGAATGATTTATAATATGGATTAGATTACCACAAAGATACGATTTAAACCAATCAATAAACAATTGAGGAACATCAATTAAATGTCTGAAGTGAAATGTGAAAGTTCACACAATTGAAAGTTATATTGAAGTCAAGAAGCACCATTATAGTAATTTGAGAATTATTCATAGCTATACGTATTTATACGCCCAAGGATTTTAATTAGTGCATTAGAACTACTCCCTTCGGTTCGAGTAACAGATAAAAAGGAATCTGAAAGCTAGTTACACGCTATAAAATTTTAAGTGTAAAAGACATTATGTTACAGTCTGTATTAAAAATACCATAACTTAAGTTGCAAGAATTTAATCTATATCATGAACTGCAATCACCCATACTATATATTGTGATAAGTATCAAAACTTACGTAGCCGCAATCCCTTCAAATAAAATGTATTGGTGTAACTTGAGAAAAGAACAATTATTATAATTTACGATATTTAAGAAATTGTAAGATTGTTAATAAATCAATTATATTTATGTGATATGATTAACATATCCCCAAGTTCTGCTACCCCAACTTGTGACAGTGCAATGGGGTCCAAGATTGTTAGTGTTGTTTCGAAGTAGTGCGAAACTAAAAGTTTAATCTTCAACGGGGTGCTGTTATGCCCTGTACTTGCAAGCAGTAATGCATACACGGCACCGCTCTCATAATTCTCGTACTTACATGGTCCGGCTCCCAGAGCATCACCTTACCATACCATAACCCTGATCCCAGGTTCATCAGTAAGCTCTAATCTCAGATTCCTAGGCAGTTTTAACACTTTATAAATTCTAGACGGAAGCTCCGCGGGATTCATACCATCTCAGTAATTCAGCCCTTAATCCGCATCTATCTTAATACAAATACAAGTCGCAAATAAAGTGTAAATAAATATTTAATAATAATAATAACTGATTTGTAATAAGTTTCAAAATTAATAAATACTTCAAAAATATTTTTTTTTAAATCATATTTCAAAATTATCATAACAATTCGAAGATTTATGATAAGTGTGAGAGCACTAAGATATCATGATATATTTTACTCTCATTGAGGATGAAAATTGAAACGAAAAAGATAAATGCTATTTTAAATTCTTTGGAAATATAGCAATTGCTAAGATAATAGTAGCAAGCGTAATAATATAGGTTTTGAAGCTTTTATTAAATTTAAATGTGTATATGAAACAATATCACTACCAGTAGATTTTCAATGATACCTAATTTGAATGGGGTCCGAAGAAAAAATTTTTCAACGCAAGTTTGGTTTATGAGAAGAACATTTAAAAAAAAAGAAGAAAATATTTCTTTTCTATGGATTTTATCTGGTATTTCCAGCAAGCCATTTACCAATATTAATATTACTTTCTATATCTAAATATGTTCAGTATTATGTAATCTATAAGCGTACAAACATAATTATTTTTAAAAAAATATAAAATTTTGAATATGTCAAATTGGTTGATTAATTTTGAGATATGAGTTAATATACATAAAGCATACTGTACCACTGCATAATCAGGTTGAGGAATTAAAATCCGAAGTTTGATAAGAGATTTTCTGCTTGAGATGCACATTAATAGATTAAAAACAACATGTCCTCAAGTTTAATAATTCAAACAAGCAATATACCTGCAGAATGAAGACTGAGGAGTAAGAAGAGAGTCTCTGCTTAATGAGAGAGTCTCTGCTTGAGATTCAAAATACTAATTCAAAAACAGAAGTTACTTAACTTTTATGTTTTAATCCAACAGGGCCCCCTCACGTCTGAGGAGTTGGAATCGAGAGTTTAGTAGTAGAAACTTTACTTGAGACAAAAAACACTTATTTAATTACAACAGATAACACCATATTTATTTTTTTCTCATTTTCATTATACGTACTATAATTTTATTAGAATTATACCCTGCCAAATAAAAAAAATTAATTAATACCCATCGTGTTTAAAAAAAGCCGGAAATATGAGGTAATATATTTTAAAAAATTCCCGCGAATTTAAAATCTCCATCTTATTTGAAGTCGGTTAAATATAAACAAAGGTGTAAAGTCTATAATTAATGTAACAATATAACATATAATTTGTCTGTAACTTTCTATTTTGTGAGAGAAAAAAAAAACATGTCACGAGATTGGTACCCAATAAAAACTTGAAAGGACGAAACCAAGTCATAATAAATTTAAAAACCTTTGGAAGAATTCGCTATAGACAGCTATGAGTTATTAACAAAAATTTGCAGTCTATAAATAAAGCACTGTCAACGCTGTTTACAACGTTGCCTTCAACATTTACATTACAATTACTTACAATACAAAACTGACATATTACAAAACCAATTTCCATAAAGCAATCAATGTAATTCTCAAGTGACATTCTTTACCATGTTCGAACTCTAAAGCGTGGAGTTTAACAACACGCCCAACTAACTCGACTACTGTATACACACGCCGACTCTCTGGTCGTTGTTACGTTTAAGCGTACTGTATAATAACTCACCCTTGTATATAATTATTTTTTATTTTAAACTACGTCACTTTCTCGCTGGGTAGTTGAGGTAGATGTTCATTAAAGCTGATTTAGCGAAATTGGTGAAAGGGTTTGGTAGCTTATCATTATTTCAATATGGAAAAAGGTGCGAAGTTTTCGAGTTTACTCTAAGAATCTATTTTCGTATATACCGGTTTGAAGTTTTACAAGAAGTTCAGAGCGTTAAAAAAGTGTCACGGTTAAGTTCAGAGCGTTAAAAAAAGTGTAACCATTAGGTGGCTTCTCAGCGCAACATTTTTGTGCATCTTTAGAGTGAAATATCAATATGTTTATTTGGCTTTTTCTTATGGTGTAATCGCAATGACGGAGTATGACACACATATTAACATTTCGTTATGGGGATAATTGTTCGACAATTGTTTTTATTAGGTTTAATTTATTAAGTTGTTAGTTATTTGAATTATATATATATATATATATATATATATATATATATATATATATATATATATATATATACATACACTTGATAAAACGTTTCATTATCACATTTTATGCATAACAATACTCCACATAGTGTCCAATGAAAACCTCTCTATTTTCTTTGCAGATTTAAATACGGAACCAAACAAAAAATATATCTCTATATGAAACCTATTAGTCGTTCGAAAGTCGCATTTCAATTTCCACACAAGAAAAGAAAAGTCTTTTAATGCAAGAGATATCAAAGACTTGGACATTTCAAAAATCTATGCTTCAGACTTTAGATGTGTCAAAGCGGGAACAATAACCCAACAACTTCATTAGTAGCCTCTGAGAGAGGTGCTATCTGCGTAAACTGCCAAGATGAACACCTAGCAAATTAAAAGGGACGCATTAAAAATAAGCTAATTTAAGAAAATTTGCTCAA
Source organism: Druceiella hillmani (assembly GCA_039881145.1). Lineage (NCBI taxonomy): Eukaryota > Metazoa > Arthropoda > Insecta > Lepidoptera > Hepialidae > Druceiella > Druceiella hillmani. Next base: position 7,221,072 of record JAYKKI010000018.1, on the reverse strand, counting down.
AATTAAACCCAGGGGCGATCCACTAATTCCAAAAAGGAATAAATTTAATAAGAGGCCAAGTATAAAAAATTAATTAAAAATAAAATTTCCTCCATGCCGTTGTCATTACCCAGCAATTTTTTTATTTTTTTATGACAAAAATATTAAATAGGATATTTAGGTACTCATGAAATTTTTCTATTATAATTTTTCTCCGTTGCCCGATAACAAGAAAAAAATTACATACTTATATCGCGAGAAAAAATATTAATTATTAAAAGTAGTCAATCAAAAGTAGTGCGCTGATAGCGAATAATTTCTATATCATTGACATAATCTGTTATTAAACTTTACTAATGATAACAAGTAAGATATAATTCTGAACAGATTTGCTTCAAATTTGGCACACGAATAGACCAAATTTTTGACTTAATAATTGATGCCAACATTCTGTGACATCATACGACATGAAAGATTCTGTATTTTTCATATTTGCATGTATTATTTCTCATCGTTCATGGTTCCCAAACTACCATGGTTCTCGTGGAATAGCATACAAAATTTTCTCCCTTTCGTAATTTGATTATGCTCTTAGTACTGAACCCAAAAAGACTTTTGTAAAATTGAAAAAGAAGTAAAACATATGTTGGATTGACATATAAGCTTTATTACTGTATCCAGCAAAGCCGCTCTCATAAGCTTGCATAAAAGATAAGTAACATGTTAACACTAAGCAATGGTAACGTTATATCCAATAAGACTTAGCCCATTCGCATTTAAGACAGTGTTCCACCTTAAATCTGACTCACTGATATAAGTTCCTAATTTGAATTCAAGCTAGAAGAATACTTCTCTACAGATTTTGTGTTTCTTTTATATTAGAGGAACCTATCTTATTCTATACTGGTAATTTTACCACTCCAAAAAGACATTGACGACAATCATTAAAGACAGAGGTGAACTTACTTACTTAGGTGAAAAATGAGTGGGGAAGTACATAATACATGCATAATAGATGAACCTATCGCTGTTATAGTATGTGTAAAGGTTCCGAAGTTTCAAGGAAGTAAATTTCATCTTGAAGCAAAATTGCCGATTTTTCCAACAATTTTTATCTAGAGTAACCTCCCATATTAATTGAGATAAATTAAAAATTCTTACTGAAACTAACTCCAGGGCAAGATTAAATTATTAAGTGGAAATAAAATTAACTTCATGCGATGGAGAAAAATCGGAAATACACTGTTTGGCTTAACACTGATATACTGAAATGGCGGACTTATCATTTGATAACTAAATAGAACTATTATAAATAATGTTATTAAATCATACTAATGAAAAATTATAAAAATAAAATATTAGATTTATTTAATAACATAATAACAAATTCTTAGAGATAAAGGTTTGTTTAAATACCTTAATTAACACTTGTCATTTCGATTCCCATCAGTCAATATTGCTTTCTTTTTAAACACATAATTTTATCCACTTCATCTAAGATAGAAATAAAAATTTGGAATCTAAATATTTTTAGATTAAATTAAATACTAAAAAGAAAACCAATAAGTTGTTTCCCACCATTTATTGACTTCTTCTTCATCAGAAGTGCTCAGTTTAGCGTGGGGATTAGCCCTTTCAAGAAGTCGTCTCCAGGTTGAAAACAAGCCATGAACCATTGTTTTGGTTTTCTTTTTACCTTAGCACCAATTGGTTGTTATTTTAATTATAATTTTAAAAAAAAAGTTTTTGCCCCAATTGGGCACCCAGATATTTGTTAACCATTTCAAACAATCTTAACGTCTAAAAACGTTAGTGGACGTCGATAATTTAAAAATTGGACTTAATTTTAAACACATTAAAACACCAAATTTATATAAATAACTGAAAATAAAATTTGCAACCGTCTATATAAACTTAATAATACTCTATATCCTTAAATTAAATTTTTGTATAAAAAAAGTGCTGAACTTCTGTTGACAGGTAAGAAATTTTTATTAAAAATCATAATTTTTTAATTGCAAAATTTATTCCAGAAAACTTTCAAATTGACTCTACCTATTCAATCAGTCATGCCATATATATGAAGAGAAATATACCAAATATAACGCAGGCACATAAACACCACTTACTTGTTGACAGCTGCGGCGACATGTCACGCGCTCGTGCCGAGTCATCGCCGCATCATCTAATGGAAGTCGACCTTTAGCACACGTACGAAATACTTTCATACCAATTACCAAGCCCCTAAGTAAAACACGAAAACGGATAGTTGGGCGACAATTAACCTAGTTAGGCCGGGTACTATGGCTCGATGTACTTACATTTCATTTTGTTTATCCTTCTGGAGGACACGCACGTACAACTTGTATATGGAAAGTGCGATGCGCTATTCGTTCAGGGCCCGCTGTGTTCATGGTCTCTAGTCTTCTAGCGTGGAGATCTAACTTTGTACGCTAAAACTTGACGAATTATTTAGGAAGCCTAAATAACAATTCGCGTCTAATTTGGGCTATAACATAATAATTCACCGATACGCATATGAAAATGTCTATTATGAATCTTATTTTTTTCAGCAATCCAATATTAAGAACCAGTTTGAGATCTGCTTTGAAATAGAAGATAACTTGTATGCTTTGGCTACTTGCTGTTTGAATACTTTGTAGGTAAAAATAAACTCTTCGTGTTTGGAATGGGCTTAGTTTTTGCTTTGCCTAATCTGACGAAAATACGTACACTTTTAAAATATTTAATATAGTTGTGTGAAATTTACAGGGCTAATTAAATACGGGGTTTATGTTGTTTTCACAAAACAAATATGCGTTTGAACATAATAGGTCAATACGTGCATTATCACTGCTTACCAAAATAACGGTATATCCTTTATAACTATAACGATTTGATGAGATTAAAAAAAATATTTAAAGGGAGAAGTTAATGGAGATAAATAGTAAATATGACAGAAAAAGAATTATATTTAAAACACGAGAAGATTTTTCGATAAGAAATAATGATAGATGGAGAGAATTTGAAAGCAAAGGGCGACGCTACTTTAAAAATAAAACAATATAGTAATTAGCAGAGAATCTTTGATTGAAAAATTGTAAAACTGAGAAAGCCAATAAATTTATAAATATTTTAGGAAATTTACATATTAGCAATTTGACCTACTTTTATCTGTTGACTAAAGATGGAATTTCTTAATATTCAAAGAAAATATTATTTCGCCATGATTTCATTAAAAATTTGAAAACTTTTAGAAAATTTAAATACAAATTCAATCAAATTTTTCTCTCATTATTTATATAATATTGATACAATCGTTTATATTATTGAAAATAATAAATACTTCGGAAATAATTTTTTTTTAATAAACCATATTTTTTTCAGTGGAGCAACTTTTATTCTTGTATTGATTACGTTATTATAAAAAGTTAAAAATGTATTTAAGGAGCTTAGATAAATAAATTAGAACCACTTAGTTATTGATCGATTCACGTGCTATCTGACATTATTAAGACTTGCCGGAATAGAGTAATACCTCACGAATGCAATTTTTTTGTGCAAATTGTTAATTACGTAGTCAATCCAGATAAGTATTAAATTATTATTCCTGGTATTCAATAGAATGAATATATTACTTATTCGGATACGGCAACCAATGTTCTATGCCGTAGACACGGTTTACAGAATAAAACTCAGGGAGAAATAAAATAAAAAATTTGGGTTTTACACAACGCATTTGTTATATACTCTCCAAATAATTACATTTACGCTTAATGTAGATGAGTTTTAAATGTATGCTTATATATGGAATAATATCTGCATGTTTGGCGAGAAAAGGGAAGAATGGGAGTAGTCGCGTTGATGTAATGCGCAAAAGGGGAACAAAATAATTTTTTGAAGTGCATAAACCATTAAAAAAATAAAGTTTACAAAACATTTGTTGCTTATACATATCATTTATGTATTTTGTAATTATGTCGTAAATGAACAAATATTATTATTTTATGAGAAAGTTTAATTACTTCGTACTTCTTTATCATAAATACTATTTTAGATATACATTAGAAATTATTAAGTTTTATCTGTGTTTACCTATATAATTATTTATATTCATGAAGCTTTATTTAAATTCTTGACTGTATTATTAAGTATTACAGTTATTTGAAATTTTTAAAAAATAATTTTAAAACTTGTTTAAATAAAAAATATCCCGGTTATATAAATCCGGGTGTAAGAAATCATTTCAAAATCATTGAAAGACTACAATAATAAAGATTAATGAATATACTAACATATTATGTAGCATTAAGAACTTATGCAGTAGGTAATGTTTATAACTGTAGGCCCTAAAAGACTAAACGAGATTAAAAAGCTTAATAGTTTATAGTTGACCGAGTACTAAATAATATATCAAAATAAAGAAAACAAACTCATAGTGCTGGTAGTTTTATTTAGATAAAAGTGTGTCATATATTCATATTTTACCTATCCGCTTGTCTGTTTTTGTAGAGCTAACCCGTGGTATTTGTAAAATATTGGTCGGAGGGTAACTCCACATCCGCGGCGTCTCACGAGTCCGTGTACGGAAGGAAATGATGTTTCGCGAGCTTATTCTCATAATGTATACCGGCACTAGAGTTACCGTTTCTTATTTATGTTGTCTATGTGTTGAAGTTGAAGTGCTTATTGTTTTTTTGCTGTAGTATAATATTAAGCGTCATATATTTATTCTGCGTTTAAGTTTTTTTTAATATATATTGAATAATTTTGGATACTTGCGATATTGAAATTAAAAACAATTGTGTAAAAATGTGTGGAAGAGAAAGAAAGAGAGAAAGAGAGCGGAGTATGTTAAATTTTAGTTTATAAGTTAAAGAATTGTAGTAATTGGTTCATGTGGTTTATTCATTCTCCTTTACTCTTTCCTATTCATAAAATTCTGTGACCAAATTTAAAAAAAGTTCATTATTCAGCCTCTGAAATTAAACAAATAATTAAATTTAATGAATAATTTACATTCAACTTTAAGCAATACAAAACGTGTGTGTATGTGTGTGTGTGTGCGTGTGCGTGTGTATGTGTGGGTATGTGTGTGCATGTGTGCGTGTGTGTGCGCATGTGTGTATGTATGCGTGTGTGTGTGTGTGTTTATACATACATAGGTACGTGTATGTGCGAAAATTGATGTGTAGATTATAAAGGGATGTACAGATGCTCCGGAAAGCATATTCTTTATTAATCACGTTCTGGAAGATTATTCGAAAGTAATCTAAGTTAAGTATGTAAATTGGCAAAGTTGGTACTACAGTCCAAAATTTTAAAATTTGAAAGAACAAAAAAAAATGTAAAAATTAATTTCCCCACAGAAGTACAAATTGATATCGTGTTTTTAATACTAAAAAAAAGTTAAAATTTTGTTAAAACCACTGATTTCTACTTGAAGTTAACTAGAAGCGCGGTATTATTTAGTATTTAATTTATTTTCATGAAAAAACTAATCTTCGGATAAATTAATTGAAACACATTTCTCCCTCTGCACTAATTTTCATCATTATATTATCGTAAATAATATAAGTAAACTCAATAAATCATTAGGAAATATTTTATAAAACTTTTGAACTTAAATATAATGCTATAATAATATGTTATAATAAATTAGGCAGGTACAAATAAGGGTAAATCAATAAAACGTAATATTTCTCGCTTGTATAATATTTTATTTACTCTAATAGAGATAATCTATATTAAAATTATTAAAGGTTTACTTCACATCTGGTCGTATAAAAAATAAATTCTCTGGTAAAAATAAAGTCTTAATATAGAACTAGAGTCATAAAAATAGAAATAAATGTCAATACAACCTGGCATTCAAACACTCAACGAAAGTTAAGAACCTGTCTTTTATTAATTTCAAATCCCAAAATACCAAAATGAGAGAAAACAAATATTAAAAAAAATACCTCTCACAGAAAATAGCAAGGAACGAGACCTTATAAAAAAACGTTTGTGCTCATCTTCGCTTACTTGTCGGCTAAGGTCCGGACCAATTATTATCGCAATCCTAATTTCCGTGAAGGATCCTCTCTTTAGCACTATCTACAAAACTGTGGTTTTCTCAACAATTGTTTTGAAATTGTTTAAATTATGCCGTATACTTCTTGATTTTTTTCTTATTTTCCAGTATTCATACAGTCTATTAAGTTTTCGATTATTCAAAAGTTCCTTTTTTTTTTAAATATAAATTAACAGTTCACTAATTAGCTATAGTAAATAATTCGTCAACTGTAGGAATAAGGAACGATATAATCTCCAAAATTAATATTACCATTTAATTAATCTCAAGAAACTAATATAAATTTTAACTTACTTCAATGTAAAGTTGGTTTAATAAAAAAATAAGCAATACATTATTTTTATTTAAATAGAACTTTAGAGCTTTTAGTTTATGTGTCGACATTCTATTAAACACGTCGTGATGTATATCAGATGTTCTCCATATTTGTTCTACATGTACAATCTAATGTTCTACATATACAATTGTGGTAATGAATGCATCATTAATATTAGTTTGCCAGACGTCTGTTTTAGTCATGACAACCTTGGAATACGATTGTTTTGATGGGTGTACAGACATCAATTTGTCTGGTAGTATCATAAAATCGATACTTTTAGTAGTGAAATATATAGCAACGTATGAAAAAGAAGCTATCACTTTGTTTTCTTTTAGGCAAAGCAAATAAGTCGTGATAAAATAAATTTGGATGTTAAGTGTTTAATTTTAAATAATTATTTTAACCTTCACAACTTAAATGAGAAAAACCCTATAAATTTCACTATGATTTCCCGATTTTCTCTCCTACTCTTAAATTGTAACTATAGCATGCCACTGTAATTATGTGATTATAGTTTCAGGCCATAAATATATTAAAATTGAAAAATAATTTACTAGAATGAAGAAATATGGGTATATGGTTCAAAATGGGTGTAAATAAAAATGTGAAAATAAACCACTTCACACTTTCAAAATAAAAATGTTTAATCCACTAATACCACCATCCATTCTGGTTTTTTATAGCTTATACAATAATCACTTTTCCATACGTTAGATTGTAATTTATAAGTGTAGTTATAATTTAAAAAAAAATACATCGCCGACGATCAATTTTCCTCAACAATAAAACCGTTCAAATCACTCAATTTACAAAAATTCTTCTCCAGCAGATGGAAAACTGTTGGAGTTACGATAGAAATGCGAATCATTTTTATTTCTAAAATGTTGACAATAAAATTAGTTTATGGTGCCTTCGATATTAATTAACTTTTATAATACGCTTTCATAGTTATATTAGGCATATAGCTTATTTTTAATGTATTTTTGTATTTTTTTTTAACTATAATATATAAGTAAAGTAAAACAAGGAACACGGTTATTTTCAATCCCTTAACTATTAAAAAAATTATGAACAAACTATTTATAATCAATATACTTGTCTGATTTAACATAAAATATAATATTAAAATAAATTATAATAACAAGATATTTATTTTCGACCAACAAATACAACGAGATGTGAATTAATCCTTGAAACTTACACAAAAATATAATTAAATATATTGCGAAAATGGTATTTTACATGGATTTCGTTTAAATAGACCATTTGGATATTTAGTTTTCATTTCTATTAAATTACACATAATTTATTTTTCTATGCGTTGATTCACTATTGGAAAATATTTGGATTTCATAACTTCCATTATTTACAAAGACAAGTGACAAAAAATTTCTCTATACTTTGAATTTCAACTATCACTATTGTAGATTAATTGACTTCAATGTGAAATTAAACATTTGTTGAATAAATCTATATAAAAAAATTGTCAAAAAAAATTAAACACATTTTAAATCAAACTTCAGATTTCAGAATGGATCAAGTTTCTTGTCTAGAATATTAATTAAATAATGCAATAATAATGATCATTATATCAATTGAACTATTAAATTATAAATAAGTATTTTGTATTTCAAATTTAATTGCAATAAAACCCTAAAAATCTTAGTAGTGTTTCATAGATTTTATCTACATCAGTTCAAACTCCTGAAAGATTTCACCTCATAAGTTATGTTAGGTCTCAGGTGTTTTATTTTACGTTTGCAATTAATCAGTAGTGGTAAGTCGGTCGGTTAATTATGAGTAAGGAAAACATATACAACGAAGCGCAAATGAACGATATTTGAGACAGGATATTCACAGTCAATAACATCAAAATTCCGTTCTGATGCATATAGGAGTACAGTGTGATGACAACATAATTTTGTTGCAGGATTTATAATTCAAATTGGTAATTGTAATATCATTGAATGATAAAATTACACAATCATTGCTTCTAAAATCATTAATATTTTTAAAAGGTAAGTTGAAATATTCGGTGGCAGTTTTCCCCATCGATATGCAGGATGCGCCCTTAAATATTGGTGCTAAAACTTCTAAGATATTTCAGTCAGCATAATGTTTCAGCTTGGAAATTGATATGAAAATTGTAAATCCTGTTGTCTTGTATCTATTTCTAAGCATTTTAATTACGGCCCAACGTCTTAAATATTATTCTTACATAGTTGGTCCCTCATTCCCGGGATCTGCCGTAAATTACAGTCACAATAGAGATCAATCTCGTTTACTTTTTACATTCATGTTCATTTTATACGTATCGATTTACCTTATGATTTTACTCTTTATATCTATTTTCACAACTTAATTGATGAATATTTTTCTTTCTATTTTCGTTTTCTGTACGGCAATTTGTTGCAATGTATTATGGGCGTATACGTTGTATGCGCTGCCATATGCAAATACATTAAATCAAAATATAAATAATAATTAAAAATATTATAATTAATTACGTAATTTTTTAAACGTAGTAAGATAAACAAGAAAATTTAGCAGTCCGTGAAATGTTAATTTTGTTTGCATGTCATCTAACACCAGAATATTTGTACTGCCACATAGAAGTGTTTTGGTATCTGCCGCGCTTGTCCTCAATAACCCGCATCAGTCATGCTTTACACACTTGTTTACATTCATTTATACATAATCTACCTAAATATTAATGGAAAGCTATATAGGCACATTTCGGTAAAACAAGCTGACCTTTTCCCCCAATAAGACTTCCTGTTTTGTGTACTTTTGTCTTATTTTTATTAATTCTCTATGCAATTTTTAGTATCTCCACAGTTATATCATATGTATAGCTCATGTTATAAACACCAATTGTGCCACATCCAACAGCTCGAACAAACTACTGTCACTTCTTTCATCGACGTAAAATCATTTTGCGCGCTCATCCATTTCTAAGACTGAATATAAAATGAATCTTAAATCATGTGATTTTTAATCAACTAATGTAGTTAAACCATCGTAAACCATTTAAAAGTTTTTTAGTTGTATTCTCATTTTCTTTACGCATTATGACTTGTACTTGAATTCTTTTAAATACGTTTTTGTTATTAGATTATTATTTTCCATTAAATTTTTTTGTTATTAGATCAATCAATGACCATTTTCTGTATTATTAGTCTAATATCATATGCTCGTTAGTTCGTTTGAAGCTTGCATCAAATATCGTGTGATTTTATATCTTTCAATAGGGTTGCCCCAAAAGAGGCTTTAAATGCAGCTATTTTGTGATATTTTTGATGCCGGATGCTCATACAATTGCTTTTATAGTTATACCGCCTTATATCTATTAAAGTTTGGCCTATCTAGCTTTTTTTTCTTTTCTTTCGTCTACATACCATTTTTGTACCTTTTTCGCTAACAACACTTTTGCATTAAACTTTCTTATCTTTCTTTTTGCTTTTATTTTGATCCCCTTTTTCTCACAATCATTGGCACAAATATATCATCAAATACAAATTTCGCTTTTTATATTTAGTTTTTGTCGAACTATTTCATAACAAATTTTCTAAGTGAATTTAGTTACATATTCATATAATCATATGAATGTCTGCTTTATTACGCATGCCAGTCGTATACTTTCAATCTAAAACATATCGTCATTCCAACGGCAACACTGCCAACTTTTGAAAATTCTACCCTTTCAAGAGGATTTTCGTTTTTATTCTACGCTTACTCCTTCTAGTAAGATGTATCAAACATCATCTACTTGATAACATAAATTGACCTTCGAAAACCAAATTTGTTTGTTGATCTAATAAATTAATAAATGATAGCAAAGTTCAAAACCAGAGTTGTTTAATTTCACATCAAAGTTGAGATTTACATTGTATTTGACCAATTGAATTGCCGAAGGAAGATATTTAAACTAGAACTAGATATAATTTTTACAGCGTTGACGATGAAACCTGGGCGATTTTAAAGAACTTGAAAGGCTTGTAGAAGAGCCACAGAAGCGAGTAATGAAAAACATTTTGTTAACCTTAAAGCTTTACTAGTCCGGGCGGGGCGCTCCGGTGCGTCCGACACTATCACGTCCACTGCAAAAAAAAGGAAATTGTTAATAATTAACATGTTTATCATTTCATTATTCTAATTTACATCTATATAAAATTATCATTTCATTATTGTTTATCATTTCATTATTGTTTATCATTTCATTATTCTGATTTACATCTATATAAAATTATCATTTCATTATTGTTTATCATTTCATTATTTTGATTTACAAGTAGCATAAAACACGATCTATCGAGATTCTAAAGTATATTTATTTTGAATAAGTGATAATAACGACACCAACGTAATTTGCCCTTATTGAGTAATGTTCTTGCGATTATGGGTTGTAGTATTTATGGAGTTTTTGACAATATAAGTTCATCAAGTGAGATATTACCAATCTATATTCTTCTTCATTTGCAAGGTCACAATATGTGTTGGTAAGAGAAGTTCTAAAAAAACTTATGATCTTTTGCACTAATGTAATTTTATAGGCAATGAAAATGAAGTTTGTCCAACAAAATGTCCAAGATAATTATATAAATAATTTTTTTTTTAATATCTTCGTTTCGTAATTGAATTTCTAGATACATATGCTGGAAGAATCAGGAACGACTTGGATCTACCACTTCGTTATCGAAATAGAACGTTTCACTGAAAGTAAGGGTTTTGGAATTAGTAAAGTACTTAAGAAAGAATCAAGAAAGAAAGGAAGGAAGCAGAAAAATATTTTAATTTTAGATAATTTTCTTTCAGGTTTCTCTATGCAGAAATACGAGTATTTCGACGCAGAATACGAGAATTTGATGAAATGATGATAGCCTTTAAATAAAATTTGCTCAAATACATTTTGTTTTAGTTCGATGTAATATCCAAAAAAATTAAAGAAGCTTTGTGCCCAAGAAAACAATATTATTTGATTTATTTATTTATTTCTGCAAGCTTAGAAAACTAAGTTTACAGTGGCAGACTTATTTCTACAAGAGGAATCTCTTACAGCCAACTAAAATGAATAGAATGTGAACATTAAGTTCTGTGGCAGACCGTGAGTGATTTTTAAACAATTAATTCTGCTTAGAAATAAAATATATAATGTTATGTGGTAATAAAATAATATTACTTAAAAACCAGAGCAAAAGGATACTTTAGGAGTAGGCAGGGACAAGGATGGGTTATAATGGAAGGGATCTTCGAAATTATGATAAATGATGTATTTTCAGATGACTTTTGAACACAGAAAACGAGGGCGCACATTGTATATTTGTAGTCAGTTCATTCCACAATCGAATAGAATGTACGGTGAAGGATTCGCCATAAAATTCCGTTCTATGTTGAGGGATTAGGAGAGTATACTTATTTTTAGATCGTAGTTCGAGGTCGAGGGACGACAGGTATAGGAATCTAGATTTAAGGTATGTAGGTGTAATGGGATTATTGATGATATTATATACAAAACATAGAAGATGAAGGTTGCGTCCGTCACGAATCTTTAACCATTTAAGACGTGAATGATACTCACATATATGCTAAAATGTTTTAAGACCGAAAATGTATGGAATATACAGGTTTTAAAGTCGTTCTAATTTATTGAGTAAATGTTAATTTAGATTCGAATAGCACACATCCCCATAATCAAGAATAGGCAGAAGTAAAGTTTGACAAATTTGTATTTTAGTTTGCAGTGGAAGAAAATTTTGAAGCCGTTTGAGAGAGTGTATTTTGAAGAATATCTTACGACTAATATCATTTACTTGAGAATGCCATGTGAGATGTTGGTCATTATTGATGATGGATCAAACAATTTAGATCAAAAAATTTAATGAAAATGTTAATTTTTGAGCAGTTCTGGTTTCTCTTTGTTTTGAAAAATTATAATATGTTTTGCAAATCTAAATAGAAAAATTTAATAACGACAAAAAATAACTATCCAATATAAAATAAGTAAAATAATTTAGTAAAAACCTTTTATGCGTCTGTGACACATGATTATAATATATATATATATATATATATATATATATATATATATATATATATATACACACACATATATATATATATATATATATATATATATAGATATATCGAAATTAAAATACACAATTACAGTAATTACACAATTTTAAGAAGATATATTTCAGTACGCCTTCTTCTTACCTATACTACATAGTAATACTACATAAATCAGATCAAATCTACTTTTTTCTCTAATACAATAATTTCTCATTTTTTTCATTTCGGGTTTGCATTCTTGTTTTAAATCTCTACCCTTGGTCTTTCCACGAACATCTATTTTCTTTAACATTGCTTATTCAACGTCCCATCTTTCCTAAAGAAAATTTTCAACTAATCCAAGTTTGACTATGTTCCAAAATAATATTCGATTTATCTCCAAAACGAGTACTTCAACAAGCGTCTCTTAGTAACTTTTATTTTATTTCCACGAAATAGAGAGCTTTATTCAAATAAAAGCTCCCTGCACTGCACTAAAGATTCAGTTCCACTCGCAGCGACACTTAAAGAGACAAGACTTTTTTCCATTGTACACGGAATTGAACTTCTTGTCGAACGTTCGAGCGAACGGCGATCCGATTCACAAACGAAAATAGGATATAGCGCTCGTTCGTATCGAGATATTTTTAGTCTCGTCCCGAGCTTCGTCCCTGTTTACTACGGAGGAACGTAATATCTTATATTTATTTATATTTCTTCGTATGCGCCAACGTTTTGAGATAAATCTAACGTAGAAAATACCTTAGCAATTCACTTGGGGAAGGTGTTACGGATCTTTGAAAATGGAAGTAGATATGGAATAAAGTAATATTACTAGCAAGATGGAATACGTTGTCACGGTTTGTACGAATATACGTGAGCAAATGTTTCTATTATTTATTGAAGGGATGTCCGTGAAAGTGTTATTTCATTACACGTAAAATGTAGTACATGTTTTTCACATGTATTTTAGTATATTTTCTTAAGATGTTCAAATTTTTATAGTAATATTGAATGGTTTAATGGTTATATTTGTTTACGTTGTAATGAAACCTTCATTGCGGACGAAAGTTTTTGAATTTATAAATAATCTGTTGTAATAACTCAAGGGTAAGAAGAATGGTAGAGTGATTTGTCAAAACAGAATTCTAATCTGTTCACACTACTTGACAAGGTGATATTTTCTAAGTAAAAAAACTGCACAAGAGGCCAACATCAAAATTGTATTTTGATTTAAATTTGAAAAAGATAGATTTTTTCAGCCTAACACACACACGCATACACACAAGTACATATTCATATATATATATACACGTATACTTTTTATCTACCGTTGCCAAGTCGAGTAAGAACTATCTATTATCAGATGCATCTTGCGTTTTTAGAACCCATATTTTTACCCTGGTTGAGCAGGTACCTCAAATATATACAAATAAAATATTTTGCGATTTACACTTATCCTTTGAATTTAAAATTTAATTTCTATCTATTTTAATGGTAATAGATGACATATTTCGCTATTTTAGCAATCACTGTTTCCAATACAATTAAAAGTCTCAGGTTTTTTCCGCAGCCGCTAAAAACTTTAAATTTAACACAGTCATATCCTTTAGCACACAACCTTGTAGAAAATTCCTTTATCTTGCCAATTTATGAGAAAGTTTATTTGAATTGTTATTGATTTGAAAACTATATGTGATTACTTTTGCAAATTATTGACAATTGCTTTGAGAAAAATGAAATAATTCGTATCGTATTTTCTTTCAGATTTTGATTGGTGTTATGAAGAAATAGTTTTAAATAAATAAAATTATTTTAAATATTTGCAGAAATAATTTATAATCTTGGTCGCAAACGAGAATGACGCTGCATAAGATTATATTTTTCAATATATAATATCGACAAAATAATTGGAGTTTATTTCCGTCATATTTCGTTCCTTAATAATAAGACTTGACCATTATAGGTTTCAATATAAGGAGTAGCCTGAAATTTTAGCGCACCATAGTTGGAATGTCATTTAATGTTATTTAACAAAAGTGGTAAAGATTTTCAGATTTTTCAATGAAAAAGATCAAAGTTGATAATAAAGCAAAATACAGACTTGGATTCTTTTGGCCAAAGAGTGTTTGCGTAGAAATGTTTAATTAATTTTCTTAATTTAAATCTAGTTATTATATTTTAAATAAATAAATTTTATTGAAAAACCTGTTACCGATAATTGTTTCTTTATTATAGATTCCGAGACCTAGCACTTTAATTTTTATCACATTTTTCTCTTGTTGCTTTTTAAAAAAATAAAGATGCAAGATAATCATTTTTATTGTTTTGTTAAAAAAATGTTATCGATGGAGATGGATATAAGCAAAATTAAGCCCACAATTATGGTATTTTAGGTCTAAGTTTTTTTTTGGAATTGTATTGCAAGTCTATGTTTTTCAAATCTCTATATTGCATTTTCTTGGGGAAAATAGGCAGTGATATATGGACGAACAGATGACCAATATACGTACGGCTTGAGATGGGACGTTGAAAAGGGGTTACATATTTTTTTCTATAAATTCACGGTATACTATGTTTTCTTCTGCTTGTTGGGAGCTTTTTTTTAAACATGGAAGGTGCTAAATTATTTTATTTTCGCCTCTCTTAACACCATGTGCAGAAGAATAAGGCAATCCTGTATTGCATTTCAAGTTTTATTGATATTAAAATTAAATGACGGTTAAATGACCTATTAAATTTGATTGTAATCATCTTAAAAATCAGAATGTTCTTATATTTTTATGGTGATCGGTGGGCAAAATTTTGTTTATGTAGGTATTTGCTTGAACTAAGTATCATAAATATTCAAGCTATGGTTACGAAGTGGCATAGATCCAAACTCACCAACACCAAATAATATTGTTTTGTAATATAATAATTTCTAATATCGATACTAAATTGGAATGAGATATTTAAGATTAAATTTTATATTTAGATTTAAATTTTACGCCTAAAGACTATCGTTCAGATTAATGCAACAGAAGGTACGATAGAAAATATTACATATCCATCTCTTTCTGCTATCAGATCTCATAAACAATTAGAGTGTAACCATTTTTGTTTCATTGTTTATTTGTTAAAGTTAATCAAGTACGATAAGGACTTGGTAAATTAGAAGGCCGTTGTAATTTGTGTGGTTCTTACGTTTTTGTTTTCAGAAATTACAGTTAGATCCATTAATTACAGTTAGAGCCATTCCTTTACAGGTATTACAATAAGGAAAATGGATTCAAATTCTCTTTAACAAGGACTCTTCTACTTTAGAAATTTATCTAGAATGTAAATAACTAAAATGTAAATTCTATTGACTGAAATAACAGATGATAAGAAGTAGATTACATCATACACGCAAAGACCAATAACTGAGAACAATACAAACAGCAGTTCCAGTACAAAAACTTGAACTGATTGCAGATATATAATATTGAACTACTGGTGGAAGATTAAGAGCCTTATTAGGGAATTGCTTTTGGATAGGTCCGTGGTGAATACAGAGGTTTACTTTCAACATTAGATAGACTAGCTAACAACCTCACCTCACTTATGCCAACTATTTGTTGGCATAAGTGAGTTTATTTTCTCCATTCTAACGCTAAGCCACAAACTGCAAAATATACTCATCAAACAGAAGATGAATTCTCTCTTACATACCTATGTTTACTTAACATTACATCATCTGATTATTACTTATTCAGAACTTAAAAAAATAATTTGCAGAATAACAAGAATCGACAATACGGAAGGTCTTCAAAAACCTTATAAATTTTTTGAATCTTGATTACCAGATTTTTGTTAAATTATAGATAAATAGAAACAGTGCATACATAGCTTGACATCTTTGTGAGGTATAGATTGTAAAAATCTTTTTCGGAATAAGTTGCGGTTAAGATTTTTTCTTAATTTTGAATTATGCAACCAAATAATAATTATTTTTCGGAGCAATTTACACACTGAAATTCAGTAGAGATAGATATTTATTTACCTATAAATGATTTCAAGAGTCATCTGAAAACATTCTATAACTTCTCGTAATCTTTAATTGCCACCGCACTTTAATTATGTAATGCGCATCTTACTTTGCCAAAGTTTGATATAGGTGGAAGATGTTTATGAAACCTTTTAAATTTTTTCTCTTAGTCTACGGACAGCTTATTCTAAGTATTGAAACTATTTTAACTACTTTTTAGTATTGAATATATTTGGCGTCAATTTTGCAGAAATTTATTTTTCACAATTAAATTAAACTAAGTGATGTGGTATTATTTGCACTTTCTTTAAGTTGTTAGTAAAGAACTGAAAGTAAGTAGAAATAATTATTTTTATTACGTATGCCATCACTTTTTTTTCTTTAACATGCACATGCATATATAGTTATTTAGTATATACGCAAAGTGCAGAATTCTCAAAGATGTATAAAATGTTTGCTGTTATGTTTGCAATAAGTTACTACAGAGTGCAAGGTTGGAGCTGAATCCATCATATTCTATTTATTAGAATATACAATAATTGCACATATATGTAATGTAAGCCACTAAGTGATATGTATAAAATAACCGAGATTATAATGTGGCCCGTTCGAACATATATACTGCTATTAGGATGTGTGAAGGGAAGCTTCTAAGTGGTAGATATATAGGTGATGTAAGTCACTCTTATAAAATAAAACAATATCTAACCTATGTAGGCTGTAAAAAAATATCTGTACATATAATACATATCTAAATATATATATATATATATATATATATATATATATATATATATATATATATGTGTGTGTGTGTGTGTGTGTGTGTGTGTTTTTATGTATTTTTAAAGTCTAATAGTCACATATAACATGCAGAATAAATCATTTAAGGCACTCGCTGGTAACTATAATGTTAGTTTGACTAGTTTATGAATGATAAGATCACCCATACAATGATGATGAAGTGATGAAGATACACAAAATGGGCGACTCACCAGTAACGGTATGATTTTTCTCGTCGGCGTACTGTCCTGTGGCGCCGCGGTGTGCCGGTATCGTACTCAGGCAGACGAGCTCGAGGCGGCCGGCAGCGGCGACTCGCAGCGCTGAGACGGTGACCGCGAGCAGGGGAGCGGCGCGCGGGTGTGGCCGCGTGGTCGCTGTGTGGATCTCCTCGCTTGGTGGCGGCGCCGCGGGCGCAACCTCGTTCGACTGGGTGGTGCAAATCTTTGTTTGAATTCGAGAAAAGAAAAAGAAAATAATGCTTTGAAGGCAAAGAAAAATATAATGATTTGAAAAAAATACGATTGCAATTTCGTATACATTTGCTGCCGAAACACATGATATAGTAACTATATGTGCTTATTAACTTAATCTGTTCATCTGATAATGTATTGAATTTATTATAAAATACTATTTTGTAAATAGCTAATTAATATGTGTTATAAATTGAAGAAAGGAGTAACATTTAATTGCAATTTACGTCTGTATGTCTGTAACAGCGTCACGCAAAATTACTCAACATTTCACAATGTAATTTCATTTTCAACTTAAGTATAAAAGAAAATGCTAAATTATTCTTTAATTTAACCTCCAATATCATAATATTAGAGGTTAATTTATAGAAAAAAAATTGCTTTAATTTTGTAGATCTATGTATATTTTTTGCAGCTACATGTATACATTGCTTCAATAGCATGTTTTACTACTTGGAAAAGCTGTCAAACGGCAAATTAGTAGCTGGAAAACCATAAGTACTATAGCAGTGAAAACAACGTGAAGAAACAAAATAACTATTACTACGATTTTTTTATGAACAAGAATATTCAATAAAACATTTTTAATTAATATTCTGTTGTAGAAATAAGAGGTGAATAACATTTCGAAATCTTCAATTAAAATTATATCGTAAGTTACATCTTCAGACATACTCTAAGACAAAAAATGCCAAAAAAAAATTTGAAGATAAAGAAAAACTATATTAATTGCTCTAGGATTCATTACCTCGACAATTTTCTATTGACTTGTCTTTTATTCACTCCCGATTATTAGTTGTATCAAGACTTTTCAGGGTGAGTTTAACACCATTTTTTTAATTAAATACTAATTGATAATGATGGTAAAAATGGAAATGTGTTTAATAATAATAAAATAGTTTAAAGGATGTGTATTTTTAAATACTTTTGAAATTATCCAATAATTTCATATGTGCCGTTTAAAAAAATATATTTTCTCCTTTGTTTATATTTGCAAGGATATTGGTTAGTACATATAAATGAATACGTGGCTTCGTATGGTAATGATTTAGTAAGGTATACACTAAGTTATTATTACTAAATCAAAGCAGCATCGTTTCTTTTCCATTAAAACCTGAAATATCTTGATAACTTTTACAGCATATCTAATATTGACTATAATTAAAATTGAATGTCTTAATTTTTTGCCATTACTCATTCGTGTACATTTAAAAGCAAACAAATATTTTTTTACAAAAAAAATTCGATATTGTAAAATGCTTGCATTGTATTATTTATTAAATCAAAAACAAAAATGTCAATGCACATAATTAGAATACTATAGGTTGGCTTAAGAATAGGGGACTATATCCATAAAAATGTATGAAGGTTAAGATTGGAAGAAATGTTGCAAATCGGATGACGATTTTGCGACTAATTTGTTGGACTGTTACGAACTGCGACTCTCCCTTTTGGTATCTCTGTGAAGGCACTCTGTCTAGGAAAGCGAGGCAACGAGCATTTATTCACATATCTATTTCTCATCAATTACCGGACTCCATTTCCCTCGTAAGGAAAAATTGTTCAAAACGTGCAATAAGATTTTCAAACACAAAAATTACATAATGGGGATAACATTTTCCCATTAAATTTTCTTTTATTCAATGTTTGTTCCTTTAAAAATTAGAATGATATGGCTTATCATCTTATTCGTAGTGATTATTGACTATAATTGATATGCCAATTTTATAAATGAGTACAAAAAGGCATTTGTCGTAGCCTTTTATTTTGATAATTTATTCCTTGCTAACAATTTAATATTTAATAATAACAACTACCGGTTAAACTTTTAGAAAACTTAAAATTGTCACATAATAAATCAAACGCCTTCCTTTTTTATAAACGAAAAAGAAATAATATTTAAAATTACAATTAAACTAATCAACGTATCGCAATCGGCTTGAATGTTAACCACCTTCTTATACATTAATCAAACGAATTCAACCATATACCAGCTGTTAGTGGTGCGTGCGAAGTTTACAAAAAAAAATTTAAATAATATTTTCAAGTCATTCTCGACCATTAATTAAAAAAGTTGATAATGATAACAATATGTATCCACAAGTACGTAACAACACCGCATTTTCACTCGTCTGATTAAAGGACTTCTTTCATTTTAACGGACATGTCAATAAAATTTCAAACGAATTATATAGACTAAAGCCAACGCTTTTTAAATTCACTATAGTTTTCCCTGCGTTATTTATTTTTTTGTATTCCATAGCTAGTAACGCATCGGGAACTAAGCATTTTATTGCTACCTATTTTTTACTGTCAAATATGTTTAAATCACAATTGGCTGGTAGTAGATAAAAATTATTTCCACATAAAATATAAATTTTAACCAATAAACAGTTGGTAAAAAAATGTGAAATATCTCTCCAACCGCTCAGACGACGTCATATAAATTGTGATCCGTCAGTAATGTGGTAATTATTAATTATGGGTCCCTTCTACTTAAACTACACACATGCCTGCGCTGTTTTTTGTTTATTTCGCCTTCAATTGTTATAAGCAATCTTCTGAAGAATATATAAGGATGCTGAAATCTCAGTTCAAAAAAAAAAGGATATATCATACTAAGGACTATTTTTCAAAAAGAACAATTTATTAGATACGTTTCAAGGATTGTACTTAACACAAATTTCTATTATTTGCCTGATTTTTAATTTAGCAGTTGTTTTTCGAAGGTAAGTAGACATTTAAATATTATAATGGTGACGAAATAGTTACATTTTATACTGTTCATACGCTGAATTGTTTGCAAACTTTCTGAATCGGATCAAAAGATCTTTTAAACGATTAAGATGGATTTTTCTATCAACTTCCCAAAAATGTTGAAGGCAAAAAAAAGTAACAAATCTGGTTTATTGCCATGAAAGTTATGCAAAATTAATAAAAATTTGTTAAATATCGCTTTTTCTATGTATAAATGCATTGTTAATTTTATATATTTTAGATAAAATATCCCCAACATTTTTAACAGATGCCTTTACAATTAACAAAAACGACATTTAACACATTTTTTTAGTTTTGTATAATTTTCCTTTTTTGAAAATTATGCAAAACTAAATTAGCTTTTACTTTAAAACTATTTTGCTTAAATCTAAATCAAAAATCGGAAAGAAAATATTAAAGTAAGGAAATGTGACAGAAGCAAGAAAATGTTATTAAGGCAACATTTATATTGTTATTTATTATGGATATGAAACCTTGAACATTTGCGTTACTAGGACTAAAAATATAAAGAAAACTGAAATCAACCAAGTTTATTCTACCGACAGTGAACAGTCACTGAATTGCTTGGCGATTGGCAGTGGAGAGAAAAATAATTCATCGCTCGCCCTCATTTCGATTCGTTTAATTTTTGGCTACATTTTCATTCTCAATATATGAGCTAAAATTACCGTGAAAAAAGAAGTTCTGCTTAAGTAGATAAAATTTAATTCAACATCGTCATTTTAACAAGTCCAGTGTAAAGTAAAATCCGTCTTTTCGAGCCATTTAACAAGTCCGCCTTTCGAAACAAAGAATGTAGGGCGGGCGGGGTTCGCGTGCCGCTTTGGTAATTACCCACTCGGTTCTATTCGGCATCACTCGGAACGCACGAAGTAAACTCGATCACAAGCGCTGATTGTCAGTTGTAAATCAACGTATCCCTCTCCAGCGTACGACTGTTAGTTATGTTCGTACGCAATTCGTAATAACTATTAAATTGGATGTGGAGTGGAAATAAATTAATTTAATTCGGCAGCTCTTATCGAAGTTCTCCCATTAGGGGTATTTACGAGTGTGCACTATAGCAGATATCGTCTTTTGGGCGAAGATATAATAAATTGGATGCGGGGTACGCTTTTGGCGTCGAGTTTTGTATTGGAGTAGTGGCGTAGTGAAGTTATTTGCCATGTAACGCAAAATTTATTGCCAAAAAATGTGATAATGGACCTAAGCAGCTTTGGTGTCGGAATGACCTTTTTAATATTCTTTTTTTGATAAGAAAATCGACTATTTTTAGCTATTTAGAGAAATGAAGAAGGAAATATTTTTTGCATTAAAATTAACAGGTGTTTACACTTATGTAAGGTAAATAATAAAAAAAATATTTACCTTGTCAGTATTTCACAAATTTTATATTTAATTAATAATTACGTTTTTAAAATTTTTATACTTTTATAAATTGCTTTTTATAGATCGAGTTTCAATAATGACAATAGTATATTTGTGCTACCAATTTCTAACAAATAATTTGTTTTTTTTTATCGGAGCACGAAGAAAGGAGGGGAGTCATCGGTCACGTTAAATGTACTAATAACTAATAATAGAATTAAA
Organism: Druceiella hillmani; assembly: GCA_039881145.1. Taxonomy (NCBI): domain Eukaryota; kingdom Metazoa; phylum Arthropoda; class Insecta; order Lepidoptera; family Hepialidae; genus Druceiella; species Druceiella hillmani. The sequence goes on along the minus strand of JAYKKI010000018.1, from coordinate 7,199,014 downwards.
AGTTTTAGTTAAGTTGATAAATTTATTAGCAATTCTGATAATATTAGTTCTTATTACCTAGATCTCATGACGAAGATAATTAATGAGAAAAATAATTAATTAAAATGTAATTCCGATTCTCTGAGTTTTGAGGTATTTCTGAGGTTTATACTAATATTTTCATTAACCTTTTTTACGATGCAGACATGGGTCAAATAGCAAATATAATAACTGTTGTTTAAAATTTATAGATTTCGATTCTTGATTGAATTGAACATGCATATTTACTAATAACTAACATTAAACTACATTAAACTAAAGCGGTTAGTAACGGGTAGATTATAAGTCAAGATGGATTAGCTGCTTTTTTTAAAAAAATATTATACAATGATGATTTTGCAGGGAAAACTGGTCCATGGATTTTGTTAACTTAATTTAACATACCTTGCTTGAAACTAGTGTATAATCATAATTTTGCTTTGATAATTTTTCTACAATATCGGCGAGCAAGTAATTTGGCCGACGCCTTGCTAGTATCGGTTCCCTCAGTAATTAGTAACTCGTTAACTCAATAGGTAAGAGCACCAATATCAAATATTGTACACAAGAGTATCGATATTTAAACATCGTAAACAGTAAATTGATGACTAGAATCTTTTTCGCAACTCTATTTTGTCCCACCAGGAAAGGCACCTTAAGAAACTTGCTCGGCCTTCGTACCGCCTATAGCCTCTCTATTATATCTGTTAACGCACTTTTAACTCGGCAAAAACAATGTTAAATTTACGTTTACTAACTATTTATTATGCTTTTATAACTCAGCTAAGATTTGAGCAGCCATTACGGTGAAATTTGTCATTATAATGCGGCCATAAAGCATTTAGTTTTGAGGCGAGTTATCTTCAGAGTCGAGTTAGGCGACCGTTACGCGGTTTATTGATAATAAAATGTTTATATTTACACAGAAAGTCTCTTGCAACCTTTCGCGTCGTAGGTTAGAGGGAATAACGTACATATAAGGATTACGCTCAGGGCCGCGGGCGTAAAATGTTTATGTGCTGGGGAGAACACAGTCATCAATACGTAATTAGATTAAGTCGGACTCCTGAGGAGAGAGAGGGTGAGCTTGAATCATTGAGGGGATTGGCGGGATATTGTGATCGAGAAAGAATTGTGGGTATGGGTCTCGAAATACCGACTCTCTATTGCAAAAATATGCAAGTCCGTTTATATATATACGCCCAAAATAATAATTTATTAGTGTATTTAAATTGGAACCTGAATATCCCTAAATCATAATAAAGATTTACATTCAGTTAGTTAAGTAATATTTATTTTTTTGTCAAGGAAAGGTTCTATTTTAATGCTAGGTAAAATTAATTTTGTAACAAGGAATTAGACACTTTTGTTAATATGTTTTCTAAGTTAATATTGGAATAATAGCACATAGTTTTATCAATCTCTATTCGATAATTTTCCAATTTAGTACTATTTCTATATACTTAAAAAAATATTAGCTAATATTAGAAAAGAATATTTAGAAAATATTTTTTGATTCGGCGTAAAGGAAGAAAATTTAAATGTTTACATTAGATGTTTACATTAGTTAAATTAAGAAGTAAATGTAGAGAATTTTTAAGAAATAACAGAAAAAATATTTTCAAAACATAATTTAAAGAAACCCATTTTTGGTCACAGGAAATCTGCAAGAAAATCAATATAAAATATTGAATCAAACATACCTTATACAGAAAGATAACTTTCGTTTCATTCAATATTTCTTTTCTTGTTTTTTCTTTGCTGCGAATAAATAAGCTCTATTTCTCCGCCAACTTTAACTTTGTTTGCCAGAAGATTTTCTATAGTTTCGCATACAAAAAGTTCGGATTTGTCTATCCATACGTATGTTAGAGGCTTTTAATTTCTATACGAAATAAGAAGGGGCTTGAAAATTTTTTTTTTTCAAAAAAGGGGCATTATTTAAAAGAGCTCTTGAAATAAAAGCACAATCTAACTCTTGCCTGAGAATTATTTCGTGAACTATGAAAATTCCCATCTTTGAACGTTAGTTGCAAGATCTGTTCCAAAAACACCATTATATAAAATGCTATAATTTACATCTAGAATTTCTCATTTCGGAAATATAAACGATAAATACGAAGAGAGCTTGAGGTGACAGCTTAATTACGCTCGACAGCTTAATTACGAAAAGTTGACAACAAAGGGACATACATACACATAGATGATCTTATGATTTAATTTTCTTTTTTTATTTTAATGTACAAACTGTAACAGAAATGTTTACAACAGAAATACATTTTAAATACGTTTATAGTATGCACATGCAAATCGGTTATTCTTTTCATCTGTTAAATAATGTTTATTTTTCTCGTTCAGAGTGAACTGACTCTTTGTTTGGAGTAAACTTTTTTAATACATAATCAAAGGTAAAATTATTACGTTTTACAACAAATACTTTTTCAGTGGCGCATCATATAGTGGCTTAACCTGTTCGAATTTACAAACTGCACGTTTCAGCAAAATTTTTCATAGCACACATTTGTCAATTTTCCACAGGATGTGAAAATAACTCCAACGCTATCCGCTGACAGACATGAAATGAACTTGACGTGACTCACATCTCTCAAATCAAAACTTCTATTGTAGATGCAATTGCACAGTAAAAGGTGGCACCAACTTGTACCAAAGTTGTTTTTAATATTACTCGAAGCCTATAAATCAAATTCTCTGTTCACAAATCATAAATTTGGCGTGAAGCGTAAATTGTATTAAGCTTTGTGGTATATTCATTGCCTTAAACCTTTTTAAACCGGTCATAAGCACCTAAATTTGAATAAAACCTATAGCTTGTCTTTAATTTAAAATAAAATAATCGCTTCTAAATGAAAGCATGTTCGGGTACGTACTTAGCCTCATCCATCATTATTTCCGAAATGGTGGTTGATATTTTTTCAAATCCTAAATTATATCCATAAATTAGGGACGTATAAGTCAAACATAATCGTAAAGTTCATATTTCTAAAATAAATATTTCAGAATAATATTTGAGAGCCCAGAAAAATTTTAACTCGTAATTGTAAATATCTTTCTTGTAATTTTATTTAATAAATATTTCTTATTGTATATAAAATAATTGTTTTAATTAAATTGATTCATCTCTTCTGCAAACATAAATAATAGCCAAGCATTAACTCCTTACGTGCTAATGTTTAAGACAAAGTGTTTTAATATTAGAACAATGTTATGGGCATTATGTAGTGAATTCCTTTCCTTTTTCGGAATAGTTATTTCAATTTTCTTGATTCGATACACTTTATTAAATTAACACATTAATTGAGTTTTATATGTGTATAGAATTTGTAAACAATTATACTGGGGAATCCATATCCTAAAAGTTGAACTCATTTAAAATAATACAACCATTAATCATTCGAATCTGATACTTTATCAGTTGATTGTATAGGAATTAGACAAGAAAGATAGACTACACTTTTTCATAACGGTTTTTTAGACATGTCTAATCTATTATAGGTATATTTTTTATTATCTACAATACATCGTAAAAATATGAGATACGTATGACAATACTACCTATAGTAGACATGGGCACGGTAGAAAGTTTTGTTTTATATAGAATAGTAAACTAGGACATTATAATTGGAGTATTAATTATTGAATACTTTTTACTTTGGCTTAAATTGTCACCTACAACATACACTTACTTTTGCCGACTTTCCATTAATCTTTTTACCGTGTAAGTACAGGTCATAATTAGTGAGGTTTTATGATTTTACAATCCCTGATTTTTTGATATATCTAATTTTTCTATAAACTTTGATCCAGTTAATTTATTTTTGTTACATTTTTTTCATTTTTGTTTCCTTATTCCGATTTAACTGAAAACAGGCTTTAAAGGAAATTGTAATGGTTTTATTCTAACGCTTCTCTCTGTACTATTTTAGACAAAGAATAACGACTAAGAATCATCAAGACTTTTAAAGAGGAATGCTATTTAAGAGTTCCTTAATAGAATATCATGTGTTTTATTATTGGCTTGAATTGTTATAGAATATTCCACAACTTCAATATATTATTAAGCTTCTTTTTAATACTTGGGTGAGACAAGTCTTTATTAAAAATTATTTACTCATATCTATTAGAAGTATAACACAAAAGGTTGCCATTATTTATAAAAATGATTGTTATTTACTTTTTTTTAAAAACGCGCTTTAAATATGTTTAGTTTTAAGAACAGAATCGTCCTGTATGAATAAAATATACGTTCCGTGTTACGCATGTCTTTGGGTATAAATAGTTTTTAACAAAAACAAAAATGTTAAGAAAAACCATTGTTAAAATTGCGATTCCAATGAAAAAAATTACATTTCTCCACAGAAATATGCTTCAAATGCATTTTGTTGTTCGATGTGCTGAATCACTTGTATGAAAAACAGATACGTTTTTTATTACAGATACGTTCTTTATTACAGACTGTATATTTTATCAATCATTTCACAGAAATGATTGATAAAATATACAATATAAAAAACAATGTAAAAAACATTACTGAGCATTTTGATATATTTCAATTTAATTTTTAAGAATAGTTTTTTCATATGAGAAAAACAAAACTGTACAGATGTTTTAACTTACCACAGGTCTTATAGTTTTTGAGAAACCCACGATATTTTTACTATGAAAAATATATTAAGCAATGCACTAAAACTAATTTTAATATTTATAACTAATTTTTATATTAAGTTTAGCACAAGCAGTTTGTACCCTTAACTGTTGAAACTTTGAATTACTTCTACCGTTAATTAAGTAGGTACGGAAGCCAAGCGAAGTGCCAGTTCTGTGTATATAACAAAAGAACCTGCCAAAGTTACAAATATTTCGCAAATATAGATTTAAAATATTTCTCTTATTAACTCAATAGCCCGATGAAAACTGGGCACATTTTTCTTCACAGGAGCTTTTTGAAGGGTTATTTTCTACGAAAATTTGAAGTTATTGGAAATTGGTAGGTGACGTAAATATGTAAAAAATATCTTTCTTCAAAAATTCTTAATGTAATTTTTAATATTCTTTTCCATTACGATTCTTTCAATATGTAAATTACGTGTTATCTGTCTCCATCGACAAAGTCGTAACATAAGACAAATTTATTAGAATTCGCTTTATATATGGAAACATTGATCTAAATATCTATACAATTGGTAAATGAAGAAAATTTGTAAAAAATATGTTTCTTAAAAAATTCTTAATATCATTGTTTAAACATTCTTTTCCATTACGATTCTTTCAATGTGTAAGTAATGTATTCTCTCTACACATCAACAAAGTCGTAATATACGATAAATTTACTAGAAACCGCTTTATAAATGAAAACATTGGCCCAAATATCTATATTACATTTTTCGAAACTTACGCAACCATTTACACATCCATCAAGTTTATCTTAATTTATATGACAGATAAGGTCACAAAATATTTCAAGACATAAAGATACCATGCCAAGAGATGCAGAGCAAAAGTTATTTTTCTTATTCGCGTAAGTAGTGGCTAAATATTGTAATTTAAGAATAAAAATACCACATGTATTTTATTTCTTTACTTTGTTTCAAAAGATTTAAATTCCTAGTGAATACGAGTGTGCTTTTATATGTTTTATTTATCAGAAAATGGAATACTAACGAAATACTTTGTACAATAACAATTGTATTATTTCTGCAAAACTAATATTTTATTTATGGGGTTTACCGCCAATGAAGTAATAGAAATGAGTTTAATGAATTGACTTAAAATGTGGATAGCATAGTCTTCATCGCCTCTTAAGTATTTATTTTAATACTTCTTATATTGAATATATTTGGCGTTAATTTTGTAGAAATTCATTATTCACCATTAAATGAAACTATATGATGCAGTATTATTTCTACTTTGTTTCAGTTCTTTACCACGTCCTAGGTTTTGTTGTATTACAACATCTTCAGGTGGGCTATTGGCAAAGATACTCTGGTGGGCTATTAGCAAAGATAGTTCTTATATGGTAATCGTGTCCTTGTTGCCATACCTGCTAAATATCGAAATATGTGGCTTTATACTTGTAAATGACCTAGTCTTGGAATGAAAATAATATTAGGTTAGTAGCTAGTCGTCACGTTTTCCAGGGAATTATGAAATTTTAACAACTATGATAGGGTATATAAAATACCATATTTGATCATCCGTTTGTTTAGTAACAAAATTTTGATTGGCGAAGTCTAAAAAAATATAAAGATTTCATGAAGGGACTCAGAGCGCTCTTGGTTCATGAATTAGGTACGGAGTTAAAAGCAATCTCATATTTTAAAAATCAAAGAAGGAAATTAGATTTTTCCTATAATATTCATGCAGATTTCACATCTTCCATTCTACATTAAATTTAGGAAAAATTAAAAAGGCATATTGAAGCGGATGCCAAGGTTAAGTTTGCATTATCTGACAAACGTCCTCCCAAGGTCTCATTCTGTAATAGAAACCCAACTTTATGTTCTGAGAAAAAATTAGAAATGTTCTGCTATATTATAGCAGATTAGATAGAGAGATAATTTTAATGTATTTATATATCTAACATGACGTTATAAAAATACCAAGTAATTTTAAGGTCATAAATTATTACATTAAAAAAGCATAGATTATACTAGTAAATATTAATATTGAAAACAAACTATTCATTAATTTTCAAAAATACGTAACCAAATTATCATATTATTATTTTCCAATTCTCCCAAATGTGTCATACAGAGTGTAAGTAGCGTTAACACATATTGCGTGTGAAGGGAATTAATATTATTCAAAAAATAAAGACGGAAGATATTAAATTTGAAGAAGAGCGACAATGTTTAAGTAATATTGAAACTTTTAAATTATTATCAAACGAAACGATACTTTAAATTCTGCTATGTCTGAAAATGAATCTCAAGTATTGTTAATTTGTATTATTATTATTAATATTATTACTAAATTAATAGCATGAGCTTAAATAGCAATATCAGCATATTACCTCAAGGATTTTCAAGAGGTTCTTAATTTTGAATTACTTTATTCTAGAGCAGAAATTATAAGACCTTACGCTTATTTTTCTCTAATTATTTCTATTATGGTTCTCTAAAATTGCTTAGTTAATTCAAAAAGCTTATAACTCAACGATATTTAACCGAATTATTAGGATTAATTTGTAGCCATGGCACACAAAAACTGACCCAGAGCAGTGATTTTCACAAATAATAATAAACTAAAAGCAAATGTTGTCTACATAACATATATGTGAAAATTTAATAAGAGCTAACCAGTTGGTCCGTTATTTTTTGGATATTATGTACATTAATGAGTTCTTATAAAATAACTGAAATAATTAATTTTTCCGCACGCAACAGTTTATAATGAAAATAAGATATATTACACATATTGGAAGATTAAGAAAATTGGAATTTATCGTATATTATTATACGCCCTACCTGCGCATCTCTAAGTGTGCATCCTGGGGCGGCGACAGTGAGGTCACGGCGGGCGGCGGGGCGCTCAACGGGCACTGCAAGCCGCTGCCTGTGTGGGCGGCGTCGTCCACCGCGGTATGTCAATGGAACATGGTACGTGTACGTGCTCAGCATCATGTCGTCCACCTGTTCATAATGTTCATAATGTCACATAATGTTGTTCCTAAAAGTCCGACAGCAAAATAACATTTATGAATTTTATTAGAAAATGTTTGGTTAAAAATGCAAGCACGGAAGGACGAAATTTATGATCAAGGATTGGCATATACTATACACCAAAAAATTAGTGAAAAAAGGGCCAAAATCGCTTTTTAAAATTAAACCGCAAAAGTAGTGAGATAATAGTAGACAAGTTCTTAAAAAGCATTGCCAGATAAGGTTCAAAATTAATGAGCTAAAACCTTGCATCTAGATTTATAGGATATTACATATATCACAACACTGAATTTGGTCATGATGATTATTTTTAGACTACAATGAATAAAACTAGATTTCCAGAATCCTGTGGAGTTAAGATATGAGGGTGTTAAAGCTTCTTCAAAAGTGCTTGCAATAAAGGATGCGGTATTCGTTTGCGCGGCTCAAAATTTGATCGCGCAATACCACGAACCAGATATTTTAATTTAAAACAACTTTCGCTACGGTTTATTCAATCGCGGTCAGTATACGTTATAATAGGGCAAGGTGTGCCACTGACAGACAATCCTCCGCATTCCGCAGCCATCCGCTTCCCATAGATTATTTTAAATCGCCAGTTCATCTGCCCCGTAGATCTCTCATATTTTGCTCATCGAGATTCATGGTCTCCACTCGAGGAGAATCATAAGTACTTTGAATAATATATCTTGCCCATTACCGTTTTAATTTTGTAATGTTAAGCGCTATGTCGACTATTTTGGTTCATTATCGGTATTCTTCATTCCCAATTTGTATTTTACTATTTGTATAGTTCTTATGTAACTAGATAAGTACCTTTAAATTTATGGATCGGTTATTATGGGCAAACGGTGTTGATTTGCCCGTAATGACCTTTCAACCGTAAATTTCAGAAATTAGTATCAATGATTAAATATATTTTAAGAATTAATAACTATTCTAATTATGCTAATCATAACAGATAAGTTTGAAAATAATCAATACTATTTCTGTGCTACTAATAGAGTGTATATTAAAATTGATATCAATCAACACCTTCGCTATCACAGTGGCAAATCGCAAAAAGGTATAAACGAATAATAAATACAGAAGTGAAATTAAAGTTGAACCTCTTTAGATGCAAATGTTATCCATAATATATAATAAAAACGATAAGGTTTATATCACAGACTTAATTTTCATTACAAATATATCCGTAACCCTTCTTTATAAGTTGTGGAAAAATACTTAATATGTTACATCTGTTTTAATGAAAACACGAGTTAAGGAAAATCAAAGCTGTTAAAAAGGACTTAGGCTGGCAGTGTAATTAAAGGAGCCACTGAAAGCAGTGCGTCTTACGTTACGGCAGTATTAGGTCGTAGTACATGATCTTATAATCCTGCGAGAAAAAATACAAAGATTTCTCTTTAATTGCTGACCCACATAATCCATGGATAAGAAAGATTCAGACGAATGGAATTTGTTAGATAATGATAAGAGATTATTTTGTTCGTTTTCTTTATTTAGTAGCTTTGCAAAACAGGGAGGAAAAAGTTAAAATGCGTCACGAATATGAGAGTCGGAAAAAAGAACGAACATGAGGATTACGATCAGGGGAAAGAAAATTTAAGGAGTGGTAATATCGAAGAGAAATTTAATTAATTTTCGTTCATACGAGTATTATTCAGGTATTTTTGTTAATTTCTGTGAGAATCACATTGTGTCAGATTTACAAGCAACTTATAATTATTTCATAAATTACATTTATTAACAGTACTTTTAGTATATAAGTTTATTCACTAACACAATCTGAAATATCGGTGTGTTCGGATTTCTCTAAACTTGCTAATTAATTTTTTACGAGAAAAATTATAATTCAAATTAATGAAAGAGAAATTGAGTTTAGCCACAAAGAAATTACAAAGAGAATATTCATATACAGCGAGCATAAACATAATTTTAATCATATATAAAAACACACTTGATCCATATTGCATATTCATCAATTAGTAATCAATACACATCGTGTTTTACGTCAGAAACGGTTTGTGAGATAAATTTGGTTACCCGAATTCAACCCTTATCCATATTGCATTTTAAATGTAATAAACTCCTGTGAAAGCGCTTTATATTTCAATAATTTAGAAAAATTTAATTTTTTTATGATTTTCTAGTATTATTAATTAAAAAAATATTTAAACATCATTATTATTATACTATATTTTAAATTTATTTAAACTGAAATTTCTTCCTGCTAATTATAAGGATTTTTACTGGTGTTTAATAGAGTAACGAGTAGCATTATAATTACATTGGAACTGATTAATATTGATACAGTGTTCCGTCAGAAGCGAAATCCGTTAATACCAAAAGCTTCGATTAATTCTGACTGATAAAAGCGATCGGGAATGCTTTATGTAGATTTGCCTAAAATTTTGTGAAACAATCGATTTTGTCTTAAAAAGATATTAAGTAATGTAAATTATGTAAAAATGGTAACATAATTAAAGTTTACAATATTTTGAAGTCATAACCATTTACATGAAAATAGTCCAAACAAATATAAACTCGATGCCATTTGGTGACCGGTTGCAAAATACCCAAAGTAGATAACGCAAAACACAACAGTGATCAATCAATTAATTTGCTGGCGCCGAGTTGAAAGTCACTCACTTGTAAAAAGCTTTATGAGGTAATTTTTCGCATCTAGCTATTATAAAGCTCGTCCATTATGAACGTAAACGAAATGAACCGCCACAAGCTCCCGAGCGGCGACTAATAATTCAGGAGCGGATGAACTTTTTAAAGCGCAAAGCAGGAAGCACCTGTTTTTCATTGTTTCGTTATTTCATTCGTTTTTCAAAGTCATGCGCTGTTTTAAAAGAAAGCTTTCATTTCATACATTTGCATATATAATAACAGGTGTTTCTCTCGTGCCTTATTTTTGAATACTGGGTGTGCTGTGGAGATACATGGATTCAGATTTACGTTAGTTACGGATATTACTGTGAGAATGCTTGTTGCATTTTTAATTTGACTACCGAATAAAATCGTTGACTTAAATTAATATGGAACTCATATTAATTGAATATTTTATTTTTATTGCCACATTTTCTAAAACTGCGTTTTATTTTTTTTTAAATAAGATGGAAGAAATTTGGGTAATGAATTTTCCAGGATTGTTAATTATAAGTATCATTTTAAAACGTATGGTGAGATGAAATGAAATACGACTAGTTAATAGATTCAATATAACATTTGATAAAAACATGATTTTCTGGCGAAAAGCAACGTTTTTATGAAATAACAAGGAAAACGCAATTATTATGTAGGATTGAAAGCATGGTCGTTAAAACTTTAAAATAAATATCTGTACAATCATTTAGTTAAAGGAATAAAACTTTTATGAATTAAATGTTTGCGACGGAGTTATATAGACAAAATAGTATTTAAAATCGACAACTAAAAGAAGAATATGATAATCCTTTATTTAAATATTGCTCTAATACAAATAATAAATATTTTTATTAAATGAGAAAATTACCACTAATAATACCAACTAAAAAGTTAGTAGTATTTCTTGAGTCATGACGTTCTTTTTAAATCTTCGCGCCTATATTATCTCCATTAAAATGGCATAAAACATCAGAAGTTGTTCAAGTCAAGTCAAGTCTTAAATTTTTGTTAGTTTTTTAGTTTTAGTTTGTGTTCTATTTCTTTAGTTTTTATTTTATCATAAAATGCATGCCTTCTAAAAGTGTAACTAAGTAATTACGCATTTTTGGTGGGAACTAAAGTTTTTTTTACTTTTCCACATTTTATATCGCATTATATAATTTCAATAAAATTCAAAAAATAACAAGTGACTATTTCAGATATTGACTGATATAGTTTTATTAATATAATCTCACAAAACGGTTTATATTTTATGGACTTTTTATAGGCATATAATGCATTTTTTAGAATTTATTGCAAATATGTCACTAAAAAAATATACATACTTTTCAATTCCTGTATAATTTTAAGCCTTGATTTTTAAAACAGCTTTAATACGTACACGAGATGTTAGAATTGACGGTTTCATCTAAATTACACAATAAATAATAAAAAGAAATTTCACGTTTATTTTAATTGAAATTAAAAATTCACCACTATATTGAATACAACACGGTTTACAAAACCTAAATTTATTTTGACAGTTCATTCATTAGGATATTATAATTGATTATGTTAGAGAGCGTGGTTGCTAATGGAAAGGAGTCTATTACTTGATTGATGAACCTAGATGTTTGGGTAAAATATTAACGCCCGTTTAATTATCGAAGATTCGGAACACCTTGACCTGAAATGTCAGAGCGTGAGGCAGGTTACTTCCGGAGGTGCATAAAATATGACGAGGGGTAGGCGAACGTGCGGTACTAGTTCTGACGTGTTTGGCGTGTTATCGACACTGAGAAGATTCAAATAAGTTGAAAATTCAGGAAAGGCTTACCGGGTGTGATTATTATTGTATATCTATATTGTAAAATCTGACATGCATTGTGAACTTCGACGAATATCTCATGTTGAACGCAGACTAAGATATTTTTAATGAAAACTTTTTAAACAAATTATTGTATCTTAATTACTTATGCATATATACAGGATATTTATTTATGGAATAGCCCAGGTCTTCTTATCTTATCTTGTTGTGGTGTATTAGGCCATATTTATTTTTTCGAAATATAGTCAGGTGACTGCTAATAGCAATTTCTTTACTGCTCGTGTAAATGTAGTCCTAATTAAACTGATTTTATTTCAAATAAAGCTCAATAAGTACATATATATTTTAGATGAATTTTTTTTAAATTAAGAATTAAAAATAGGTATAAAAATTTTATCCATAAAGAGGAAATGAATTTTTTTAACCACGCGACAATAATTTGATAACTTTGTGAGATTACATCTGCATATTACATTTGACATCCCAAAATAATTGTATAATAAACTTTTGTCCAATGCAAAACCAGGAGTTTTTGTTAAAAGAAATACTGTATGGATTAAAGAAGTCTATAGTAGAAATTATCAATTAGGTTGTTTCAAAATTTCCTAAACGTTGTTTATTTTTAAATTAGCAGCTGATTATAATTTAAAATACCGTAAAATGCATTTATTTTTGGTTTCACTTTTCCTAGAAGAAAATAGTTGGAAAAGATACTAAAATATCTTGTTTCCATATCTTAAACTGTTTTTTTCATCAATGCAGAGGTCAAATAGTCAATTAATATTTAAATTAATTTTAAATTACACTAATGATACCAATGTCATGTGACTAAGGTTATATTTTTCCTTACCGTGCATAAAAAAAACTGAGTGAGTAATTGTATCATTTTATTCGCCAATTTAAATTATAAATAAAATATATGCTAGATAACGAATATTGTCAACGAAGATGCCTCGATATTAATTAATAGGAAATATGAACCTCATGTACGGTTAAAGTATATCTCCGGTTTGGGCAAACCGAATCGAATAATTCTTTTTTATTTAGTAGGCTCTCAAGGCATCTCAATATTTTACATGTGTACCCACATGTAAAATTCTTGATATGGATAAAGGAACTCCTCGCCGAACCCATTATTGAAGATATTTGTTTTATCGGGCACGATTTTATTGATACTGGAATCACAATCCTATTAGAATCGCAGACACAGCTAACAGAGTATATGGATGGATTCATGGTTAAAAAGCCTAAGATATATATTTTCATTTGATAAGTTTATTGCCTTTTGTATGACCTCAGAGAATTAAACGAAAACAATCTCATCGCTGAAGCGTCTTGGCTATAATTATTGAATGATATGTAAGTAGTGGAAAGAGAATTTCCCGTTAGTGAAACAAAGGGTTTAAAAATGCCTAAATTAAAATTAGTAGAAAATCGTTTAGGTTAATAATCATATAACTTTGTCCTAATAATATTTCGGTTTATTTTTGTTCAATTTATTTCGACTTTTATACGTAAATATTTTCATCAGAAAATAAGAAAATTGATGAAGATGATTTTCTATTACACAAAATTTATTTAAAATCAGCATTATCTACAATTTTCATTTATATTTACTTTTTGTACAATGTTGTTCAATAACATAAACACAAAACAAAAATAACGCAAGTTTGTCACTTTCAGTTTTACTTTTGGACTAATCAAGGTGAATGCAAAAATATTTTTAACTCAACAGTATTTAAACCTATTTGGTACAGTAGTAAATATTATCTACAATGGTAGTACATTAACCTCCACAAAGAACGTTACGAGTACAATTTTTACATCACTAAAAAAATTAAGGGATCGCTAGCTGACGTAATTCAAAACGAATATAAATGGCAAACCCAACAGATACCGTTTACTATGGTCAATTATAATTGAAATTAACAATCCAAAAAGAACATATTTCATCACACCTAGATGCATTCTTCCCTAGACCTCAATAAAATTAATATTAACTGCGGCCTACCAATACAAAATTAAAGATGGCCAACCCATCGGTCGCGCTCACCCGGTACAGCCCTGCAAATACATCAGGGATACATAATACATGATGCGTACAGTCGACCCAACTAGGTCGCCGTGACTCAGGCAGAATGTTGCCATCTCAAAGGGAGATCTGACGATCCTTAATGCTCAGCCATTAACGGAGGGCGCCTTATAGAGATTTATGATGAAGTATCCGCTAACCGAATGTCGCATGGCTTTGTGGGATTTTAGGTTTTGTGTATATTTCGCCCTGGGACCGGACTATTTCATAAGAGGCGCTGTTTGTTGTATTATGCCAATGGAGTGAAGAGGTTTTTAACGTGAGATCATACATTTCATAGATTTGGGTATGAGTGCCTTTTGACATTTTTCGTTTCTGTAGTAACATATGGCGAGTTTCACGTTATGTTTTTAGGTAACGGATTAATATTTTCGCCCTGTAAATTATAAATAAGAGAGTCATTTTATTACGCATTATTTTGTTACAGAGATACAATGATATTGAATTAAATAAATTTGTAATTTTTGGGCATAAATTTACTTAAACCAATTTTGAATTTTTTCAGTATGAAGTCGATTTCGGAACTCCACATATTAGTATTGCACGTTATCGTTATGCAAAAAAATGTACTTAATGAGATATTTTTTTTATTCGATAAATTAAATGTGACTGATATCGACTTACCTCTAAAAAAGCCAATTGATTTTTCCACTGAGCAGAGAATACTTCTTTATTTTGGCATTAAATTTAAATATACTGTTTATATGTAAATTTAAAATAATAAAAAAACCTCATGAAAGACACCAATTGTTAAAATAACTAAGTATATAGTATGAGAATACTATAATCTTATAAACTAATTAACCGTATAAATACATAATATATTTCCAATATTAAATCGAAGGCAAATAATATTTTTTTCGTAACAGAGCAGTGGAAAACGGCGGAATAATTCTTTTTCAATCCCTCTGAAGAATTTGAGCTTTATGCATTTCTTCATCGACTTGCAAAAACAAAAAAATGATTTCAAATGGCTTCTCAAAACAATTGTATCTTAAAATTTTAGCAAGTGTAAATCTCGTAAACAAGGAAGTATCCCTATAAATATAACGCTTGTCATATTTCATATTATTAATAAGAACACTTATAACTGAAAAATATTTTCAAATATATTTTACGTGAATGCCTTGCCTGATGAAAGTTCTGTAAATATATGAATATAACACATTATAATATTGTTTATCTAAAATATAAACTCCGTATATAAATGAGATCAATAGAGCTATAAAATGGTCTATATTTCATTCTGATTCTGTGGCTTGTCTTTAGTGACGACCGAATTTGAGTTAAATAAATAGAATGACACATCAAGAAAATTTATTTTATATAAATAGGTACTCCCGTGGTAATGTTGAACAATATTTGAATAAATTTAAAATATTGTTCAGCGTTATAATTACCACATGTTAGCATATTTCAATTTTCAATGGCTAGTGTGCAGTAGTAGTGATATAAAAAAGCGAGAGAATAAGCGACATAAAACAAGAAAATGTATCTATATTTATTTATTTATTATTTTCATTTTCCGTTAAGGATTATATAGATTTTGAGCATATAATACGTATGAAGCCTACATTAATATAAAAATTCTAATTTTATATGTCAGAACACATTCTAACATATTCTTCTTGAAACTAAAAACTTGGGAAAAAGATTCTGTACCATTTCCTCAAAACAAAAATAATTGTAACAATAACTTTGGCTGTAGATGCATAAATTGTCTTAATACTAAACAAAATTTAATGCTTTAGAATCATGCTTTCTAAACTTGTTTTACAGGAATGAAAAAAATGTCTTACAAAAAATCAACGAGAGAATAAAACATTTCACGTTTGCATAAGCTGTTTTCTTATAAAATCCAAAATTCAAATACTTTGCCGTCAGGATGGATATTATTTGTTTATGTAGTAACAATTGGATATTTCCTTGAAAGTTTTAGTCGAGGAAATACGCAATTGTTTCTAATTTTCTTCATATTTCCCTGATAGTTTCAAATCATATTTATAAACGTAAGAAATAAAGTTTTTGTTTCTGCAAATTCGACTTGTTAAGATAGCTGATATAAATGGACTGAATTTATTTCATTCGATCAAAGCTTCATGCAAATAATTGTTAGTATGTTCTGAACAAAAGCATTAAAATTTTAAAATAGCTTTCCTTTGCGGCAGAGAATAATAATTTCATTAACAACAACAAAATATTAAATTTATTTTCAGAGTAATTTTTTCTAAAGAGAACAATACTTAAATGAGCTGAGAACTTTGAACGTTTTAAGAAGTAATTTTGTGTAGTTAAGAAAAGGTCTATATATTCGCAATAACTCTCACTAGGTGCAAGTAAAATGATACATATACAAAAAATAATAAAAGAAAGAATAACTTACCGTAAATATACCCACTTTATTCTAAGAATTCAAACTGCGACTGTACTTAGATAGTAGCCAAGGATGTGTGTTATTTTTGTATACTTTTATTCGCGTACAATATTACTCCTCGAAGGCGGCTCGGTATATAGAAAGGGATAATTGATGACGTCACGTGAGGGCGTGGGATGTACGAACCAACACGTCATGAATAGAGAATGAGGAGTGACGTATGGAGGCTGCTAGTGCGGGGCGCATTTGTAGAGCGTAGCGGCAGACACATCTTTTACTTAAATTCGGATGTTAAGCACTTTTGGTAGCGTACCTATTGTCATGGTTGTGAAGACGTGATTCTGGAAATTGCTTCGGGTTTATTTTTTTATTAAGCAATATTATTTTGAGTGAAAGTAATACATATTTCGCAAAATTATTAAGTTATTGGTACGGCTTAGGAAGTAGTATAGCAATTCCGTAATTTAATTTAAACGTTAAAACGAAATCCTGCAAAATGTTTCTAAAATTTCTAATTTCCTTTATGTATCTTTATAGTTTTCTTTTTATATTAGGGTAAATGAAAAAAAAATTAAAAACATTAGCTTGATTAATCATAAGTTTTACCAGTAACAAAATAATTAATTAAGTGCATAATTTTTCATCAGTTTTCATTATAGTGGATTACAAGTTTTTTCGACAAACCATATTTCAGTTCTCTAGAATTATCACGTAGCAACGTTTCTGTGGTTTATTCGCGCGATGTTATTTCCTTATGAAATGGGTTATTTATGAATATATTAATTTATTTAAAAATGTTTTATTATAAATTCCTTACAGTAAATTGATATCAGGAGCAATATATGATAATCAATCGGACCAATAAATTAAAACGAAATTTTTGTTTTGAAATATTTTTTATGTTTGCACACTCGATTACTAAAATCAATTGAATGTTAAAATAATATAGTTTATATCTCTGTCTCTTTGTCTGTAGGAATAGAGTTAACCCAAAAAATTCTGAAGTTGTTGACAACTTTTTCACAGGTTAGAGACAGTAATTCGTGACTAAACTTTTTCTTCAATTGTAATAATATATCAAATGGTTCCGAGATTATGATGATGTAAAATTTACATACAAATAAAACGATATTTCTACAACATGTATAGTTGACAATAGTGGGCTATTAGGGAAATGGAATAGGCGGAGCGCAAGTCGATCTACGAGGGATTTCAACTAAACTTATTCTTTGTGTCTAGTATGAGAGTGTAAAAAAAAAAATTAAACATAGCATTTATTTGTTGAAATTCCATGGTGAAAAATTCGCTAGATACCGCTGATCAATTTAATAATTTTAATAATTACATTATAAAAATTATTAAATTGATTAAGTCGGTGTGCCGCGTATAATTTGCACATATTAAAAAAAAATACATGAAAAAATCTTATTAATTTGGTTCACTTTTCATCATTAATGGGAGTGGGTTTAAATTTTACATTTAATTTATTAGTTTTAGGACCGGAACAAGAAACTCATTTCAAAACATGGAAAACAGGTGATATCTTGCGCACCAATAATACACCGGCTGATAATTTATTTCCATTTACGTCGTCATATGAAGATTATATCCACCTGTAGATGTCATGGAAACGTCATTCTGTCAACACCGGCTGACAATTTATTTCAATTTACGTCCTTATATGAGAATTATATTCACCTTTAGACGTCATGGAAACATCATCCGCATGTTCTAAAGCACCTGATTCTATTTAGATTTATGTAGACACCAGTCGTTTCAACATTAAATACATTATACTTACCCGTTTACCATTGAGCAGCCAGGTGAGGTGCGGCGCGGGGTATGCAGGGGAACTGGTGCAGTTGGCCTCAAGAAGGTCACCGACGGTGTACAGTGGGGCACCGAATGTGATTCTTGGAGGGTACTTCTGTGGGTCTGCATGAAGTGAATTTAAATATGAGAAAAATTGTGGTTTGTAGTAATAAATGAGTCGAACCAAAAGCTATATGAAACTCATCATTTTAGACATAGCTTTATTTGTAAAGAGACATATGTTATTTTCAGTGTAGTGTTGCTTTTTTGCGACGTCAATATAATTATTAGAGTTAGATTATATTAATGTTATCGATTTGTGATGTGAATTTAGATAAGTTCACTTTTATAGTTGTAAAAGTGGGTGTTTGTTGTTTAAAAGAAGGAATTAATTTCGTGCTTATTTTTTTTATATTTTTCTTCGATTAAACATATTCATATTAGAATATTAGCTCTATAAGTATGCTATTCCAAATATAGCAATGTAATAATAAATATAGCTGTTAGTTTCGTTTTCAAAATATTGAAACTTTGTCGTGGTTTCTAAGCTATACCCCGAAACTATCCATACGAAATAATTGTTTCTTTATAGTCACTTTTTAATATGTTAATTATTTCACTTCATGTAAGTTTCAGAATATTATTGATTCATTATAAGGGACATGTTTTATTTAAATTATATATATATATATATATATATATATATATATATATATATATATATATATATTGTAAAATACTATGTACTGATGAAGATAATTGTTTATTAATTCATCGTACGTCTTTATAGATACATTCCGTCCCTGCCTGCCTGCTAGGTAAATTTTATTGGCACTAAAACCAAACTGGTGTTTTTATTAAGGCGAGTAGACACATATAATATTAAGTATAAGTGTAAAAATATCTTATAAAATTTATACGCGATTTCATTTTAATTGTATTGCAATTTTTTCCATTATCTGTTACCTATTATAAAAACGAATATATTTATTACCTTTAATTTTAAATAAAAAAAAAGGTCAGAAAATTTAAGTTATTTATTACTATTACATTTACAACATTTTAAAACAATTCTACATTAAAGTCATAAATAACAAGACAACTCACAAAAAACGGACAGCTCTCTGTCGCTAGATGCCTTCGTGTAAATTGGTGTTTCGAGTGACACTTCGCAGGAGTAGGTGCCCGACGCCGAGAAGTCGACGTTCTGTAAAGTGATCGAGTCTTCGTTCGCCGTCGATACCTGCAACAAGTTAATGTTAAGTGTGCGGTGAATGTTTATCGCATTTTGAACACGTATATAAGTTTCGATTAGTGTTTCACGTTAGTTTCTATAAATATTAAGAACCGTTAACGTTAAGTGCGTTTTGATCACGTATATAAGATTCGATTAGCGCTTTACGTGCGTTTCGATATATATTTAGTGTAGTATATGTCAAGTGTAATTTAGTCTTCAAGTTTCGATTAGATTTTTATTTTCTTATTCAATGTAGCATCAGTGAAATGTTACAAAGTGCTTTTGTTTACCTATTTGCGTCAATTATTATTAAATAAATTAAAAAATGGTATTATATGGATATTTGTTGATATAGATTCCCACTTTTAAATGACCAGTTATAGATAGTTAACGCTATATCTATTTAATATACCGTCATTGAATTTTGTTCCAAAAACTTGCTAAATAAATTGTGAAAACCATGATTACAAAAAGTTCCAATGAATGTGAAATATTTAAAATAATGAATAAAAGCAAAATTATTTCTATTATCCATGTGGGTTGCTTACTGAAAATATGGATAAATTATATGGGTAAGAAAACGGCATCCCCTTTTGAAGTAAAAGTTATTTTATTCATCCTGGGTCATCACTAATATGGACTACTCAGAATAATCAATATCTAATATAATTAAGTAAGGGGGACATATAAAATTGTATATATTAGAATTTTAAATTCAGTAATTTTTGAAATAAAGTGGTGGGTATATTTTTACCTATTATTCAGCATATCTCTGCACAAACCAAATTTGAGACTCTTATGACTATCTCTTTCAAAGAATACCTCATAATTTACAGGGAATTAAAAGAAAATTGAGTACTTTATGTGCCCTCTCCCCCCTAGAATTTCGATGACAATATTTTTGAGTTTTAGCTATCAAGGTGTGTGACGGATAGACGATTGCGTGTACGATTTATAATGGTAAACAAAAATGGAACCATGTTGATGTTACTCATTTATCCAATACAATTCAAATTATTTTTATTTCGTAATTACGTTGGGATTTAGGGTCATACGATTATTTGATTTCATTTAATTACAATAAAACAGTGGAAAATATTTTTGGAATATGGCCAATGAATATATAATATAACCATAAAATCAAAGTAAAGTAAATTGAATTCAAATGACTTGTTAGGTACGAATAGAACAGACTTTCTATTTACATGTACAAAATTTAAACATTTAAGGGCAAAGTGTTTTTTTATGAATACTAATGATTAAATGGGAAAATAATTTAAATATCTTGTATTTCGCAGACCAAAAATATGGTAAATTCCACAAAACTATTTTGGTTTTTTTACTCATAGCTTTATTTAATACTAGCTATGCCCTATACACCTTCATTCACGTAAAATTCGGAATAAGAAAGGCTATTAGAATATTTTCTCTCGTATGTTACTCTTTGGTATAAGCATAAAAATCCAATTTCATGAAAATCCCTCCGGAAAATTTTGCGTGATTGACGAACGAATTAACATACGCACAGGCAAAAATTCTAAAAAGAAGTTTTCTGGTTTCTATTATCATTCATTCTTTAGGCTAAATCAATCCCATTTTTAAAAATATTTCCCAAGTACAGAATTCATTCTATTACAGCATACACACACACGACGTGCGTGCATGCGTGCGTTTGTTTTATTAATATGGAATATAAACTTCATGGGTAACGGTATTTTGTAAAATAGATCTGCTAATATAATGACTTTAAAAATTTTAATTTTCATGGTCCACTTTAAAGGCAGATTTCTTACCCACTGAAAGAAATATTTTCTGCATGTGGTGTATTTGGATATACTAGATGTTACATGTACATTAGATGTGACAATTTACATGTTTATTAACCTGTCGATATATATTTTTAAGTTATTTTAAAAAGCCGCTTTTAATTTTGTGTCAAAAAAGTACATATCACATACGGATATTCCAAAATGAAAATGTGGGTAAGAACCTCTACTCGATAGACCAATGGACAGATGATGTTGCCAGAATAATAGTTTTCATTCGGACCCTTCCTAAATTCGAAACGGTTATGAAACTCTAAAACAAGTAAAGAAAAAATAAACATATTTATAAAATTTAATTAGGTGGAGAGTAACAAAAAGCAAATGATACTGCGTTGAAAGATAATTCAATACATTTTTAGACCTAAAATTTTGCAGTCCGTTACAGCTGTCCTAACGATAGGAAATCTGTTCATAGGCCTCAATTATGTATTCTGTAATAGTGAAATATCTACGAGTTATTGCAACATGTGAAACGTGAAGTGTTATTTAATTTATTTCTTCCTGATATTACTTGTTGCTTGACTGAGTCTCTCAAAATCAATCATTGTAATTCATATGGCTTCAAATATGATTTTTCATCAAAAGCTTCAAAGTATAGTAGGATGCAAAATCTTTTATACACTTTTGAATGAACTCTAAAATAATTATTTTAAAAATCCGTAGCGGAAAACTTCTGCGAATGTCATAAGGTAATACGAAAATAGATATTCAAGCCGGAAGAACTGTAAGGCAAAACCTGATAAGCTATATTTAAACCGAGGTCAAGTCGGCAAAGACCAATTTTCTCAATACATTTTCGGGTGTTCCCACAAAGAAAAATAAATTCTATCAGCATATATTTACATTCCAACAATAGAACCCTTCAATAGGGCAATCTACACAGACTGACCTCATATAACATTATTGTATGTAGATGCAGGACCGCAACATTATGTACAAAAATCGTACGGTATTTGAATTTTGCGGTATTTGAATATGAAATTATATGTTAAAATATTATTCAAATCCGCGCTAGACGCAGATTACGGAACGAACCGCAGAGCGGCTGTGTTGACATTTGGAAACGCGACATGCGGCTAGAATTATAATGTCGTGCGCGTGGGACAACTACCCACGTAATTTCGTGGCAGGCGGAACAGGACGTGTCACTTCAAACAAGAAGTCGACTGCAACCCCCGCGTCTTAATAATTATGATTATAATTACATTCGCTGTGTCATGCTGCGTATTTAAGGAACGTTCCTCAGCTTAATTGCTAGCAAGCAAGTGGATTGTGCCACAATTCTTGAAAATTATGTTATAGAACTTTGCATGCACGGTAAGACGACTTACGTCATTACGTCATAGTAATTATGCCCTTAAACATTATTAGGTCGTTTATAGATTGTTCTATTTCCTATTACCGTACATTGTATTTTAAGAAGGTGGATAACTATTTCACGCTCTTTTATGGTAATATTTGAACCCGCAAATTTGCTCATGTAGAAAGAAGAAAACTTTTGTTGTGTTTACCCTTATGTCTTTAATGAGACAATTGTTTTAAGTTACTAAAATAAAAATAAGTTCTGTCCTACCATATAAAGTATAATATTCTATAAACAGTTTTATATGCAGGTTGGATGTCAGTAAAATTTTACGTATAGTGGTTAATAAATTGGGACATAACAGTGAGGTAAATGTACAAATAAAATGAATTACTCTTGCATAATATTATTAATTAGAATCAAGAAACTTATCTCAATAAGTGAGCGATGTGAGTTACACGTCGATGGTGTTTTTATAATTTTTAATAATGTTACAAGTATAAAAGTGTTTTATATGTTTGTTTGTTACCTAATGAATCTTTAATGAATTGATCAATTCTTAATAAAGTTTATCACATAATAGAACATATTATTGTCTTTATTATACAGAAACAGTTTCTTCAGCGTTAATAATAATAACATTTTATTCAATGACACTAGATGACGCTTTTGCTCTTTTGTTTATTTAAAAAACTTCTTCATTAAATTATCGGCCGTAAATAATGTTGTTTATTAAATGTATCTTGCGTTAGAGGAATATGCACAAAAGTTTCAATGAAAGTTCGTTCTTAGTTCGTAAGTCATCCCTTTTTAATCCCACAGCATTTCAAGGTTGTCTCTGTTGTACGCCACTGTCCATATTTATAGCTGAATATAAAGGTAACTTGCAGCTTTTTGTAGCTGAAAATATACAAAAGTTGCAGCTGGTTGTATGTATCCACAATATATCACCAATAAATATCGAATATCAAATCCGCTTATTAATGATTTTCCATGTAGACGAAGTGGTACTTTCAGAATAACTGGAAACAACGTTTGTAAAATATTTTGTCACATACCAAATGTTGTTATAAAGTTGCGACTTTTCATTTTATTAAAATTTCGGAAGAAGAAGTTTATTAGCAAAAGATTCGTGATTATAGAACTCACGTATTTAGTACTACGGTGTATATTGTTTTCCCATATAATTATTAGTCCTAGTTGAATTAATATATCTTGTGTGCCAATATAATTATTAGTCCTAGTTGAATTAATCTACGTTGTGTACCAATATAATTATTAGTCCTAGTTGAGTTAATCTATGGTGTGTACCAATATATTTATTAGTCCTAGTTGAACTAATGTGAATTAATGGAAACGATGGGGAATTAGAAAGGAAAGTCATGAAAAGAATTTTTTTCTGACGACTTTTGAACGCGTGAGGCAACGCATTCAAAATATCAGGGTCTAATTATTTCCACAGTTTGGCAGCATAAATTGTAAAGGAACATTTATAGAAAGAGGTGCCAAATTTTGGGATAAGTAAAATAAGGAGATTTGTAGAGCGAAGAAGAAAACCATGCGCGTGTAACGCTGAGAGTCTAGATGTAAGTTAATACGTGTTACGAGAATACATTAAAGATTGCATTATCGCAGTATTATAAACCATACCATCTGAATTTCACAGTGCACTGAATTCGGAAGGCACCTAGATTCGAAAATATTTTGTTCCAAGTCGTGTAAATACACTAGAAATCGTTACGAATATTTATTGTGGCTTTAAAGTAACTGAAATTCTACATTTCAATATAAAAATGTGTCATAAAATTTAAAATAATTTTCTTATATTTGTATTATATCCCATATAAGACACATAATTATTTTAAAAATTACAACTTTTAAAAGTATTCATGTGACCAAAGTCAAATATAAAACCTCAATATAATGTAGCTTTCCTATAAAATTTATTTTCATTCGAAGTACTTACCTCAGACGAAGCCCATAAAAATTGAAATATAGTCTCGTAAATGGTACTTGCTATAGTTAAAATAAATAGTCCTATCATAAATACCACGTTGGAACTTTGGGGTTTTATAATAACGATACCGGAGAAGTAATAAAATGATGCGATAAAGAGTAAGGAAACTTCCTTATTATGATTTAAATCAGCTTATGGCCAGTATTATGTGGACTTTTCCGTTAGTTAAATTAAAAACTTACCAATATTTCTCCAATTTAAAAAATGTATATTGATAAGAATGGTTTATAACTCGTGATTTAAGTAAAGTTAGATAATGGATAAAAAAGGTATTTAAAGAGAAATTTGAAGTAAATGCACGGCTTGATTATTTTAAAATCTTAAATTGGAAAACTATTGCCATCTATGTTTTCCTACGTCGCAAAATTTTAAATTCTTTTTGGTATCAGTCATTCAACATTTAATAAAACTAATTATGTTTCAGCGTTATAATTAAAGCCTCCGCCTATATTATTTCCCTGAAACTTACGATTTTTTTAAATTCACGCCTTTACTACTTTGAATTTATATTTTTGGTTCTACAACAAAAATACTTATAAAAAGTTAACTTTATTTGGATGGCTTTTTACGTTTCGATACATGACATACACATGTGATATACCTTTATTATGCCGTTGAAGTATGTCTCCACAGAAAAGTTTGGTGTAATTACTCATTCATAAGATGTGTCATAAATTATAATCTGGGATCAAAGATATCACCTAAAAATAAAATTGAATAAAATTGAGCCGTGTTTCTTCATCCACGAGAAAGTAGGTATAATTTTGTTTGTAAAATTTATATTTTTCATTTTAATTCTATACAATATTATTATAAATTTTATGTATCTACTACCATCACACAAATGGTGGTGAAAAATATTACATCCTCAATATAGCAAATGTTATATTATTTAAAGCAGAGATTTTATGTGAGTAAATTAATATATAATATTGCTACTTACAATTTTCGAATAAATGGTTATATGTAATTATTTGGTAAATTTTATCGTTAATCATTCTGAATCGAATTGCAAATAGGCAATATTTTGGCAGGATTCCATCATCTTAACAAATGTTTATGTTTACTTGAGACATATAGGGGATGTAGCATATGTAATTTGTAATAGTATATAATCCCAGCCAGCGTTTTAAGTATTTAAGAAAAAAAATTATGTATTCGGTTGGTTAATACGTTTTCGATAATGTTCCTAAAATATCCTTAAAATTAATGAATATTTTATTACACACTATAAATGTGTCAGTGCTAAGCTTTTATTTAAATGAAAATGTATTAAAAGTAACATCAATTACGGACTTTTCTAATTAATTCATTCCATCTTAATCACAATGTCAAGATCAATATATGTCAAATAAAATATATAATTTGACGGATAAATGAACAATGTTCCATATGATAAACAAAATTCGGTTTAACGATAAGAACGGACAAAGAAAACAATGATGTTAAAAAGTTTTGTTACGAATGCTCTGTCGGACTAGATATATATTGATTGCGACACATAATTGAAGAAGATTTTTATGTGATTAATCATCAATTGATCGATGAATTCAATTGTAGTTACAGCACAATAGAGAACCAAATATTTTCTGCAATATATTTAGAAAAATAAATAGCCAATTTGTGCAAAGGTAATTTCGAACTGAAGAGAAATTAAAAGTAAACAAAATATAAATGTTTTGCACATACTTATATTATTATAAATAATAAAACAAAAACACGATATTAATGTAAAGTAAACATAAATATTAAATTGGAAAGGAATAAATATAAAGAGAAGAAGAAGAAAATATGCACACTGAAAACTAGATTACAAAACTCAATGTGAATTTAGAAAACATATTTAAAAATATGTCCAATCGATTACATAATACAATCGCATAAAATATAAAGATCTGATCATAGAATTCTATTGTACAATTACATAGAAACATAGTTTTACGAAGATAAATTGTGGATAGATATTTTGATTACGATGACGATTGCAAAGAATAAATAAAAAACCTCTCTGGCTAAAAAATGTGGCCTAAAGACTGATCTGGTTGAAATATGCTGTCGAAGTATTAAGGAAGAGATTAGATCCGGATTACACTGTGAACAAAGTCGGACAGAATCATCATATGTAAGAAGATAGTTACTTTAATGAATAATATCACAACGTATTTGTTTATATTTTTCATCACTTTATAATTAATATTTTCATTAATATTGATAGAGAGACGAGAGAAGTTATAATGTTGTTTCAGCACCTACCTAGATTCCTAAGATTGGTAATAAACGAAAAATATAACCAATATTTTAATTCAAATTTATAGTAGAAACATTTTAGTAAATAAGCCAAAAAAATTAAGATTAACCAATATTTAATCTAACTAAAGTATCACAATTTTAAATGTTCCTAGTTTATTTTAATAATTTTTTATTTATCTTATAGTTAATGAAAACCAAATTTAATTAACTGGGGATAATTTCTTTAATTCACTTTTTCAAATACTTTTGTGGTAATCAGTCATAAATCTATGGAAAATTTATCTATTGAAAACTTTTTATTTTATAAACGGTTTATAAATATTTTTTCATACATCAAATATACGTTATATACGCTTATCACAATAATAAGATTACGCAATGATTTAAACATAGCCAAAGCGAAAGAGGTTAGTCATTGGTACGGTTAGGCTCGAAGGATCGCATGGACATGATAGACGGGAGGGTCATGGAAGGAGGCCCACGTGTATTAGGATTTATACGAAGGTATTATGAACATTAAGGTACAAATCTGTGGCGTTCTATCATTGCAATCGATTCTTGTTGAAATTTGGACAGGAAAGCTACCGGTATATATTTTTTACGTATTGTAAAAAAATTATTACGCGCTCAATAAACATTGCTATCTGTAGAGTAAACAGTTAATATAATTTTAATCCGAAGATAAATTAACTGCATGTTAAAACAATAATTTGGAGATAATTTAATAATAACTTCAGACGATGATTGAAATGTATGAAATTAAATATTTAAATATAAATATCAGTACAAATGAGTTAACAGTATTTTATTATTTGTTTTAATTACTTGTGAAAATTGTACGATCTCATTTAAAGGATTTTAACAACAGATTAGGAGCTTTAACAACAGACGAACAAATATAAAGACTTGATGTTAGTGGGAATAATGAATTGATATCGAGTCATGCGTTCCTTTGTCGATGCTGTTTCTTATTTAAGTAGATGGTGACGTAAAGTTTTAGGTAGAAAGTAAGATTACGTAAGTTTCAATAATTGTTAGCTAATAAGTCAATTACTTATTTATATCAAGTCTCTGCACAATGATTTTAACCTGATAAACCTTCTTTTTAACTGAGGTAGCTTAATTACAGATGGTTAAATTTTTATAATTTCGATTATAGTACAAGTCTTTTGCTGTCTTATAATACGTATAAGTCACTTATTTATTGAAGCTAAGGGACTACTTTAGTACAAAACACTGGTGCAGTTTTTAAAAGGATAAATACAACAGAAAGTATAATATTTAACTCCAAAATAATTTTGAATATATTTGGCGTTAATTTTGTAGAAATTCATTATTCAAAATTAAATGAAACTACGTGATGTAGTATTATTTCTACTATCTTTAATTTCTTTACCACGACCTAGGTTTCGTTGTATTACAACATCTTCAGGTGGGATATTAGCAAAGATTTATCTTCTTATATTAGCAAAGATTTATCTTTATATAGCAATAGGATATTAGCAAAGATTTATCTTTAAGCATCTTTGCTAATATCCCACCTGAAGATGTTGTAATACAACGAAACCTAGGTCGTGGTAAAGAAATTAAAGATAGTAGAAATAATACTACATCACGTAGTTTCATTTTATTGTGTCCAAAATAATTATTAAATAATTCTTACTTAGAATCATCCAATCAATTTACAACATATTGTTACCAAAAGCTTTTTCATGCATTTTTACGTAAATTTTAATCTTCTTTCTCATGATTAGTTATAATAAAATTATTAATAATAACATTTTTACATTTTCCTTGTATATATCGTTGAGGACAATATATTTAAAAAATCCTACTACAGGCCATTTTCCATATCACTATGTATATATAAATTTTAAATATGTTTGTTTCACTGAATTTGTCAATTAATTATTAATGAAAAAATAATATGTCAGAATAGAATAATTAAATATTTGGTAATATATTTAGCAGTTTATTCTTTAAACATTTTCTTAATTATTCTATTTTTTATATTTTTTTAGGACCACACTAAAGGTGATCTCGGTTGAAAAATAAAGACGAACTTGTTTCAGTATTATTGTCCGCCTAAATGATTACCCATCTCTATTTCTGTTTGGTTTCTTTGCAATAATACGATACCGTTTTTTGCTGACTGTGTTAATTGGGGGTCTACATATGCTGAAGGTAAGAACTCAGCCCTAACTATTGTTCTATAATGAGCATAAAGTTTCGATTTGTATTTGATTACGATATGCAACTGAATATCTTCTTTATAATTGCTTTTAAAAATAAGTACGCCATGAACCAAAAAGCAAATTCAGGAAGCGGGCTTTTCTGCCATTCCAAATCAATATTTTCCAAATGTCGAGTGGACCAGTAAACACTTTTAAAGTCACAAACCGAAACACACTTATTGATTCAGAACACTCGCGCTCTCGTTGCATAGTGATGAACGGGAGCGGTCGTATGAAAGGTGGGCTACGGGAGAACACGAATTTGCCTACGAATGGCGAGCTTTTGCGCTACGCTCGTAGCTTGATTTCGTTTTCCTCGGTTTTGTTTACAAACGGTTTCGTTATGGTTTCGTTATGTCGACCAAGTTCGGATCTCGGCGTATGCTTTCGTTTTGCTGTGTATATTGAGTTATATGCCGGGAAATTTGAGTGGGTACTTTTATTTTATGTTTCGTAGGAGAAACGAGATAACATGTTGAGTCACAAAATAGAAATCAGTTTCGCTTATGTCCGCGCGACGTCGTGCTGCCTAACATATTTACTTGGTTAATTGACTTGTATATTTATTGTTGTTAATTTACGGTTCCAGAAACTAGCAATAATTTGTATACCAGTTAATTACTGATATAATAACGCCAATGTATCCTTTAACCATTACTTTCAGTCTACATATATTTTTCGTTTCTATTTTGAATCAAAATAATATTACTGTATTAAGTTTTAGACATATGTATACGTTTATATATATGTATATGTATATGTATATGTGTATATATATATATATATATATATATATATATATACACATATATATATATATATATATATATATGTATACACACACACACACACACACACATATATATATATATATATATATATATATATGTATGTTTATCGACCCGTACATTTTGAAAAGCCCACGCAAAGGTTTTAAGAAGACTATTGTAAAGATTCTAGATGTCATAATTTTATTAAATATTTTCCAAACTTTTAGTCCTAAGAAAATTCTTATTAGCCCACATATTTTACATAACTAACTTTATTAAAAGAATTGTACAATAATTAATGAGGAAGTAAAGAAAGGCCTTAAATATTTTTTCCCATTTTATATATCATATGGAATAACGTCTCAAAAGGTTTGTTATGTACAATGTAAAAATATTGTCTTAAATAGTGTTAGATTATTCCTTGAAAAAGGCATTCTGAACGAAATGTAAAAATATAAAATTTTGCCACTTTACTTTCGTAATTACTGACATCATCAAGAAGAGGGGGGCTGTAAAATCTGACTGGAAAAATTTAGGAACATTTTATATATTATTGTTTTTGAAATATGCACCATGTTTTTAAGTCTGTGAAAATATGGTATATAATAAGTTGCAATATATTGACGTGGTGAAAAATTAACATTTTTAAATATTTTAATAGAAATATTTGCACCCTCAAGTACTTATAAATGCTAGAAAATGTACGGAATGCTCGTAGTGCAAATTTTACTGACACTTTACAAGTTGTTTGCCAGCATATTGGATTTATTGTGAATATTTTTGTAGTTTGAAAGTTTGAAAGATAAGTTATTTTTTTTGTTAGCAATAACTTATATCGATAAATTTTAATCATTAATTAAAATTGCGTTGTGGATTATAAAATTTTATTTTAGTTTATACTGCTTATATAACTTTTGCTTTTATTGTTGTTAAATTCTTAAATATCCCAAATAATGTAAATTAAATAAGCATAATTCTAGGATCGATGTCTTTCTGAATTTACAAGCAATTTGGTATCAAGAAATACATTTACAGATCATAAATATGGTTCCTCCTAACAAACAAAAGTATAAATTAATTTATGTAACCTAAAGATCTCTTTAGTAAATTTATTGGGTTGTGTATAATGGGATTTTTCTAAAAATGTTTTCAATTGTTACACAATATTTTCGTGAAATCCTTCAAGTGCATTATATCAATGAAAAAGATTTTAAACTGACATCAATAATGGGCTCTTCTTCTTTATGGGTTAATGTAACCATTATTGAAACATAGCTATGATTAATGGAGGTAATTAGAAACGGGTAGGAGAATTGGATTACATTAACCACACACGTAAAGGCCAGTTGCTCAGAGCAGAACTAACAAATGGTGCCTGTGTGAAGTAGGTACTGATCTAAGTAACTGAAGTGACTGCCAGAAAGATAAAGCTGCCGGTGGGACACCAGGTGGAATAGTGGTAGAATGACTGAAATAGGGTCACTCATTGATTACGGACGGATTTATGGTCAACATAAAAAATTAACGTCAGCGGTTACAGTAACTAGCTAATAAATTAAGTAGTCAAAAGGATTAAGTTCAATTTCTTCATGATAGCGCTAGAAAACATACAACAAAATGTACTTATCAAATAATATATTTGTTGAGCTGAATTTTAATGAAACATTAGCTCTATTCACGCAATATTGCCTCATACAATTATTTATTATTAAGAGCTTTAGAGCAATCATTAACAGAGTAAAATACAATAGTATAGAAGACTTTTCAAAACGACCCGGTAAAATGTTTCGAGTTTTAATCATCATATTTTTATCCTGAAACTATATCGTCCCTGTCTACCAGGTGATAGCAGGTCATGGATAAAAATTGCGCACATATAGTTCAATTTCTTCATGACATTAAGTTTTAAAATATATTTTCTAAGAAAAATTTGGGTTGTAGTTTCGTTAATATTTATAGATTAATAAAATCAAAGGTCTCATTGAATTTTTCGGCATCTTTAAAATATCTGTTTTCATTAGCGACATGAAAATGCAATCGATTGCAATAGAGGTCAGGTAACACGTAGTCCGATTGCACGTACCCTGTCAATTTGTATAACTTCTATTTATGCAGATATTAATATAAGGCTCTATGTTAAGTTTGCTTTGCCGGTTAATTACCGTATTAATTTCTCAACGTGAACTCTTACGTATGAAATAAAGTAATGGGAATCATTGAGTAGGTGATTACTGTTATTATAGAATAATGAGTAATTTACAGATGTTCCTCTATGTTCTATTCACATACGTTCTTAAAGCACAGGTTGTTTAGCCGACAATACATTAAATTGGTCAATGATTAATAATACAATGGTGTATTGGTTGATATTTGAGGATAACCTTAATTGGAATTACTAAATAATGAGTTTATGTTTATGCTACTCTAATTATTGATGTTTTTGTAATATTTGTGTTCCTGGTAGGTATAGCATTATTAAACTCTAACCAAGGATTATCTGTATATTGTTGAAAAAATGTTTTGTTTTGCCTGCTTAATTGATTTTCAATCGAAAACCACGCAAACACAATTGGCAAACCCAATTAATCCTTAGGGTTAAAATAAAATATAGACTAGCTTCTGTATCTTTCAGATATGACGTAATAATTAGTAAACCGATATAAATTAAATGTTGACTGTAATTATGCTAAAGATACAAGAAAAATTTAAAGTCCTTTTTTACTAAACGCTTTCTAAGGACCTGAAAATTTCTTTATTATATGATGAGACCAAGCGCGCGATTAAAACCGATGTGTAGATTTTTTTAGTTTGTAATAGTGATTCGGCTTGAATCTGAAGCTAAGACTGATTTGCTTTAATATAATTTTATAGGGTACTTTTGAGATGCAGACCTTATTAAAGCTAAAATAAAGCAATTTTTATTCCGATGAAGGGAAATTTTAAAAAATGTTTATTGGAGAAAAACAAGAACGCATATTTTATTTGTGACGCATATCTTATTTAAGGTAAAATCAAGTAATTTTTATTCCGTTGCAGTTTGATTTTGAAATAAATATATTATTACTGGCGGAAAACCAGTGAAGGGTACTTCTTACACGAAAACCTTATGCAAGCTAAAATAAAGTAATTTTTATTCCAAAGAAAGGTAATTAGAAAAACCAGTGAAGGGTACTTTGGAGACTCAGAGTTTATTTAAGTTAAAACAAAGTAATTTTTATTCTGGTGAAAGGTAATTTTAAAATTAAAATATTATTACTAGAGAAAAACCAGTGTAGGCTACATTGATAACCAAACCTTATATAAGGTAAAGCAAAAAAAATCATTTCCAGTAATGATAAGTTTAAGGTTAAAATATTATTAACGGAGAATAACTATATTCAAAAATAGGAGAATATGCGTGAACGAAGCCATATGGTAACAAGGATCACTTCTGAAACCGCTAAACTTAATCCCCTGCCTAAAAATCTGCATTGATAGGACTAGCAGATTCAATTGCATTGGAAAAGTATTTTTAATTAGCGTTAAAATATCGGTTTCAAAATAAAAGAAAATAATAAATAAAATCACAAATACAGAGTGACATTTAGACCGTCGTTAGTGAGATAAAAAATAGGCCTTAATCACAGTTTAATAAAAATAGGTTACACCTGTATTTTAAGCGTAAAAATAAAAATTAAATTAGATATTCAAATCCACAAGAAATTTAAAAAGATTTAATTTAAAGCAATTTTAAAAGTCATCATAAAAAATCGGTTGGTAATAGATGAGTCTAAAGAGAAAGATATGGTAATTTTTGCGCAGTTTATTATTTATTATTGGAAAAGTGAATATTTTTTTATTAATTTACAGAATTAGCTATTAAGATGTTACACAGCTTAATAGCTAATTCTGTTATGTGTAACAAATATGCATAAAAATGTTAAAATGTTGAATATAAATTAGACACACAATCACATATGAAAATATAGGAACTACAGAAAAGCTACAAATATTCAACTATTACATATTCAACGTGCAATTCAGAAAACTTTCTACAATAGCAACACCACAGTAAAGGCATTAAATGCTTACTCACATCCAAAATAGCACCGGGTATAGTGAAGTTTCTGTAGGGCGGTTTCCTGTCTTTCACGTACTGAAATATCTTGATGCCCTCGCGCAGGAACTCGACCTTGTAGAGGAGATGCGGCGGCACGTCGTGTGCGCACCGCAGTCGCACCGAAGAACCGCGCGCCGCCCACCGCGCCATCTGCAACTCCACCCTCACCTCGGCCTGCGCGCGCACTGTCAATAATGAGAAAATCTATTTTAAATAAGCGTCGAGATAGAATAAGATGTTTTTCAAATAAGTAGAGAAATGAAAATTATATTAAATTAACTTGTCTCGTATTTACTCGTCTCTCAGGCTAACTGTTTTCTTTTTTGTATAATTAATCGAGTTCAGTTGGGTTATATGGAATGAAATAACAATTTTTTAACCGAGTCTAAGTTATACTGTAAATATTTACATTTTTTTAATCGCATTCCTAATGTCAAATATAAAGAGTTTGCCTTTAAAAGAATACTGTTACTGATTTTTTTAAATATAAATTCCTAAAAATAACATTGTACAGAGTGAAATAAACATTTTATACATTTTAAGGTATTAATTTTACCTTTATAGTAAGTTAATCAATCTTTAACTAAAGCATTTGTAAAGATTGATTAACTTACTATAAGGTACTGAAAAGCAGGTAATTTTTTCAAATTATTGCAGGCGATATATGTTACACGACGATCACCATTTTGTGTTATTAATGAGGACTTTTATTTTTTGGCGGCAGGGTTATAATTACCAACATCACAAATTATTATAACCTTCTTTTTTTTTAAAACTTAAATTTTAGCAATTATTACATTTTGGCACTTAAGTTTTTAATAATTTTCATTTAAATTAACTATGAAAATTTGACATGGCCGTGAGTTATGAAAGTTAAACTATTTACTATACCGTGTTAAGGACTCGTTAAAAACATTATGAAAAAAATTTAGTATATGTGTGTTCCGAGGATTTTCATGGTTTCGAACTAGACTAAATTATTATTATTGCACTTGACTAAATTATTAT
Source organism: Druceiella hillmani (assembly GCA_039881145.1). NCBI lineage: Eukaryota > Metazoa > Arthropoda > Insecta > Lepidoptera > Hepialidae > Druceiella > Druceiella hillmani. The sequence goes on along the minus strand of JAYKKI010000018.1, from coordinate 7,163,830 downwards.
TATTTAGATCTTCTTATTTCTAACCGATATTGTAATATAATGTCTAATCAAAAATCTTGCCACTTATAAAAATAATTTATAAAAAAATTAGAATGATAAAACATTGTTTTGACTTTGGTAATGGCTATTTCTCTTTAGGACTTGGTCAAGTACCTTTATTCAAATCAATTCACTTATATGCATATTATTTACTAGTGTATTTTTTAATATAGGCATGGGTATGTATATATATATATATATATATATATATATATATATATATATACATATATATATATATATATATATATATATACACGCGCACATACACATATATAACATTAAAAGGGTTTATGACATGAATAATTTTTATGTTATGACAGTGAGTTTGTTTTTTTTTGTGCCGCTTATTGCATAATATGAAAACTCGCCAAAGCGAAATATGTTTCGCTTTAAAATAACATAAAGAGCACTTTTACGGGCCCAGTAGGCAAACGGAATGAGTTGTGAAATTGCAATTTCACACAAGTCTTCTTTTACGACAGCCAAGGAAGAAACACAAATCTCGCCATAAGGAAAATTGCGCAGACAGATATTTTTTATGATTCGACAACACAAAATAAAGGTAGAGTAAATAACGGTTTTTTTTTCATATCGCTGAACGCTTAATGGCCGGAGAAGTGTACGCATAACATTCATATGGGATACAAAATTGAAAGACGGAACGTAAAGGCGATCGCTTTTATTACTTACTTGAATGTGGAAGAGATAAATTTTCATATGCCTTTTTGAAATACGTGCTTATTATCAAGATTACATCATATCATAGAAAATTTATTTTTATTTAAATTTTAATGGAAACTATAGAACTACTTGTATAGTCATATTGTTATCATCCAGCAAAAAATTAGTTAGATCGTTATAATCCAACGGATATTAAAAAATATATATATTAAAATTATTCAATATCAACTTGAATAATTGGTTTTGTTTGACGGTAGGCTTAAATCATTGACGGAAGTTAAGTAAAACGTCTGAAGTCAAAAAATATTTGGCAAAACATACTTTCGAATTAAGCTATTCTATCGTAATCAGGAACTACGAGATAAATAAAAATATGCCCCGATTTCAAAATTAATTTTTTCAATTTTAATATTGTGTACAAATTGTAAGTCAAATTACAAGATCCGAGATACAAAATGATTATGCTTACAAAACATTTGTAAGCATAATTTTTTGTTTGGTTATAAACACTTTATTTCGTAAGTAACTAACATGAAAGAAATTCTCAAATATTTTTATCAAATTTTACCGATAGTAGTAGTTGTTAGAAATTAAATTAATCCTATTTTTCAAACTAAAATTACTATAAAATTAATTACTTAGATTTTCGATTTTTCCTAAAAAAAATTACAAGAAACCTTAGAAAGTTTTCAGACATTGTTTGGGTGTTAGCTACATTATTCTTAGATTTTTAAAAGATGAAATAAGTTTGGTTGTAGTGTTTATATCGAAGGTTTACTACAAAATAATTGCGAAAATAGTAATAAAATATAGGTGCAGACAATAATCGATGATTAAATGACGATCGCATTTATAATTTGGTAGCGAATATTCCAAGCGATTAATTAAATGGTTTTAGAAATAAAATCCTTAACAAAAAAAATGTGTGGTTATGAGTGATTAAAGGACAAATGTGGATTTTGAGCATGGATTTTAAATGGAAATGTAGAGGAATCAAGTTGACGAAACTGCAAAAACAATTAATAAAAATTTAAATGACTACTTAATGTTAATAGTTGTTAAGTAATCTATAGAAGCTATACCTGCGTAAAGATTAGCAAAAAATTTAAAAAAATGATTTTAAAAATAAAATATGTCTAACAAAAAAAATTTCAATTTAAATCCAATCTTATCTACTCCTTGACTTTCTTATTCTATATTTTAATTAAGTTTTAATCAAAAGTTAACTTTAAATGAATACACTAGATAGCGTTAGATGTACTAACAGGGACTTATCAATAAGTTTGGTTTAATTTTCATACATGCATTCATTTTTTAAAGAATCATATCTCCTAATAATAAAATCTGCACTCATACTTAAAAGTTTTCAAATTCTAAATGCTACTAAACCGCTAAACACAATAGTTACAATTCTTTAGTACGCATTTTGCAATCTAAAGCTAGACTAGTCAATACATCTTATTTAACTTTTTAATGTATGTAGCAGTGTCTGTAATCTCGTACGCGCTGATTCGTGAATGAAAAAAAAAAAAAAAAAAAAAAAGAAAATATATATATATATATACCCATGTATGTATGTATAAGTACAACATAAGCACAATTAATATAATATTATTATTTAAAATTTATTCGAGGCTATAATGATATAAAGAATTAACTAATTAAATAAACTACAGTTTGGAAATCGGAAAACCAAAAATGCTGTCACGATTTTTGGTAGATTTTTCCAATCAGTAGATTTTTCATCAGGATTTTACTTAGTATGGTTCAGTTGAACTATAATAAATATTATTATTTTCTACAAACCGTGTTTACTATTAACAAATTTGATAAAAAACGGTGATGGTACCTTTTTTTTTTAAAAGAAAAAAATTGAAGATGGGAAACTGTAGCAAATATTATGTCTCAGATGTAATTTCTCAATTCAATTTAAATATTAGGCAAATTATATATCATTATGTGAGATAAAAATGTATTAGTGACTTTAAAAATAAATATCGCGATAAACAGAAAAATTATTCATTTTTCAAACACTTACGCGACTTAAAAAATTAAGTTCATGTATTTCACAAAAGTGATGAAGTGGTGATTCGATAAAATTATGAAGATGTCATATCGAAGGGGACGTCGACAATTCAGATAGTAAGTAGTGGGCACAAAATAGCATAACGATACCTTACGCGCAAAATTAGCAAGAGCATTCATTAGCATTCACGTGCAAGAGGCACGCGAAGACAGTTTTCACTTTCGTCAAAAATAACTAAAAAGGATAATCGAATCAGTAGAAATGAAACGATAATACAAACAATTAATTTAACCCCAATTATTTCATTTGTTTTCATGTTTTATCGTTCGCCGGTCTTATTTACTAAGTTGTCACGTTTACGACGTTCGCATTTGTTACGTTGAACATAAAGTAAACAAGGTCGGCGAAAGAGGCGTCTGAGAACACCATCTCGACGCTGTCCGCCCCGGTGAGCATGCTTGAATTATATATGTAAACATTAGTGCGGGGCGCCTCAGAGTAGGCGTGTACATATGTACGTAGGGTTGCTTGCGCCCTACTGTTTTAAGTTTATTGCACTTCTACCACTTGTGTATGACTCCTGTGTTATGTTTAAAATAAAAATTTCGATGAAAAAAGCATCAGCTGAAAAAGCGAAATTCGTTGGGTTTTGACTAGCTGTGTTATTTAGATTGTTAATGAAAATGTAATAATAGGAAATAGTTTACGAGGCACAAATACAACAATTACTTTTCAATTATTCAAAAAGTCTTTTTATTAATTAACACTGTGATTTGAGAAAAAGATCATGAAAATTATGTATGTATTTTCGTGAAGTAAAAGAACGGTATCTAATAGACGCTTGGTAGAAGCTTAATAAAATTCAAATTATTTTTTTTTAAGTAACTTCGCGCCGTCTTCTAGAACTAGTCTTTTATAATAAGAGTAGTTTAGATATTACTTTTGTTATACGATCTTATGTATCTAGTTATCTAGTTAATATATGTATCTAGTTAAAATGGCTTACTTACCAAGGCCGAAGAAGACAGATAAAAAAGAAATAAAACAACAATAACGACGAGATTTTGATTAATGAATGCATTAAAATTGCAATGAAATGCATCATTTCTTAAAAAAAAACATTCGTCCAAAACAAAGTGATGTTTCATGAAAATACTGTATCATGAGCGTATATGTTGAAATAGAGTTTTGCTAATTTTCAGACTTCCGTAGCCAACCTTATAATTTCGTCGTGTCCGTCTGTCTGTCCATTTTTTTATTTTACAGTCTTTTTACTCGCAGGTTATTAGTGCTATAAAGCTGAAATTTGGCATGATTATTAATATTTGTAATGGCTAAAAAGTAATGAAATATAATCTTAAAACATTTTTTTAGAAAACTCTATAGATAAAGGGAGAGGGGAGAGGTTTTTCGCACACGCCTTTATGCAAAATACCATTAAATAGGTCTGCCTAAAATATAGGATGCACATCATAGACACGTTTTAGTTAGAGTTTTAATCTTTTAATTTTACCTCCACAATCAAACCGCTAATTTTGAATATTAGAAAATAATTTACGGTACTAGTGTATGTAAAGAAATTTGAAGAAAAATGATCACACCTGATTAGCTCTACTAGTTTGAGTAATAGTCGATCAAATTAAGACATTTAGTTGGTTCTGTAAAAAGTTCATAAAGACTCCACGCAAGCGATTTAAATCAATGCCAGAGATATTTTTCATTATAATTTAAAATGTATATTATGCCTGCGAACGATGTACTAGGAAAAATATTTTCCAATTTATATAATGAAAAATAACATTATTTGAACATGCAAAATATTGTTATTACTGTGAGAGACAAAATAGGCAACATTTAATATCAATACTATGTACCTTTAAATGTTTATATGTGCATAAATATGAATGGAACCCTCATCGATCGAGCTCTACTTGTACTTGTCAGGTTTTTTTCTAAATATGAAGGGAAAATGTTAGACCAGATTCCAAAATTACATTTATTTTGTACATTTATTTAAACTAAATGTTTTAAACTAATTTTGTTAAAGCTTTTGGGCCAATTTTGTTGATTTACGAATATAATATAGAGTTTAATCTAAGGTACCCTAGGACGAAGTTTCATTCGTATCGTATAAGGTATGTTACTTTCCGAATGTCGTGCATATAAGTATGTGTATGGGTGGCATATAAGTGTGTATATATATATGTATATATATATATATATATATATATATATATATATATATATATGTATATATATATATATATATATATATATATAATTGTAGCCGAATAAATTCTGTATATGGTAAACATTTAAGCGTAAAGTAAGATAACACAAACCAGAAAACTTTGGTTTAATACATTTGTCTGCCTGTCTGTATGTTAATTTGTTCGTCAATCACACAAAATCTACTGAATGAATTTTGATGATATTTGGAATGGTAATAGTTTATACCCAAGAGGAACGTATGAGAGAGAGAAAAAATTGTTTGTCCACATATATGTAGCTGTAAAAAATTGAAATCGCGAATTTGGCCGTAATTTTTTCGAAAGGGATAACAGTTGTGATTAAACGTTTTGAACGATGAAGCTATATGATATTTAGCTCATTAAAATTACCAATTTCCAAGTACCAAGTCCATACTCAATATATTAATATTTAGACAAGGGTTTCCACCACAATATATTATACAGAACAATGTAATATTTTTAACCGTTAGAAGGAATTAATTTAATTTGGAATAAAAGGAACTCTAAAATAAATAAAGCACATTTGTGATGAAATTAGAACACAATCATAAATTAGAACACATCCGCAATGTATTGACGAATTCAAAACCTGAATTCAATTAACTGCTATATTTAACTACCAAAGTTTTTATTTGTTTTGTTCGTGTATTTAGTTGGTGTTTTTGACTTTATTTGTTAAAAATATTATCAAATATATATGCAACAATAAAAACAAACGTGTATTTTTCTATTTTATTTTCCTGATTTTACCAAAAATCTTGTAATTCCCCGAAACAAAGTCGTAACCCTAGTCATAACTCGAAACAATGAAGATTCGTATTCGATTTAATGTGATCTACTACGTGTTCTTGATTATTTATACAATGTTTTTATTCTCGTTTTTGATATTTATCAACATATAGGTGTTGATTTTTTAATTTTGATAATAGGGTACAAGTTTGATATTTAATTTGTAATTAATAAATGACTATCCATGTAACTTAGTTATGGAAAAAATTCATTTAAATTTTAATTGTCTTCCTTCGAAATTTAACCTTCTAGCGGAAAAACTAATTAAAACAAAAATTAATGCGATATAACATAAATGTTAAAATATATCAAATGAACGATATCCCGCTAATATTAAAGTCTTTTTTAAATGGGATGAAACTAGGTCTTTTGATTAAATAATACAATTTTAAAATAACAACATATCGACAGATGGTGTAACGTGTATATTAAATCAATTACTCACAAGTACCGAAGAAATACTGAAACTTCGTTTAAAATTATTCGTTCAACATTATAAAAGTAAACGTTTTTAACTATGAAAGTTTGTAAGCGAATCTCGCAAAAAGGACTAGACAGATTTTTATGAAACTTGGTACACCCATTGTTTATGATTCGAATTAACATGTAAAATCTATTTAAATTTGCTACTATAGGAAGGCAATCCATAAAACTTGATGACAACAAAATTGTGGGATACAGTTTGGTATTGCGGCGCCGAATAAGTAACCTATTTAGATTTAAGGTATGTTTTTGCGTATTTGGAAGTTGCCACGCCGTGTAAATTTACATTCAATGAAGTTTCAATACTCATTTAAGTCAATCGATAAATTTCAAAATCTATCGATTACATATAAAAAATAAAATTGCAAATTTGTTATATTGACGTTGAATGGGGTTAAAATTAACAATAAAGAAAGTCAACATAATGTTGTCTTATATTCATTTAAAAGCCAGCTCAAAATACAGAAGCCGTTTTCAAACAAAATGTACTCAATACTAACAAGGAAATCTCGGCAGCATAACGGGAAATTTATGCGGGTCAAGCTACGGGCTAAAGCTGATATGCAGTAAACCACTTAGTATTTCATGTATATTTCTACAAGAATTGTTATCATACTATCTCTGCCATTATAACCGATCCCAGTTGAATATATAATATAAGTACTATAAATATCACTAAGGTGAATAATTCACAAAGTAACTCATACTTTATTATCTTTTTATCGTTACCAAATAATTATTTCACCATCAGCAAAAAGTTTAAACTTAAGTTGCAAGTATAAAGCACAAAATTGCTAACATAAAGCTTTTTGTTCTATCGTCTTCAATAAAAAACTTTATCTTTATTAAGCTGTAATTACACCAAAGTTACTAAGTAGCAATTCAGTCTAGAGACTATCGGCAACAACTACGTAGGGACATCACTCTAAATTAACTCAATTCGTGAAATAAATATTAACCGTTAATTAGGTTACAAAGAACGGGCCTTATAAATACTTCTAAGGACGCAGTCCTTGCGACACGTTTGGTTTACGTAATCCATTAAAGCGTAATTGCGGGTCTATCTTGTAGTTTATTTCAAATTTAATTATTCATTTAATTTAAAAATAGGTTGAAATATTTCGGAGCAGATGTCTTTTATGCTTAATAATAATTTTTATACAGCAAAGCTCTGAATATAAAGATTCCTTCTGATTTTTATAACATAATATTATAATATATTCAATACCTATGCTATTTTAGTAATGGCTTGTCACATTAAGCCAAAGTGTAAGTTACTAGGCTTGCTAAGATATATCTAGTGTTTTGAGATTTACATATAGTGAAAGGTATTTCTGTATTATATACATATTGTATTTCGTATGTGTCTGATGTAATACATTTTTGCATCAAACCCTTATATTAATATTTACATTTTATTTGACTTAACTACTTTAAGAAATAATATCAAATACAAAAACCGAAACAAATTAATAGCTTATATATGTGTGTTTATTTCTGTGTAAGCGTGTGTATTGTTGTGTGTATGTGTGTTTGTATGTTTATACCATATACCTATATAAGTACGTTCCTGGATGCCAAATGAAATACCATGTCGATAAGTGATAAAAACGGTTTCAATATTTACACGCGTAATAATTTTTTTTAATAAAACCAGAGCCATTCCTTTATTTTTACCATTTTAATATGCTTTAGTCTATTTTTATAAAAGGAAATACAACATTAATGATAAAGAGGTTTGTGTTATTTGATTCACTCAAAAAAAAACAAACACGCAATTATATGGTATTTAAAAATTATTTATAAAAAACACACACACAAGAATATGGTATTAAATTTTCTTTTAGCCTGATTTAGGAAGGAAAACAAAAGAATCTCCAAAGTGTTTACAGAATATTTTCACGTTTGTGATTACTTATTTGTATACAAATATAATATTACTTTTGTTGAAAATGGTAAAAGACTTTTCCTTATATAGGTTTTTTAAATATTGAATATATTTGGCGTTAATTTTGTAGAAATTCATTATTCACAATTAAATGAAACTACGTGATGTAGTATTATTTCTGCTTTCTTTAATTTCTTTACCACGACCTAGGTTTCGTTGTATTACATCTTCAGTCCCACCTGAAGATGTTGTAATACAACGAAACCTAGGTCGTGGTAAAGAAATTAAAGAAAGTAGAAATAATTTTACATCACGTAGTATCATTTAATTGTGGATAGCTTTTTTACATTATTTCCTGATTAATAACTTCTGTGCATCTAAACTATTGGTTTCAAAGCATATCATGGTATAAGGTTTTTATTAATACCAATATCTTAAGCTGCAGTAAACTCCACGTATTATTCACTTAGACTGTTTTTATTCGTTATATTACTCGCCTTAAAACAAACAATGGGCCTAGTAAATACTTTTTATCATAATTGTTAGCCATTAAACTCAAATTCCAGTCCCCAATAATAATATTGACATAATATTTACCTAAATCACTTTAACGATATTACCTATGTTCTAATATAAGTTATGCCAATAACATCAGCTTATCGCTAACAATAATACAAAAGTATAGTATGATTGCTAGAGTGCTAGCTACTCCCATTAAATATAATATCCCGATTTCTTTACTAGTCAACCGTGATTACCTTTAGCGATTAAATAAGATCTTACTTGAGAATATTAAATATTAATAGCATTGGAATTACCTGATAGCTTGAAAACATAATTTTTATGTACGGAAACGTAGTGAAAATTACTTTATTTAAATTAAAATTTATTTGGTCAATGTATTTTTAATAATAAAGACAAGGAATTTTTTTAACGATCTTTATTTTTGATGACTTTGAGAAAATTTACTGGCAACGAACGAAACCTAAAGATTATTATTTCCCTAACCGTCTAAATATATTTTTTAGAGTCTCTCTTAATTTGGTACCCAAAATTTCTTGATTAAAGAATAGTAGTCGATTAATTATTCGTCATTCTTTAAATGGATGCGTAACCCATGTAAATCATTTATTACTCAGCAATCAAGGTACCATTTTATCAGTAGACTCTCTATTTTCCTTTGTTTGTAAGATTCTATCAGATTTGTACAGAATGTAATCATTTTTGTAAAGTGTCATTTGTCTTACATGAATTTCAATTGCTGATATATATTATTATTAAAGACATTGCGACAGTTAGGATAAAGCTCCTCATACTGAGTACCGCCGTCAGATTCATGGTCGTCGCTTGTTGACTGCGAGAATATTTCATGAAAATAAACATCTATTTCAGGATGAAGTAGTATTGAGTGATGTCTGAATTAAAAGTGAGCCAGTGCGTGCCAATGAGAAGCATGCAAAATGACATATCCTCAGCTAAATTTGTAATTAACTTTGTTCTTTAGCCAGACCGCAATCCATTGGACTATTTTCCATGGAATATTTCAAGTAGGCGGTCTATGTGACTACAAGATAATGAACAACAATAAAGATATAAATTACACCATGTGTCTGAAGTGATAATAATAACGAAAGAGCATCACTAAGATTAAGAATATTTTTTTAAGGAGATGCTGGTTACGCATAATAGCTGGGGGAAGGCATTTTGCATTTACTGTAATAAAAATTTTGCATTTATTGTAATGAATTGGCTTAGTACCAAACAGTTATACATTTTTTGGATCCGTGTGACTGAAAATGTTTTTGAAATAAAGTTCTACAAGTTTGCCATACATTTTATTTTAGACAAGCGTTGTTCAGAAATCACTGTTCATGTTTTGTAATAAAAAATACATATGTTTCAGCGTTTAATTTTTGTATTGCCAATAATAACGAATGAATAACGTTTTAATTAGAAATACGAATAGTGTCTTAAAGATCTTGAGTAATAAAAAAGCAGAAATAGTGATAATACCTAATAAAAAAATATTTTTTTCATGTGCAGTTAAAAAAAATGTAAAAATCATATTTCTACTACTATTAATCCTAGGATAATAAAACTGATTGTTTAGTATGTGTAATAACCCCCTCTATCAGCGACATTTCATTGGTCTATTCTTTATGGAACAGCTGTAGACAAAAGTAGACAAAATAATACATAAAATTATACTGCAAAATAATACTTTATTCATACAGCCCCTAAACAAAAGACTTCGTCTGCTTAGAAACATATGCGCATGATTCACGAGCCAATTTGTCACATCCCGTGCACTTTAACCATACTTAATTTGGTTAGGACCCAGAGTGTTGTCATCGCAATAAATGCAATGGCACTCATCAATGTTTATACTGTGGGTTTGTATCGAACCAAACCTTGCTCACTGCTGGAACTGAAATCCAAAGCTTTCTGAACTTCTTTCGCCTTTATTTTTCGCAGGAGATGGAACCAATTTTCATGTCATCTCTTCCATATTTGGTGTGTAAGTTACTAGTAACAATGTCGATTTTTTACTTGGTTTTCGTTCTCCATGGTCAGCCACTTTTGGTCCTTTCGTTACAGGCGATAACACATTGATCAAAATTGTAACACTCTTGAAAGTCATTCCTATATTGGAGCCAGGTAACCTCCAAGGTTGTTGCGGCAGAAGAAGTACTTTTTCAAGTAGTTTTTTCAACTGTTACTTGAGATATTGACGGTATGGTTAGACAGTACAGTGGGACTAGTTTTTTTTAACAAATATTGTTATAAATGAATTTTGGTTATTTCCGCTGGTGTAAACAAATGGCCAGGGAAAATATTGGGATGAACAAGCTACAAATCTGTTTCTAATGTCATTAACTGAATTTTGAACGGCGGTAACTCTTAAGGTTTTTTATAAATATATAGTTTATTAGGAAGTAGGTTACAATACTGCCTGGATGATTTTTGAGCCAATTGATAAATTCTTGTTTGAAATATATTTTTGTAAGTTCATAAAAAAGGGACGTCTAAAGGTCGGAGGCAATGTATGTGTGCTGGCAAGCACAACAAACTGATGCCGTATTCATTTGCGAATATTAAGGTCTTGATGCCTTTACAACTTATATGGTCGTCTACAATCAAGAGCACTTTATTATCACGACTTGCTTTTGCATGAATTTGAAAATAAACCAACTGTTTGGAAAAAAATAGCAACCTAATTCCAGTGCAACGCTAAAAGCGCCAGTTGGTTCTTCATCAATCAATCAATTCCTATTTCATTAATATTCTGGGGTAAATTAAACACGGTAAGATGTAATGTTCATTGGCAGTCATGCAACAAACAAATATTATATGAAGCCCCTTTTCCATACCAGTTAAAGCTCCAATCTGCTTCCGCTCTGTAGCAGCAAACACTTCTTGATTTCTTTGAACTCTTGATAAAGCTGATTTATCGACATTATAAAGCATGTGTGGAGGAATTTTATTTATTTAAACAACTTACTTACAAGTATCAACAACCATGCCACTTGGGTTTTTTGAATGCTTGGGCTTTAGCAGCAGAAGTCGCTTCAGGTTTTCTCAGAGACATGTCCGAATTTCCGCGTCTAAATTCATATAGCCATTCCAGATCTGACATTTTTGTTCCGTTGTAAAAATTGTGCGTAATTATATTGACCTCTGCAAACTATTAAGCTAACTTCCTTGCGCGTGAACCCAAATGTTTTCTTTTTTAAAAGCTCAATATATTTTAACAAATTTGGGTTCCATCTTCACAGTGAAGATACACTTGAACTACCCCATACCCTTTGTGGTTGGTTCTATGGTTGTGTTTTGTCCAAGAGCAAGTCTTCTTAATATTGTTAATGGAATACCATAAATTTTTAACGCTTCTACACATTTTTGGAATACATACATTTTCAACCGTTCATAACAGAGAAAATAGCAGTATCCATTGATATTTTATTCCAGCTCAATCGGTCTATTTTTCTGGAGTAATTTTACGCATTTTGAACAATTCAAGAATAAAAGGAATAATAAGAACTATATTCGATTAAACGATACGTCCTATGTCATTTTATGTACGCAAGAGTTATATCATTTACTCACCTTAAAGCTTTGGAGACTAAAAACCAAATGCAAAAAAATTAAATAATTGAAGTTCCAACACTTGTTTGTACTTATTTAAGCCAATGTAAGAAACACACTAATTACAGCTATAAGAAAGAAAGTTTATCTTACTTTTGCGGTGAAACAAAATGCGTCTAAAGAGATCACATGGGTGCACAATATCTTTATACGTTTCTCTGGCGATTATTGCACGAACCACATAGTTTTGCAGAAAAGATCGCTGTGTCATTTTGTATCCCTCTCCTCTACGACCTCTCCTCTTGAAGTTCAAGTCCTTCCTTTAGGACGATGCAATTTAACAACAAACATAGTAAAAAAACTCATCGTTTGGGTATAATTCATTATTTTATGTGAAGGGTGTTAAAACATGAAAGACTAAATACATGCTACTATTGAACCGTCAACATTATTTTACTGAATGATGTGTTATTGTGAATGTGTGGATTTAATGATGGATTAAGAGATGGACAATGTTTATTTCTTGAAGCTTATTTTGAAAACGGTTGGACCAATTAGCTTGCATAATCGGGCCGAAGAAAACCTTAGTCGCTCGTACTAATGCATTTTAATATCTATTCCACAAAGATTTTTGAACAGGCCTAGTTAATGAAATATTAGTTGGGTCTTATTTTTTGGGTGGAAACTTAACACGGACTTATTTGTATTTTTTGCAAAATATTTTATACGACCATGTTTTATGCCACATATTAATATATTTTTACGAGAATATTGAAATGATACGTTTGGAGGCAATGCACTGACATCTATGGATAACTTACCGCTAAGATCACCACATCACCTGCAGTATTAACCACCAGCATTTATATAAACTCCTGTAGAATTAGAATAGAAAATATTCCAGGCTATAGACGTGGTCCGAGAAAACTTACATAATACGGATTTACTCCGTGAATTACAAAGATATTTTAATATTGCGTTAGAGCCAAGAAGGACATTTTAAACTAGTACGCAAGTACTTTAAAAAATTTGGCAAATATTTATAGTGCAATTTCATCGATTGAAAATTGTTAGTTTAATTGATTTTTACATTAACAGCATGTATTATCACACTCAGGTCGGTATAGCTCTTTTATTAGTTCATATAAATAAAAATAAAAAAAATATAAGGAAGGAATTTAACTATTACGTTGGATAGTTCCAGGACACTCAATTACCTACTCCAAAAATAGTTTTAATATCCTTCTAATTGGTGCGGTTTTTCTTGCATGTCGTAAAAGTACTTGAGATTATTCTAGTATACTTTATACTAGAGTATTTTCAAAAGTTATTCGTAATCAAAATTATATGTTACATTTTCTTTTTCCCAATCCTTTTCAGTTCTATATTTGAATCGTATTATCGATCATAATACCGATAACTTCTGTCCTAAGTATTATATCGATAATATTCATGGCAGCAATAAAGTTTTTTTTGTTATTTGTTTAAAAAGCAAAAACTATTAGACGTGGAAATATTGAAACATGTGGAATATGCAAATGTATTTCATATCGTAATATATTAGTACTACAGAAAAAATAGATCTGGAGAATAAAGCAATTTTAATAAATATTTATAAAATTTTAAATAATAAATTGATGAAAAGTAATTTTTGTACGCTGAAATATTAATTAAAAACATTAAACCTAAATTGGACAATTTCTTTACGAAACGATTGAAAAAATTACAAAACAATAAAAATTATTTTGAGTTAGCTCTTTGCTAAACATTTCTCCAAATTTTAATTTTCTGAATACGTTTTTTTTTTCTGCATGAAATTCTTACTAAAAATAAAGCCTTTATAAGGGGACTATGAGTATATAATTTCTTTACTTCGTCCATTTGTCGTAAAATTGATTGATCATTGAGTCTCTAAGTATTATTGCGCCACATAAATGGATAATAAGAACGAGAAATGGCTGCTGTTTTTATAAAAAAATGATATGCGACGAGCATCCAGTGCCGCTGGATGCTCGTCGCATATCGTTGCCTTTTGTAGGAAGAAGTAATATTTAATGTAATTTAATTTTAATAACAATTAATTTATTTTCTATTAATAACAATTAATTCGCTATTAATAACAATTAATTTATTTTCCTTATTTTTATAATAACCTAAATGAATGGAAAGGAATGACAAATATTATGAAAAAGTTACATTTTTTTAAACGCAGAAAGGATTGACACCATAACTGGTTCCAGTACTCGAGTACCTCCCAATGTAATGACAAAATATAATAAGACCATAAGCTGAGTGGGCATTTCTATAATTATTAACTGCAAAAAAGGCATTTAAAATGAAAAAAATTATTAACGCAGTTAACCATAAAAAAAAATAATTTTGCAAAAACTTTCAGACTTAATCGAAATTTTTACTTTTACTGTTGTGAAAGTGCAGTTGTTTTAAATTAACATTGTTGAAGATTAATTGATGAAATAAAATCAAGTCACTAATTAATAAAAAACACTTCTCAGTAAATTTTTAGCTTTCTGCAGTCTGAATTACAGTTTAATTCCTCTAGTGGAATAGTCTAAAATCATCATTAATATGTAAATATGAGGGCTATATAATCCTTGACATAGTTAAATTACTATATTTTATCACTTGTATAAATACTTATAAACGTGAAAGACATCAATATAGTTGCTTCTCTTATTCAGATTTTTAAAAAAATATTTTCCATGTCTCATAGGTTTGAATCTTAAATTAAAATTGCGAGGAATTTTGAAAACCACAATTGGATTAAAATTTTTATATAAACGAATAGCAAACCAATTACACGTATACTTCTCACAACCAGCTAAAAATTTAATTCAAGTATTTGACTGATATTCATACTAACACGTAGCTTACGAGAAATTTGAATGAAAAAAAATACTGAGATCTTTTTGTGCGTTTTCAAACCAAATAGTTTTAGACAGTTAATTAAATTGTGTTCCAAGTAATTCTAATCCATTTTGGTCTCGATTTTACTGCTCTACTTTTAGGCATCGCATATAAACAGTAGTTAGTCATTTTTATTAACGGTTTATGATTATTGCACACAACATACAAAAAAATATGAAAAATAGAGGAGCGTATATAAAAATTTATGGGAAAAGTCAACAAGTATCGTAATATAAATGCTTTATCGTAACTGCTCACCTTTTCTGGTAGAATTTGGTGTGAAAATAAAACGTGAAAATATGTGGAAGATATAAATTATGATATAATATAAATAGATGACGTAAATATACAAACGGGAGCCATTGCAAAAGACACACAAGTCGCAAAGGATAATGGAATATATGTATATATTGGCGATAAAGAGCAGGCACTCGTATACAGCAGATATTTCTCCGAATCAACAGCCTTATTTACTAGCATAGCGATAGCATTCTACCGTGTGAGTAACGTGAGAATAATTCATTATATGTAAATTATTAAGTCGGTAGTATTTCCAATTTAAAAGAAATTTGGTTAAATGTACAGTGAGATGTTGCAAAACTAGAAATTTTCTAAACACAATGTTTTCGAAAACGTTTATGTATTTAATTTGACTTTCCTTATATCTTAAATTTAATTTAGGCAATTATAATAAAGCATCCATATCATGCTTTCAAAATAAATATCCTATCATCTCTTGAGTGTGTCATTTTTATGAAAATTTGTTTCATATGTAAATTACGTTGTAGTATAGTAATTATTGAAATACGTTGGCCGATGCACTCGAAAGGTTTTTGTGTCATTTATACAGTGAGAATTATCCTGAATAAAAAGGTAAAACTATCACCTAAACTATACTTGAAACTATCACCTAAACTATACTTGAAACTATCACCTAAACTATACTTAAATTGCATGTTCAATTATTTTGACTTCTATTATTGTTAGAGTTTTATTGCCTTGGGGTTAATTTGGAGTGGACCCGATGTTTAATTTAAATTTATAAAATTTTAAGATTTTCCTTATAATACTTATTTGTTAGATATTTTTAATCTCTTGAGTTTTGATGTAGGTCTATTGCGCATTCCGTTTTTAACAGAAGAATCCTTTGATGACAGAAAGAGCTCAATCTTCTAAGAGAACTACTTCTCACTCAAAACATTTCATATAAGATTGTTTTTCTTCGATGTGTCTGAACGATTAAAAAAACGTAGCTCGTTAGCGATGACCAAGAACTATAAGTAGTTCTTGACGGGTCATGACGCATTCCGCGCCAGTTGTCTTAAAAGATAATCTGGCACATTATTGCAGTTTAGAAACGCAGGATATGGAGCACGTGTTTTTCTACGGCAGTGAGTACAGCGTTGGGCGTAAAATTATATTGGAGAGCATGCGTCCTAATATTAGTGTAGAATCCCGCGGAGCTTTAGAATCTTATTTATTTAGTCATCATGATTTAATTGAGAGTGGGCGACCATTGAGTCATTTAAAGTGTATCCAAAATGCTTTCTCGGTAAAATAGAAGTTCTTACAGGATACAATGCGAAGGAACAATCATTAATCTAATTAGGTGGAAGCGCTTGATGGTAGATATGGAACACTTTTATGCGACCTTTGGAGATTCTCTCTGTTATTATAAGGGAGGGATCCTACTGGTCACTGGAAGTATCCTGAAATAACCCAGACAGAAGGTGGGAATCAACCCTTTGAGTGTAATGAAATTTTGAGAGATATAGTCATGAAAACTACATTATTATATTCCAATAGAAACGGATGTACAATATTTTTTAAATATATGGGGTTACTATCAATATTATCAATATTATGAAACCTTACATTTTTACTTTTTTTGATCACTTATATTTTAATCAAATGTCCTCTTCGCAATCGTTTAGTTCTGAAACTTGAAATTTATCGTATAAAATTTTCAGTTCGGATGTCAATTATTAAAAGCTGTTTTTTTTAATTTGAAACCATAAACCCATATTCGCACAAATTACTACTTTAATTTATAACTATATTCTAGGTGTAAGTCAATGAAAATTTCAATTTGGAATTTAGTGTCTAGTACGTAAAACTTATAAACATAATAAATGCTTTGCTTTGTGTTAAATGCGAAACTATTAACATGAAGAATTTAGTCCGTGAAAATTATAAACATAATGGACGCTTGTGAACATATTATAATTTGTTTTTAAGTCGCAATATAAGATAATGAGAATAGCTCTGCCGGCTAACGCAACTTAACCTGGCGTTTTTTTCAATTTTTCTTTTATTTTGCACAGAGGTAAATAGTTCATCATCTATGAGGGATATCGGAAAAAGCAGATTTATCTTCCTTGAGTCATTGGGTTCAAAGTTTAGCTATATCATAGGATAGTACACCTATATTCATCGTCACACATATTTGCTCGTTTTTTCATTTATTATTCGCCATAAACAGTATTCATGAAGCAAAAGTACCCCACGCGATATTTTCATATTTTGGTTATTTTTTAATCACTAAAATTAGCTTGCTATCCAAACAAGAAATGGAAGTGAAGAAGCTCCACTTTTTATAAACCCTATATGAGACGTTCAAAAATTGTTTATAGTATTTCGGAAACTGCTAAAAAAGTATGATGTTTGTTAACAGTCATCCTAATATTAATATAAATACAGAAAAGGGATGGAAAAGTAAAACAAAACTTGACGTAACGATACAAAATAAAAGCGGGATTTTTTAAATATTCCAAGAACGTAACTCGTTAATAAATTTCGAATATCAGAATAGAGTTTGTTGTAGAATTTATCAGCATATTCCTTAAACAGTGCGCAAAAATAGAACAATTTTTGGAAGAAAGAGTGCTGAGAAATTTGGGTTGTAATTTACACCTATAACGTGAGATGTATAATTAATTTAGGTGTAAATTTTCAGTGTTATGTTAGAGAATATATTTTATAATGAAAAATAACAGACATCTTTTCTATACATTGTTATTTCAAATTTCTCATCGTACCACCCTGAAAGGGCAATTTATTTTGCAACCCTCGAGCATAATTACTTATGGAATTCTATTTCCGATACGCGTTTAACTCTTTTTTTATTGATTCATAAGTAATGGCTTTAATAGACTTAATTTACAGTGCTATTGTGTTGAAAAAGAATATCATTGAACATACAAGAAACTTGAAAAATAAATTCTATAAACAAAATATAGGCTTCTAATTTTCCTTTTATACTGTGAGGAAAAGCTTGCATAGCTAGAAAGTAATACAAGTAACGGTTTTTGAAAATTAAGTTTAGAAAGTTTCAAGTTTCAACGTAAAATAATCATGCAACGATTTGTTACATTTCCATATAATTGAACATATTTTAAAACATTTTTTTTATTTTAAAAAGTTACTTTTTGCTGAATAATTACATCTAACTCCTTTGATTACTATCAATACATTGCTTATTAGTGAGTTACTTTGGTTAAACTTAAAATTAAATACAGCGGCGTAACAAAAATAAACTAAATATATCAGTAAGAATTATTTATATTAAAATTAAGCGTTTTAAATAAAAACTTTGATCGGCTTCATATAACGCACAGAAAAATAAAAAAAAACTTATAAAAATACGAGTACTTAGTAGGTGCTTTGCGGTACAATATCGTTTCCAAACATAACAAAATTAAGAAAATGCTTTTGCTCTTAGTTATATTTTAATTGGTGTCAAGTCGAATTTTATCATTCTCTTACCTACATGCGTACTCACACACGCATACAAGTATTATATTTTACTTGGCACTGAATTCAAAATCTGTAACAGTAGCAGTATCTTGTGAATTTGTTTATTTTTGAAAAATTTCTTGTACCGCAAAAGTTTCAAGTAAGTACTTTTATTTTCATTATTTTTATTTGTCACTGCAGATCTTATTCCATGGCTATTTAAAGTCAGTTAGTTTGTATTAAGATGTCTTATTCCTTTATTTTTAGTACCTTTGATACCTCTTCAATTGACAATAACAAAATCTAACGAATTATTTCCAAACATAACAAAATTAAGAAAATACTAATGCTCTTAGTGACATTTTAATTGTTGTCAAGTCGACTCTTATCATTCTCTTACCTACATGCGTGCTCACACACGCATATACGTATTATATTTTACTTGGCACTGAATTCAAAATCTGTAACAGCTGCAGTATTTTGTGAATTGGTTTATTTTTGAAAAATTTCTTGTACCGCAAACCTTCCAAGTAAGTACTTTTATTTCCATTATTTATATTGATCACTGCAGATCTTCTTCCATGGCTAATTGAAGTCGATTAATTTGTATTAAAATGTCTTATTCCTTTAATTTTATTTTTTTCCTTTGGGATATCCTTTGATATTGAAGGGATATCTTTTGATATCCCTTCAATTGACAATGTCAAATTCTAACGAAACTTTCATCGGGCAACATTGAGAGAAAAAAAAGTAAAAAAGAGTTGATTGTATCGTCGACGCGTACACGGGCATTGAGTGTGACAATATTTATGAGGAAAGTAATTTGGTACTTACGCTAAAATGAATATAAACATTTTAACAATTGTTCGAAGTTCACTTTTAGAAGTATATAAATATATATATCTATTCACAAATATAATTTATTCGCTATTATTTTATCAATAATTACAAGAAAATCGTTGACAATTTTCTTGAACAGCGCAACGACTTCCGTTAGTGACGTGTTCTAATGTTACATTGCATGTAAAAAGCAATCTCCTTCCATTCACGCGCCTGCCGCTGATAGAGGTAACAACACTGCCTGAAGAAAATATTGCCCAATGAATAATAAAGAACTGCAACGCCCTCCAGTTTGACCATTAAATAATATGGGTACTTTGTTTAAGTACATATACATGTATGCGTGTATATATATATATATATATATATATATATATATATATACATATATTTATATATACATATATATACATATTAACATATAAATATATATATATATATATATATGTTGTTTGGATCCAATACTACTTTTGGCATTACTTTTTATAGTTCTAACATTTGGTTCAGGTTTTAAACTACATAACGATATGTGTCATTTAAACTTTCAAAAAAATAGCCAACGAGGTAATTTTTGTAATGAAATTTTTTTTTAGATACAAAATCATACAAAAAGAAAAATATTCATACCAATTGGTTGATAAATGCCGGAGATTTAATAAATAATATACCACCAAATACAGCAGAATTCAGAACTCCCTTCTTTTACGAAATCGGTTTAAAAGTAGCGCTTTAGCAACCTCACTTTTCCACACTGGCACCTGCTATATGGCAGGCTACATTTGCACGCATAATCGCAGTATGCTCATCCGCTGGTAGCACCAACATCGTCTTCTTATATGCCTGCTTCGCCTATTTGTTTATTTTATGTTCAACGTAATTAATGCGAACGCAGTAAATGTGACAGCCTAATAAATCGTGGGGGGTGAACGAAGAATACGAAGAAAGGAATGAAATAATTGGGGCTAATTGTATTATTTGTACTATCGTTTTATTTATGTTTCATTCACCTTATTAATTTTAACAGGAAAATAAGTTAGAACAGCATCATTCTTATTAAAGACGCTATTATTTTTAGGAAGATAAAATTATTTGCAGATGTATACATGTAATTTAATTTTACTTCCTTTTGTTACGGTAGCTCGGTGAATTATCACGCTACAGAGAAAATTATACTTTTGTGATTACAATAAATGCGTCACTGTGAATGTTTCTTAAATTAAATGTATAAAAAGTACCAAATTCTGAAAACACAACTTTGCTTACTATCAAATTAGGTTAACTAATGCAACAGGACAAGATCATTTTTTTTTCGTTTATATCTTGTGAGTGAAGAAAGGTTGAACTATCCTCTATACTGCGTCACATAAAAGCGATATTTTCACAAAAAAATATTGTTTGTCGATAGTGCTTGATAGTAGTGATTCTGGTTTTAATTATGTGTTTGCTAATGTAAGCTTTTGACTTTCAGGAGACCTTACAATATTTTATTTTTTATTTATTTTCAACCTATTTAAGTCATACCCCTTTTATTGCTACCTTTTCATTAGATATTTTATATAAGATAGATATAGCAAAATATCATAGTAATCTGAAATAATTAGACTATAAGTAGCTTAGAAATAAAAAGAAATAGCTGGTACGTAATGCTACATAGAATTTAAGGATGCAGCCTGAAAAAATTCATAAATCCCAAAAACTAAGCCAATTAGCAAAAATTCTATATCCGATAAACTATTTACGTATGTCGCTCTATTTTGTCTAAAAAAAAATTAAATGGCGAATGTAATAACATTGCAATAACACCATGTGCGTGCATCACACTAGAACCAGTAATTTTAGAGGCTTTATCAAAATTTGCTATTTATACTATTTATACTACAGCACTATTCCTTATAGAGGCCTTTATACAAAATTGTTAGTGTGAGTGAATACGTAATATTAATTTTTTTGGAATACATTCACGCAAATATCTAGAACGATCGATCGGTACCTAGAATAACAAATAATTTCTAAACAGAAAGCAAGACTTTTCCAGTCCGTTTTTCTGTTTATATATTTATTGAACAATTGAAAAGGACATGGCTCGTTAGGAATGCTTCATAATTCTTTACGAGGCATAGCGCATTTTGCTCCAGTTTATCTTAAGAGATTTTCTGGCACATTACTGCAGTTTAGAAACGCAGGATATGGTCACGTGTTTTTTCACTGCTACTAGCATGACGACGTGCATAAAATTTTAGTGGAGAGCATGCGTCCTAAGGAAGGAAATCCAGAATCCATTTTGCACATGCAAACATCCAAGCCTATATAGCGAGATGTTGTTACATAAAAAAATAATTATCCAAATTGGATAATAAATTCCGAAGGTATGAGTTATCCTACAAAAAAAATATACAGAATTCAGAAGTTTATCAAGTTGGGTTAAGAGTAGCGCTTTAGCAATCGCGCCTTCCCACACCGGCACCTGCTGTATTGCGGGCTAAATTTGTACGTATAATTACAGCATGCGCATCCTCTGGTAGCACCGACATAGTCTTATTGTATGCCTCCTCGTCCCATTTGTTTATTTTATGTTCGACGTAATGAATGCGAACGTCGTAAATGTGACAGCTTAATAAATCCTGAGGGGTGAGCGAAGAAAACGGAGAAAGGATGAAATAATTGGAGTTAACTGAATTATTTGTGTTATCGTTTTATTTTTCTTTCATTCAACTTAATAATTTTAACAGGAAAAGACGTTAGAGCAGCATCATCCTTATGAAAATATTTTTGCTTCGTTGTAAAAATGCTATTATTTTTAGAAAGGTAAAATTATTTTGAGATGTACGTATGTGATTTCATTTTATATCCTCGTATTATGGTGAGTTATCGCGCCATAGGTGAAATTATTCTTTTATGATTAAAATAAACGCATCATTGTGAAATAAACTAAAAATATGTAAAATAAAAAGTAACAAATTCTAAAACCAAAAATTTTCTTAACGCAATAGGAAAAGAGAATTATTTTATTTCATGTATGTCTTATGTGCGATGGTAATGTTAATTATCCTATAGTGCAAATCCTCTATAACGCAGTTCAGGAAACTTTTTTGCTTGTCTGCATTGTTTATTTTTTACACAGCTGCGGATAGGTGGTATTGATTTTCGTTGTAATTGTGTGTTTGCTAATGCAAGCTTTTCACTTTCAGGAGACTTTGCAACGTTTACTTTTTTTTAATTTCAATCTCCATAACCCATATCTTTTCGATTTCTACCTTTTTATTTTATATTTTACATAAGAAAGCTGTAGTAATATTTCATTGCAATTTTAAATAAATAGACTATAAGTAGCCAAGAAATAAAAAGAAATGGCTGGTACGCAATACTTCGTAGATTTCAAATATGCGGTTTGAATTAATACACAGATTCAAAAAAGGAAGCCAATTAAGAGAAATTCAATATTAGATAAACTATTTATACTTTTCACTATATTGGGCCATGTCTGTGCACGTATCACACCAGAACTACTAAACGGATTCTAACAACACTTTTCACTTTTGTATTTTAGATATTTGATCAAAATATAGATTATGGTGCTACTCGTTATAGAAGTCTTTCGTATTTGAGGCTATATAAATTACAGCGTTATTCATTATAGCGGCCTTTTATACTAAGTTGTTGTAAGTGCCTTTCTAAATTTAATATTTTTGGGATATATTCAGGGGAATATCTGGGATGAAATATCTGGGATGATGGATCAGTACCTTTAATACCGAATATTTTCTAAACAGACAGTAAGACTTTGACCTGTCCGCTTTTCGATTTATCTGTTTGTTTGAGCATGATATAAAAAATGCTAAGCTAATTCAAATAAAACTTTTACAATGTTAATAATAATAACTAGAATTTAGTCAAAAGTTTAGAATATTATTATTCAATATTTTTTAAGAGACAAAATATTTAACGATAAGAACTTGCGCAGTAAAAACCGAGAATGTGAGTTTAACATTCTTGGTATTATATATCGACTTCACAAGTTCAAATTAAAATATGAGACACCTTTATTTCGGGCAAGTATACTTTTGAGTTGAGAACGTCGTTCAAACTCAGATTTAAGTTATTATATCCTGATCAAAGTGACTTGAGATGCAAATCATATTAGCAGAACGTAAACACAAGTAATTTTTTTAAAATAAATTAATATGTTTGAATTTTTCAACTACAGAATTGCGGAATTTTACTTCACTGACACATACCTCTAACTTGGCCGTTCTGGAAACTTGAGATCTTCCCCTCGTACTTTTTATGAGTAGATTAATTCCATAATGTTATAATTCAGAGTTTTATGGCACATAATTTATGAAATTTGTCCAGAGCAACATTGAATAATTTATTGATTTTCTTTCATAGCAACACTATTTTTAAATCGACAGATCGGTGGTTACACAAAACATATTTAAGAAACGCTATGATATCTATACCTTCTGGAATTCCATAATTGTATATTTCTCCGTGATTAAGTCTTATATGTACAAAGTACATACTTTTTCTTTATAGTTTGAAGTAAATGTAGTATAAGGCAAATAAGCTAGCATGACTAATTAAATTCTTTTTGCCTATGGGTTATTTATTATCCTATACCTTTATTTAATTAATCATAGAACGTAGCATTCATATATTTCTAGTACAAATTCATTTCTCAGTCCTCAGTGTTATTCCAGTTAACTTTACAATGTTAAATAGAGGTTACTCTATAAACACGAACCACTTTATGACTTAGCCATCAAATCGACCCGGTTAATAAAATGATTCCATTTAACAATTGCCATCCATGTGTTAGTCATATTAATGAAGGGAATACAGTGTTGAAATGAATAGCTAAGTTTTATTTTATAAAATAATAAAGCGACCTTTTTGCGTCATGTGAGAAATTTTACTATTTTTTATGCGATCTCCTTTATTTATGGAAATATTTTTCACTTTATTAAATACCTTAATTTAATTACGTCATAAAACTGGGTAAAAATCGTCGTATTTTTTTTCAATATAAGTGAATACTAAATTACGAAATTTTTATATTCTTCATCTTTATAATTTATTGTCTTCATTCTGAATGTAAATATTAACGTTACATAATTTTACATAACGTTACATAACTTACATAATTTTGAAGACGTAACAAATATCTAAATACATATTCATTTATTTCATTGATTTTTATTTTTAAGTTAAATATATTCAGGATTTTTTAAAATTATAACTAACTATAAGTATGAAATCAATAAAAATAATATTTTTAGAAAAAATTGTAATGACGAAGGCTGAATCAAAACGTTGCAAGTTGGAATATTATCTTTGATTACGATATATTTGTTTATGTACATTCTACGGGAATCAAGTTTCCGAGCACTTTTATTACTTCCAATGTACAAGCTATATAAAATATCTTTGAGCATCAAACAATTAAATGAGAATGTCATATCATTTTAGTTTTAAAATTTTAATAACCAATTTTCCTAGATACATTTTTCTAAGTCTTAAGAAATATGTTTGCAATTAATAAAAGTTAAAAAAATTTTATTTCTAAAAATGATAAAGAATTAATTTAATGTTCAAGGGACGTGGGGAATTAATAAAACAATTTATGTTTTAAAAAAAATCTATCTCTAACAAGGCAAGCTCTAAAAGACACAACGTTCGAATATAAAACAAAATTCACAAGTAAACACTTGCAAAGTGTCCACGTACGCTAATGGAGTGGCAATCCGCTGCGGTGTGGAGGATGCCACTAGCGTGTGTATGTGGGTCAAGTCGAGTCGCTTCGTGTCACGCCCGTGCCTGTCACGTTCGTGACGTTCTCCTTGCGGAAGTCCAACGTACGGCATGCTCAATGCAGGCAAGTTGCAATTTGGGTGGCGTTGGGATGCTTGATTACTGTACCTGGACTCTGTAGTTACTTTTTGCGGCATTTAGAGAAAATTGTTCGGCAATTAAACTACAAAGATCATAATAAATTGTGGGATGAAAATTGCACAAGTAATTATGATAAAATTCTTAACGAAGATTTAACTTCTTTTACATCTTTATGTTATTAATGGTTTATTAATAGGTTACACTCTTTAAGCCATTTTTATAAATTATGATTTATATAGTATTGGGTTGTCATTAGTTTTTTTTTCTATTATCAAATGGTTTACTCTACTTAAGTTGCAAGATATAATTAAATATCGAATTTAAAGTCACTGAGTTTCAGTTTTGTCTACATTTTGTTACTGACATTTCGCGCCATGAATTCTTGATTTAATTGGTGTGGTAAAATATATCGACTCCAAATATTTTGTATAAAATATAAATACTAAAGATGAAAACACCACCCTCCTATAATTATAGGAGGGTAGTGATTTCAACAGTTTTCGTTTATATTTTTATACATGAAAAGTTACGTACATCGGGATGAAAATTTTATTTCTTTGTTTTAATTAAAAAAAAAATTTTACATATTTCTACCAAAATGTTCAGTTTTCAAAATAAATTGAAAATTTAACCATAAATTAATTCTAGCTAATGAGCACTATATCTCTAATTTTATCTTTCTTATGTACTCTATGTAACAATTAACTCGAGATCTCTATTTATTACATCGAAAAATTTTAAAGTAAATAGTTACATATTTTAAATCATACGTTGTTTTTATTTTTCCCCATATTTAAAAAAGATACAAACTTTTTAATTCCACTAGTTGGTCAAATTCTTTAAAATGATAACTATATATATATATATATATATATATATATATATATATATATATATATATATGTACCATAATTACTCGTGCAATTTTCATCCCACAATTTATTATGGTCTTTGTAGTTTAATTGCCGAACAATTTTCTCTATATGCCGCAAAAAGTAACTACAGAGTCCAGCTACAGTAATCAAGCATCCAAAAATTAACAAAATATTTTGAAATTAAATAATCTTGAAAGTTTATTTTGTGGTCACAAATTGTTGACATCGTAATCGAAAACTGACATGCGGAAATAGAATAAGATTGATAATAAAGTAATTAATTAAAATTGTCTCTCACAAGTGTTATAAAGCTATAATTATAGTTCAAGTGATAAGTGAGAATATTTGAATAACCAATCAAATATACTCGGGCGGGCAATTTATTTTATATCACATACATATCCAACGGTAAATATATCGACGTAAACTTTAGGCTTGGAGTATCTGAAAAATATGATGCAACTAATATAGAAGAGAAGCATATGGTATTTTATGATTCCTCTGTAAGTGCAGCTGGAAACGAGGCAAGAGTGAGATCATAGTTTTTCAAACGATAAAACTTGTTAAAAAATGAAGTAGTATTTCAACCTCGAAACGATCTTTATTTTACGTCTTAAAAAACTAAAGTTTCGAAATAAAATTTTACATATTTCGATATCGTGGGCTGAAGAATTTTAAAACCATTGATCTTTGTCCTCGGCAATTTTATTCCGTTGAAATATATTGTCGTTTTATAAACTTCAGAATTAATGAAAGTCAAATTAATAGGTTGATGATATTTGACTCCATATTAATTGGCATTTTGCTGCAATTAACGAAACTTCCAGTGTTTCTGTTTTTTTTATTCTTGTAGGATATCTGCGATTAAAAGCTTATGAATTTTTTCAAATCGCATTTCTTCTTTTTTTTATTATGATTCGTTAATTTTTTTAATTTTTTTATCAAAGCTAACATAAATTATTAAATTTAGTTTTTGAAAAATAATGAATAATGAATTATGTAGATAGGTATAATATCATTCATTTTATTAATTATCCATATTAATAGATTAGTTTGGTTAAGCTAGCAGTTAGCTTGGAATTAATGGTTTTGAGAACTTTTCAAATGTATTATCAATTTATCTATTTAATATTTGTTGTTTAATCGTCAAAGACAGAAAATTAATAATTTTGAAAAATCTACAGGAAATATATTTGTGGCGATTACGTTTATTTGTATCCTAAAAGGGGTGAACCCTAAGTGAATTTGGGCGGTGGCTTATTTATTTTCTTGTTTTCTTTAAGTAATATCAAGAATTTTGTTCATTGTATAATTATGTTAAAACAATTTAATGAAAACAAAATAATGCAATACATATATCTTGATTATATATTAAATAATAACATAAAACCAAATGGTTAAAAGGAGACCATCCGAAAATTATTGTAATATATAAATATTCTATTCATAAATAAATTTATTTATAAACAGTAAAAAGCTTAAATACAATCAATTTGTGTCCGAATTAATCGAGTTAAACATAAGTATTTCTAAATATATATACAACAAAATGAGAAACTTGCTCTTATTTTTAAAGCTATTAACAAATAAAAACCAATTTCCGGAAAGTGTAATATAGAAAATATTCTAGAGTGCATTGCACCGTAAATATTTAACGAGAAACGTTACATATTTACGAATGTTCTAATATATGACTGCTCTGTTTCAAATTTCCTAACTTATTAAAATAATATCGATAGAACTTACAAAAAAAATCTGTCAAACACTAGTGGAAATCGCGCTACAAGGTTTTCGTACACATTAAGGCATTTACAAATATTTTTATTCCTATCAAACTATTTACAAAAAATTTAATTTTTTGGAACTAAAATATATATTGCTTACTACATCTTTTACAGTCGCGTATTTATAACATAAATACAAAGTTACAGAGTGTTTCCTTTACTTGTGCTCTAAGATCTTGACTCTTGCCAAATTTCATGATTCTAGGTAAATGGGAAATATTTTATAGATTTTGATTTATTTGTGAATGTATTAGCATTAGCATTGTGAATTTAGCCGTATTTTTAGTTTTTTTTATTATGTTGACTTGGAAGCTTGATTTTTTCAGCTCCAAGGTATGTACAACCAAGTAGTTGACATTAACTTTAACTTGATACTTCTATACGTTCCTGAGAAAGAAGGTCTTGATAAGACAAAACAGGCGGATGGAAAACCGAGTGATCCCATGAGGGTTCTTTTTTCCTTAAACATTAATACATAGCACAACTTGTGCAGTAACGTCGTAAACTTAAAAAAATTTTAAAAATATTTATATATCGCAAAACATACTTAATATACTTCCGAGGTCGCTAAAGTCCTTGTGATTTTTTTGTGAAAATACATGAGAATATCCTACTTAATTACGCTTTACACTTATAAAATTACAAAAAATTATAATAAAATTTTAAAAATAATAACCAATAATTGTAAATCCCTCTAGGCGAAAATACCTCTCACCTTCGAGTTTGGAATCGTTAAATGCTTTTAAAATATAAAAGTAGATTTTAACACTTGTGATATTGTTATACCAGATATGCGACGTATTTCAAGCTAGTAAACTAAACAGCAGAAACGATACACATATATTCGTACATAAACCATATTTATTAGCCGGAGCAGGTTCAGGCTGAATATATCGCGAAAGTGTTAATATAAGCGAGATGTGAGTTACCGTTATGGACGTCATGCATCGTGATAACTGGCTGCCGCACGCAAACTTGGGCGCGCCAACTGAGCGTAGGTTATTGATATTGCTGTTGAATACATCGGTACAGGAACGGAAGCTGCGTTGAATGAGAATAACTGACTGAATGATTTAGACGTAGGTACACACATTTTGGAGTCTTAATATAAGAGGATATTTAAGCTTAGTCGAAAACAAAACTTTATTGTGAACAAATATGGATTTGTAAAATTTGTATTCAAGCACATAAAATATGTCATCTCATTATTAACCAAATGGATGGAATTTGAGAAAATACTTGACAAATATGAGATATATTCCAGATATCGGTTAAGAAAAACATTTAGTATAAAAGATGATAACGTATATTTTTTTATTACATGCTGCATTATGTCATATAACTTGTAAATGAATTTACAAGAAAATGGTGTTCAACCAAGGAGCATGCTGTGAGACAATTTTGTAAATTAATAATTAAATAGCTATGCTCGCGAATTCCTTTGCATGTGGATATTTAGAAAATGTTGTTAACATTTAGTATTAATACCATCTGTTATAGCAATTATAATATAAACTTGTTTTAAATAAATACACTTTTTCTCGAAACATCCAATGAACGTCTTTTTAATGTCCATTGCGATAAAACTAACCTCTACGTTACTCCAGACCCAACAAAATCCGGAATTGAAAATGCCTTGTAACTGCTTTTGCGTAATGTGCGAAAAAAATAATGGGTTCACAGGAAAAAGGACAAATTATTATAATATAATTAAATATTTTACTTTATTTAATTATATTTGGTCTATTATTTTGATTTCATATTTTGACTGCAATGATAACAATAGTTTATTTTGTGCTAATTATTCATTCTATCATAAGCGATGCAACGTTAAGTTTTCTCATTATATGAAATTTAATGATGTAAAATTTGTCTCCAAAATATATTCAAATGAAACAAAATTAATTCGTGCATATAACATTTTTAGCTGTTGTAGACATCAGTGCTATTAAATACATGTTGCATTAAATAATTGGTATTAAATAAATTATATCAATAAAAAGAATACGTGGAAGGTTTAGATATAACAATACTTGTCATAACCATGGTAGAAAATTTATACAATCTGATTACTTGCAAGAAAGAACATGAAGTGATAGCTAGGTAAAAAAAGAAAAAGCCCAAGATTCATAGGTCAGTACTGTCACCAAGTTAAATCGTGTTGTAAAACGAATAAAATTTTTTGCTGTAACTAATAAATAAGTTATTGAAATTATGAAATACATTTTTAGAAATAATTTAAACTTTTATAAAAATGTCAATACCTAATTTTGTATGAAAATTATTTAAATTTGGGAGAAAGTTAATTATTTTTTTACAAAATAAGATGACATTGAATGTCATTAATATAAAAGTTGAGTAAGGTGAAACTACACTCTAACGTTCGTTAAATCAGGTTCTTAAAAGTTCCTATGTTTCTAAATGATAATAAATTAATTACATTGGCAAATACGCATGAATTTAACTAATATATAAACTTTTCAAATTAGAGTAGACGTCGCTTTCTTATTCATCCTTCCGACACTTGGACGTAATTGAAAAGCACTCCAACGTAGCAACGCGACCGTAACACGGTCGGACACAGACGTTCGTTTATTGTTTCTTCCGACGCTGTCGAACATAAAGTTGATTGGCTGGTTTCTTCCAGTGTACATTGTCTTTGGAGATTTATTACTGCAGTAATAGTTTTACGTTATACGTAGTACTTGCCAATGATTCACTCGATATATTAAAAGAGTGTTAGTTAAATTCCTTAAGAAATTTGTTAGTTTTATTTTCATGTAAAATGTTTTAGAAGATTTCAAGACGACCGAAATTCGCTTTTCTACAAATATTGTATTTTTTTATGATTGGCTACTCACCTTTACCATATACAGTTACTATATTAAACATGCACTAAATTTATAACTAATAACACCATAAAACGAAAGTAGCTACTCATGAAGTATAAATTTTGTTTATATTATTGTTTTAAAAAATATATGTCTTATAATCATAAGCATTGTATAAAAAAGTATTCTTTTCTATATAATAATGGAAATAAATGGAATTCCTCAGTGGAAATAAAAGCAATAAAAAAATGTCTAACAATGGCTCAACTATTTACGAAAATCGAAGATAAATTGAAACCAAATATAGTTTTAGTATACAGAAGTTTCATTTAAATAAATTGACCAAGCGAATCAATGACATTATTCCTCATTTTTATAGATAATTTTTAAAATTTATTCTAGAAATAAAACAAACAGTAAAATATCCCTAATATTTAATAATATAAAAATCAAAACTGTGCTAAAAAGAACTCAAAATTTAAAAGTTTTTTATTTCTTAGTAACGTTAACATGTCGATCAGAAAAAAGTTTTATACTTCATTGCATAAACCATATTACTGGATTTTTTATAATTAAATTTATTTTCACATTTCAGTTCAAATTTTAAGTATACTTTTTATTATAATTTACGACATAAACACCGAAACTCACTTAAACTCACCGAAATTTACATTTTATGACCAAGTTTCAGTTTAACTCTATGCGTAGTCCTGTACGTATGAGTTGCCTTAGGCGGTTTTGTAATGTTCCCCACAGTTCCTATAATGATGGTAAGCTCTTCGTCCACATAATTCCAAGCTTTCATAAAGCACATCCGC
This sequence comes from Druceiella hillmani, assembly GCA_039881145.1. Classification (NCBI taxonomy): domain Eukaryota; kingdom Metazoa; phylum Arthropoda; class Insecta; order Lepidoptera; family Hepialidae; genus Druceiella; species Druceiella hillmani. The sequence continues at coordinate 7,131,883 of JAYKKI010000018.1, read as the reverse complement.
ACAGTTCTTTATTGGAGATTATTCCACAGATATTTCAAACTAATCAGCTAAACTTTTCTCGTACGCGTTTTATTAATAAAGCGGAAATTGTCGCCATAGATAGATTGGGAAATGTTCTAAAAGCTATTTTTACAACACGAATCTTAATTTTCATTTCATTTAAATCAGGTGTAATGACACTGAATAGTGTTTGTACTTAGAGTCTTATATTGTTAAGTCGGTTTTTTAAAAAAATTATTTCAAGTTATATTAGGTATTTCTCAGGATTCCAAACGCATAACTCTTTTACTAAAACAGCTCTCTCGTTTTGAAAGGAGCAATATTTTCTTAATGGAATTATTTACTAAAAAATATTGTTAAAATTTTATTATGTATCGTAAAATTTGCCCCATCGTGTTTGATTGTGTATTCATGTAAAAACAGCCTAATTATAGTTTTTCAGATATACGTATTACTGATTTAATTTCCGCTGTATTCATTTTGAGTACCTTTAATCTGGTAGACACGCTACGCGCTTTTAACTTAAAAATATCCTCTCTATCACTGTACATATATATGTAATTAATACAATTAAACAATGAAAATCTATGAAAATAGCTTATTTAGTAAATTTAAATTTTTGTATCGTTTTAAAATATCGTCTCGAAATTACTTTTTTGCCTAATAACGATTGTAACTATAAATGTATGGAATATAATCTTTTTCATGTTTATTTTAAGATTTTTAATGTTTTCTGATCAATGACAAAATATATTTTTTTTAATTACGGAAATGTATTTAATAGATGTGATTTCAAAACTATAAGCACCTTTATTTTTTTATATCAAATTCCCATGAGAATAATCGGTTAAGTGTCACCTGCATAGAAACAAGAAAAGGACGCCTTCTACAGAAGTGTTAGTCCTCTAACTATTCCAATAACTTCCAAATGAATTCTTCATTTTAAAAACGCTCTTATTCTCATGAACATCCCAAAAAAAATTGACGTGTAAATCCTTGTCAATTTTCCTCAGAGACCATTTTGAACCATTTAGGCGTCACACTTGCTTTATATAAACCTAAATAACGTCAAAGAGCCACAAGTAATAAAGCGAGGGAACTAGAGCATAACGGGGTTCCCGTGTACTGGTACATAATAACACGGTGCCATGGTAACGTAGATGCGACCATAATTTGAGTAAGTATCCGACACGCCCACCTGTATCTGCCCCGTAGTTGCGTATATAATACATGGCAGGTACGTAAAATGTTTATTACTCCAGATCCTGCCAAGTGTTTTATTTGGACGGGTGGTGGCGGTGTGACGCCGCCCGGAACCTTAGTTTGTATGAATAAGGGCGGGATTATAGCAACGGTTTTTGTACGTCTAGGACAGGTGAACAGGGACAGGTGAATTAGTCACAATTCTTAGTATTCATAAAAAATACATGTATCTGAACCTTAGAGTAAAGTAATGAATGTGAAGTTAATGAAGTTTGGAATATAGGGTTAGTAAAATTAAATTGTCTTTGCTATAATTTCATTTTGATGTTATTAACTTGGGATTTCAAGTTACTTCTAGAGTTAAGTTGTAATTTTCTAATTTAATGTCAGAAAGCAATGTTTAACAGTAGAATAAACTTCTTTCTATGACCTATATATATATATATATATATATATTTTGTATGTTACGCCGTAACTCCCCTTGTTACGGCGTAACATACAAAATATATAGGGACTAGGTGATCAAGTTATTCAGTATTTTCCACTCTATCATAAAGTAAACAAAACTATTAAAGTACTAAATCATAAAGAAAAAGAATAGATTTTGAACAACAATAAAAATTATAATCTCATTCTTTATATTGAAAAAATCCGAGACAGTATTCACCTTCGTATTTAAAGATATTCTAGTGCATATAACAATATAATCTGTGATGATACTAGTTCGCATTTGCGGGATGTAAACCGGTAGATGCTTTCTAACCTGAAAATCAAATCCAGGATTAAGAAATAATAATAAGCTCCCACCGAAGCATTTTTAAAGTAATTATGGAGCAATTTTATGAAGTTTACTATCTACGAAAACTAACCTTTCACTGTACAATGAGTTACAGTCGGCTATGCTTAAGATTGAATTTAAAATTGTATTTATTACCTGCTCGAAGAACATCGATAATAATAATTTGTGAATAGGTGAAAGTCTAATTAACTCAAAAACAAAGGAAAGTGTGTTTAATTAGAATTTTCGCAGGAGCAAATTTAAAAATAACTGAAAATGTTTTTTAATGTTCAATAAAAGTGACGTAAAACTGATACTCGCAGTTAAGCAAAACGGGGAGATTTATCAATCGGAATGATTAAAGCATGGGGCTGTTCACAGAACTATAATAGGGTTAAAATCCCTTTTCACATTATTCACCCTTCGCTTTCTCAAATATCGCTATTTCTTTTAATTATTTTTCTCTTTTATTTTATGGAATGATTTAATCAACAGTCTGTAATGAATATCATCATCATATATATTAATACGCTAAGGTTAAGATGTTACTCTCCCTTTTTAGAAAAAACCTCACAACTAATCCACATAAATTATATATCATTTTATAGATAATTGCTTGATCTACCGGCATCCACAACTAAAAAATGTATTATTGCTATTGTTTTTGCAAATTAATTAATTATTAAAATTATATACACAAAACAGAAATGCTGCCATCTAACGGCTCAACGTCAATATGATTGACGGTCGGTAAAATTTTTGTTTAATTTCAAATCCACTCACATATAAATAAAGTGGCGCTTTAGCTCAATGCTTTTGATACTTGCGCCTCTATATGTCAATTTTAGTGAAATATTTGTTTGATCTGTCATCTGAGCTTCATAATGGAATAAATAATGCGAAGACTTCGCACGGGTCACGCTAGTCTTAAGTATAATAACATTGCGGATTTTATAGAAACTGACGTGGTCAGCAATATATTAGAAAGTTAATATCCAATGTATTTATATGTTGATCTGTTTTACACCCCTTATATATGATGAAACGCATTATATGTCAGATAAACAAGCAACAATTTGAAATAAGCTTGAGTACATTAACGAATTTGTCTATATTTTAATGGGTAGGGATCCTGTTTGATGTTTTTAACAGTAGAATGTAAAATTTTCTCATTAATACCTTTGCTGTGATACGTCGCTGAAATTTTTAAATGAAAATTCACTGTAAAATCAGTTGCGTTGTAAATAAAAAAATATCTAGAGATATTTTAAGCAATTTCCATGGGACAATTACAGAAATTGAAACCGAAAGTAAAACTCAATATATTCTGGTCAAAACCATGCTACCACATGTGTATTTGTATGCACTACCGCACTTACTTTCAAATATGTAATTCATGTTCAACCAAACACAAAAGGTATGTGTTAAGACGGTTTGATTATTTTTAAGATATGGACAAAAACTATTAAAAGCCACGATTACGTCAGAAGGATGTATGGAAAATTTGGACAATGCTGCGAAACAAGAAAAATTAACTGATGGTTAAAAATGGTAATGTGAACATTTATAAAATTGGACGAGTACTAGAGCACGCATGAAAACAAGTGAAGTAAAATAGTATATTTTTACCATAAAAATGAAAGAATATATATATATATATATATATATTATATATATATATATATATATATATATTATATATATATATATATGTATATATATATATATATATATATATATATACAGGGTCATTTTTTAGAAAAATGGCCCTGTTTGGCTCTGGTTTGCACTGTTTGCTTTGCTTTAAAAATTACTTTCCATCAATTATAAATGTTATAATAAATTTGGCTTCAGCCATGATCGTGAAATGTTTACTTTTTGATAAAATTGTTTACTTTTTGAATTAAGTTTAGCTCGAAAATGTTTTGGAACGTATGTATGATACAGTTTTAGAAAATTTCCTACGATTACAATGTAAGATGAGTCTCGTACTCGATCGGAACCACCACCAACCAAAATATTTCAAACTGTGTATAATAGTGAGCCGATAGTGGACCTTGCGATAATGATATGAACAAATTGTAACGTCACACTTCTATTGTACATTGGTAGAATGGATTGTCAAACTCGCTTGATTGCTTCAAGATTGCTCTAGCGGAAACTATTTCCCGACCCTATTTTGGTATGGGAGGGATACCTGAATATGTGCTGCTGTATTTATTCACAAATCTTATTCAAACAGATTGAATTATTACAAACCCTATTCAATTGTCAGGACGATTTCTGTATCCAGTTCCAACGAAATCCCAGTACGATATAAATTACTGATTTTGTCATTGTGTGATGATTGATCGATGGCGGTAGGTACATATAATCAACTTTGGTTTAAAATGAAATTTGATTCAGTCGATCCTTGTAATAACATTATGAGGGTCGGCATGTTTTTGCTTTAGTAAAATTGTTTGCCTATTACTGTCTTAGACTTGACCACGAAGCAATACGCCCAGTTTGGAAATTTTGAATCTTGTTTATCATTACTTAATCTGAAATCATTAAAAGTAGTAATTTAGCTCCTGTTTTATTTCTCATTATCATAATAGATTTACTCCCAATTTTTATCATTTCACGTTGTCTTACGTTTACTGCATATTTTAAAATCTTCCTTCTTAAGGGGAAAGAGAAGGACACCTGAGAAGGAGCTGTTCTAATTCGACTCGTTCTTCGAATGGAATCTGAACAACAAATCAGATTATGATATAATCAAATATATTATAATTACAAATAATATTATGGCCCTTTGTGTATAGTAACGAGCTAGGTTCAACTAGTTTAAAAGGATTATATATATATATATTATCCGTCCAGTATTTAGGTATGATAGTGAATAACTGCATAGGGCATTATTGAAAAATTCTAGGCGCTCTGCATGGTTTTGCTCTGCATAGTTTTGATTTTTATTATATGATGACTTCTATAATAATAGTTGTATTGTGACTTTATTTAACTATGATTTGTTCACGAAATAAATGCATCCATTTAGTTTTTATATGAAGTGATTGTATGTTGAAGAAAATGAGTAAGGTCGGATGTAAGCAGCTTGAACTCGGACGGTTATTGATTCTGCCTATTAATTTGTTTTAATTATTAAATGTGTGTTTTAATAATTTTCTGATCTTGAGTACCGTAGTATGTTATCGCCTGGCTGTTTTGTTCGAAAAATAGGGTATTTGATAGCAGGTGCCTAAAGTGCATCCTAAAGTGTGCAAAGCACATATGTTTCTTATGTACTGACATTGTTCTACTCGGTGTATTAATATTTGATGTTAAGACATGCCAAATCTCATAAATCTCTCCTTTCCCTTGACCTCTTCAGGAATGATATTATTGAGTTGCTAGGCAATTTATGATAGATAATTTTTAGTATAACGTAATTTCCAACAGCTGTATATATTTTTTTGTTTTATTCATTATGGTTTGAATCGCATTTTAAAATAATTTTTCTTTAAGGTAATTGCACATATTAAAATATTTGAGTCAATCAGTAAATAAGATAAGGAGTTTAAAAAAAAATTATTTTGTTAATTAAATTGACGTTGCTGTCGGCAATATTCAGTATCTACTAAGGGTCATATTTTAAATAAAACATACTAAAACGTTACCAAAACCGCAATCTCTCGAAACTTAATCTACAGAGGCAGACTCCTCTTAAATATTCCAAGTTAGCTCCGAGATAGAAACTACGTGTTCGTTGCCTTGCACTCTTGCTGTGAATATGCAAGCAGCATCTTGAAACAATCTGCATCGAGCAGCGACGTAAAACGGCAAAGTACCACTGGTGGTCTAAATCCACCCCTATTCCCCACCACCACCAGTTTACGACCTACAGAGGGCGAATGCAGGGACGGAGAGTACTAAATACAAATAATTGATACGCCCGTGATGCGCACGCGAATCACGAATGGCTCATAAATATTGTTTATGTCGGTCGAGCCGAGATGAGACGGTCGCTTCGAGAAATGGAAAAATAAACTCGTGGTTCGGAATAGCCAAACGCCACCACTGATACCGGGCGGGTTTGGGCGTTCGTGTTCGTATTATAGACAGGTGGTTTCCTTAAGGAAAATCTTAATCAGACATTAAGATTAATTACAGTTAATTAATTAATAATACCCTCATATTATTACTTATTCTGGAAGAAACGCTGCATTCATTAATAAACAATTGAAATATAAAGGTGATTGGTTTAAAACTAATTTATATCTTACAGCGTAATGGCTTAATATCTATAATATATTTCACAACTAAATGAAATTACATAATATAGTATTATTTTTTATTTTTATTTTTACTTTCTTTAAGTTCTTTACCACGACCTAGGTTTCATTGTGTTACAACATTTTCATTATTAGCAAAGATTAACTAATAGCCCACCTGAAGATATTGTAATAAAACGAAACCTAGGTCGCGGTAAAGAACTTAATAAAAGTAGAAATAATCTTATATCACGTAGTTTCATTTAATGGTGAATAATGAATTTCTATAAAATTAACGCCAAATACATTCAGTAATATATTTGTCAAGTTTTTATAAAATGAAATATTTTATAAATGCTTTAAAATTTGCTGATAGATAATGGAAATTCTTTATTCATTTAAAATTTAGAAATAAAAAAATAGATGTTAATTTACACAACGAAATTATTATTGCACGCTTTGAAAATTTTAATGCATTAAATATTTATATATTATAATGATTTACTCACGTAATCGGGGATTTTTTATCTCTAACCTCTTCGGTATTGGTAGTTTCCTAAATACAGTCTGATTCTTCAATTATTCTTAAGTTTATTAATCACTATACTTTTCTCTTACTGACATTTTATTAACGCAGCAATAAAAAAAACCTAATTTAACGAGTTCATAACTTAGATATCCCAATTATTTCAGAAAATAATGTTAAGCTACATTTTTGATGAGCAATACTTTATATTAATTTATAAAATTTATATACTCTAAATTCATTACGAGGTATTCAAAGGAGTTACGAATTTATTACATTATAAATAAATTTTATTGATTATCCCTAGTAATGGCTTTAGTGCCACATTATACCACAAGTATAGTTATATAACACAAGTGAATGACGTCATATTCTTTTGATTTGCCTAGAGGGTACGTAAATATTTTGCATTGCTCATCGGTGTTTTGTACAATTCCTTTGATCGTGGCAATTTGTTAATACACGACGTTCATAAATATTTAAATGTATATCACTATTATAGATAAGAATTAAGGTAATAATCTCCGATAATGGTTTAACTAATTACGAGAGCCGGCTTCGATTTGAACCAAATGGTTAATTTAATAGAATTAAGTTAAAGATTACTCTTAATATAATGATACAAGCATAAATTGATTCTTTTAGTGATGATGAAAATAAAAACAAATAAAGTAAATATACAGAATAAAATGCTGAGTAATGCTGCTGAAAATTTATACTCTCACAATTTTTGCCAGAGCTACTTTCCTCGGCAAGCTTTTAGGGGTGATTGATTAGATGAATGGGAACAACTTGAAGATTTCTTTATACTCCAAGCTCTATTATATTCAAAAACGTTCTATAGTACATCAAAATCACGGAGCTTAATTTGTGTATCTTCAAGCAAACCTTAACTAACATAAGCGCCATAACATGAGATGAAAAAGCGGAAAAAGCGATTAAGGAAAAAAGTATTTGCAACGACGCGAAGGAACTGAGTGCTAAGTGTTGGAAGATTTATGAACGAGCGATCTGCTTAGTTGTCAAGAGGTAAGGATTACTTAAATAGGTCACTTGTAAATGGAAGTAAATCTGAAACGCATAATAGTATTTCTATTGGTTGAACTAAATATATTATGCAGGAGGAGTTAACATTAAAACAAAACAAATATTAAGATCAAAGCTGATGAAATATGATAATGTTAAAATGATTTTGAAAATATGCGCACCTAGAATAAAATGTATTTCAAATGATTTAAAGGTAATTTATAAAACTATTAAATACTTTAATCGACTAAGTATTTGTCAAGTCCGAGATAATAATTGTTAGAAAAATGCGTATCATATTTTTTTACAGTTAATTCAATTTTCCGGATATTAATAATTAAAAATAATTTGAAATGAAAATATTAATAGTGTAAATAAAGTTACACCACACATTTTAAAAGTGTATAAATTTGTATCGCGCTTTTATTGTTGCTTGTGATTTTTAGCCGGATTACAAAAAATACGCAACTTCATCTCAACCAAATTATTAATTTATAAAATAACTAAATTATAAAATACTTACTTTCGTTACATATTTATATAAACTTAATTTAATTATAACCAAGATAATCCCTAAATAATCAATAAATTGAAGATTCTATTTAAATTAGGATCATGAAACGATTTACAAATAATATAAATATTGTATTTATAATTACGCCAAAAACAGTGAACAAAAAATAAAATAATGACAGTATGTTACTCCTTAATATAAACTAAGTTGAATATATTTGGCGTTAATTTTGTATAAATTCATTATTCACAATTAAATGAAACTACGTGATGTAGTATTATTTCTACTTTCTTTGATTTCTTTACCACGACCTAGGTTTCGTTATATTACAATATCTTCAGGTGGGATATTAGCAAAGATTAAACTAAGTTATCAATAAATTCGAAAATTCATAGACTTAATCCTCATAAATGAAATCCCACCCGGATATAATTTCCATTTAATTCAGTAAGGCTAGCCTAATAACTAGCCTAATTTTCATTAGTTTTAGAGTTAATACTATAGATACAGGTAAATATAAAAAAATAAATGAATTTTCATAGGAACGTATTTCACGGTAGACGGCAGTATTAGATCTGTGCGTGCAAGTATGGAAGATGAAATGCACAGATATAATTTAAAGTGTTAAAAAAATGTCTTCGAATTTATTTCTTAATAGCTAAGATGTTAAACATCTTATCATGTTGCCGTTCTTAAAAAAATATTTATTCTTTAAATTTCACATTCTAACAATAAATTAATGGTTAGAGTTTAGAATACTTCTTTTTCACTTAGAAGGAAATAAGTCATGTAGTATTGCTCGTAACTAAATAATTATAATATACAAGTTAAGAGAGAATTGATGCACGTATCATTTTTGTTACTTCACCGTTGTATTATCAATTTCTGTTACGAATTTATTTTTATTTATTGAAAATTGTGGACGTTTTAGATGGTTATAAATATTTTGTTAATAAATTGTGTTATTATTAAGTTATTAAAAAAGTGTATTAAGTTTGCTTCTTGATAATTTTTTTGGTTTTAAAAATACGAAAGAAATGATGTAAATTCAATATAAATTGGTTTATGAAAACATATTAGAAAATACCTTCGGATAAGATCTGAGGATTTAGTTCGGATTACCAGGGGTAAATAGTAGAATTAATCAATTATATATATATATATATATATATATATATATATATATATATATATATATATATGTACGTATATATGCTTATATTAGCCACCTACTATTAAAGATTTACGAAGCTTACATGAGCAATAACTTGTTTAGCTCTAATTTACCAATTTATTATAGAAAATTAATAATATTAAGTTTAAAAATAATGTTAAGTTTGAGTTTTATTAAATGACGTTGTTTCATTTAATTCTTTAATATTAGGCTTACATCATTAGAATGTAGTGGGTGAGGTACGATGAAAAACGATTAAGTAACCCGTAACTTGAAAAAGAAATGCCAGAAAATGTGGTTTTTAAATCAAAAGTTTGTTAAGCATATTTTAATGCATTCAAAAGCCCTTGAAAGTCAATATAGATGTTTAGAAAAAAAATCGTCACCCAGCTCGATGTGTATATTTCAGTTCAAAAACTGTTTTCCAGTCCTCTGCTTCTTTTAGTAAAATTTCATAATTATCTATTTTAAACTGAAAGATTGCTGGTGCTATTGCTTTATGCTGGGACCTATGGACAAACAAACGAACATGACAACAATAAAAAAGTAAGCTTGTTTATCTCTTTTAATTCATTATATTAACGTTATTTCGTATAAGGTTCATTTGAACCCCGAGTTGCTGTTAACGATTTTTATAAAAAATATTTTTGTTACTCTAAATTTATTTTAAGTATGCACCGTTATTACCTACCACTTGTCATATGGTTAGCAGTGACAATATGCCTTTCTTGTAAAATTCAGATGATTTTCATTCAAAAAACTGCGCGAGGTTGTTTTAGAGTTTTTTTCACGTAACTGTTTACTTAGAGCCCTGAATAAGTAGTAACCAGAGGGTGCAATGTCCCGTGAATATGGGGGATGAGTGAGTAGAATTCTGATGAGCTCCTCTAATTTATCACGAATACGATTTGCAACAAGTGGTCTAGCATTATCACATAGAAAATAAACTCGATCCTGTCGACTACTCAATTTATAGAAAATAAACTCGATCCTGTCGACTACTTAATGACTAGCTAATCGTCCAATAGTTCATTGGAACCAACTCCCAATGAATAATGCCCTTGACATTCTACCAGCAGCTGAGAATCACCTTTTTGGCACTTATTTCAAGTTTGGATACTGATACTGAAAATGATTTATTAAATCTATAAAGCGTATATTGACATTTGGAATATCGAACTAATTACTGCGAATCTTATGATCAAATTGCATTGCATTTTGAATAATGTTGTATATTATCACAATGAATAAAAAACCTCGTTTGAAAATTTAAATATAATCATTTCAAAGCGAGGTATATCGTGTGAAAATGATAACATCATTTTACGGAAGAAATTATATTGCAATACAGGGTTAACTTGGTATTAAGAGATATAGTGACTGATATTTTAAAAAGATTAAAATAGAGTAGACTGAAGAAAAATTTATATACTAATTATGTGAAAGGCAGCACCTAAACAGTTCTTGATTAAAAATAAAAATAAATATGTTTTCCAAAATATTAAATATTCTGAGGAAACAAATTTAAAAACAAATGTGGAAAATGAGTGTAAGAAAAGTCATGAAAATTAAATTTCAATGAAATAGATTAGAATATTGACATATCGATATACACAAACAGATAAATAATTGCACGCGATTAATATACCACATACGTATATCCATATTTTTTATTTATTTATTTATTTCTTGGAAACTCCATGCCCAACGTACAGTACTACCCAAATCGCTAGGCATGTAGAAGAACAAATGACACATAGTTATAAACCAATGACGAATAGGACAATACACACACAGAGCAATTCCATTTAATTGAAAAATATACAATAATTTGGATAAATATCATCTAGCAATCACTCGTGAACTACTAAGCAGTTCTATAACCCTATTTCCGAAATGGTCAATATAGCAGAAAAAATATCTAGACTGAATTCGTGCGGTTTCTAGACAATAGGTACGCTCATGTAGCAGCCAGGAGCATAAAGGGTCACTCAGGATCGAGAGGTTAATAATATAATGATTTAATCATTTAAAAAAAATGCATGATCAAAAGCACTTACCCTCGGAGTCGAAGGGAATTACATCCGATCATACACATTATGAAATCTGAGGGAAATAAGTAAGGATAATACCCATGCATTTTATAATATAAAAACCTATTAAACTTTTTCAATATTTTCTCTAGTCTGAGGATACAAATACTTCCATGCGGAGATCAGACGACTGCATTCGTCTGTCGTTGCAGACTATAGAATTAAATGTTGGAAAGATACATTCGGTATCTTAAAAATCGTGAGAATTCCGTATAACAAGTCTTAGTACCTTGTAGGCTTTCAGACATCTTTCCACGATATGACTGTGAAATGTAAGGTGATTGCCCATAATTACACTAAGATCCCGTATAGTTGAAACTCTCCTAAGTGTAGTTCCGCCCGGCTCTAACAAATAGGATAAGTATGTGGGAATATGTCATCATAGCACATTTTCTTACATTAAAATGTAGCTTGTTACTCAAACTGCATTGGAATACTGAGTTGATATCATTTTGAAACAGATCACTATCGAATTAACTATTAAAACCTAAGACGAGTTTTTAATCATCGGCAAAGAGAAGGCAACGAGCAGTACCGACAAGTATAGGTAAGTCGTTTATCAAAATCAGAAACAGAAGTGGACCTAAATTACTACCTTAACTGACTCCACATTAAGCAACGTAAGGCCGAGATTCAAAATTTCATAATTCAAAAAAATTGATTTAATGAGATTAGTAACGGTGGAACGCTTTGGATGGAAACTGTTCTGGCAATCCGTTAACTGGGATCGAATATGCATAAAAATACGATGATACGAAACAGTTTCAAATACGTTGGCGAATGAAGATAAGACAGATATAGTTCGGCAATTTTTTATGTAAGACCCAGATCCAGGTTTGAAACTGGAGTTACACGGGACATATAACAATGTAGACAATCAAAGCGACGAAAAAAAGATGAATTCTTTCGAAGCTTACGTTTAGCGAGTTTGAATGAGAAAAAAAGATTTGTTTCAAATTCTCAAATATTTCAGAAACTTAGAATAAAGAGACAAATTACGCTTTAAAAGTGCATATGAAAAAGATAACAAAAAATTGGCCTTGCATTGCTAAACATGTGGATGTTCAACAACAGACAAAGTTTAATCAACCCTTTCTCATGGAGCTAAGTATACAATTGAGAATAATCTATCACTGAATATAAATATCACTAAAAACAAAAGGAAAATTAGAAGAGAGAAGTAAATTAATGTTAATAATATATACAACACACTAAAGTTAATTTTAGCATTAATCTATATTAAGCATAACCCGTCGTTATTTTAGCTGTGATAATTTAACGGCACTAAATGATATAATACACACACTAACCCAAATTCTGCCATACTTTCACAAAATAACTCTGATTAGTAATATAATAAATAAAAGTGCTAAATAAAACAACAAAAGGTTCGGAGCTCGCGTACCGTGTCAGCTAAGAGGGAAAAGTAATGAAGGGCAATTTAATCATACTAAAGATGAGATACACGCTCGATCCATTGTGTGTCAAAATTCTAACGATTGTGTTGGGAGAATCAGAATAAGTTCATTCAACTCCTAAAACTCGAGCGACTATGGTCTCGACGCTTATTTTTCTCTACATACATATGTACAAACATAAATTTATATAACTCAAAATATAATGTCTCTTCTTCTTTATATTTTGCTTCGTAAGTTTTTCATACAGCTAAAGTAATTTGTACCTGAAATTAATTAAAAGTTTTAGCGATCAATCTCAATTTAAAAAGCCAGATGTTAAGAATTTGACGATTACGTTTGTATATTCCTTCTGTTATATGCGAAGTAAGTCTAGAATATTGCATATGTTTATGTTATTATGTACATTAATTTGGTTCGTTCTAAATTAATGACACGAGTATTAATATTATGGTTGACATTCTATTATTGTATGCGCAATTATATATCGATATCTCTTTATTAATAAACGTTTTTTCTCTTGTGAAATCGTTATATTTTTTTATTGACCACTTATTAAACGGAAAAATTTTGATTATTATTTCTTTTCTAGCTAAGAATGGAAAAAGCTGCAGGAAACAAAGAGTATATTCTTTGAAAAATAATGATAAAAAATTAATGGAAACCGATCAAAAATGTTACTCATTTATCATGCGGTGCCCATACAAGAAGTACCAAATTTTATTTGTTTAAATGCGTAAATTTGTAATAAAATATTATTTGTAATTTAAAGAAACCCAGATCTCCAACTTTAATTTCAATTATTTCAACACATTCAGTGCTCGGGTGATTTTATATGTAGTACGCCATATCGGCACTACTGAAAGTTAACCTGAAAGGATGGACTAAATTTTATTTTCTTCAACCTACAAGTTTTTTACTTTTACCTATTTTTAATGTAATTTTTTTCCAAGAGTACTCCAAGATACAATGCCTCGGTATCCGCACTGAAGTATTGAATGAGTAAATTTACTGCTAACAAATTCGAAATTTAAAATAAATTTTCTTCTTTGATGAGTCAGTAAAAGTGCATTATTTCTGTCTTAAAATTGCATATTCTAATTTGTTTGTACCCCAATGTAATTTAAGTTGATTTTACTGAAGTCTTCTCTAAGCAAGCCTTTCTTTATTTGTACCTTGTAAATATAAATTGCATATAATTTTTAATGATAATTTATAACTAATAATGGGGTAAGAATGGTCTAGCAAAAGGTTCTTTGGGTATTTTTCTTGAAATGTACGAAATATAAATTAGAACAATTCACGACAGCGCAAAACTTATTCCAAAGAGTTTTTTAAAGGTTTAATGGTTTTTTTCTCTTATAGTCGTAAAGCTGTGTAATGTCGAGAATAAGTTGATTATTTTTCTAGTCACCCAATATCTATCAGTTTGCACATGACCTAAAGTCGTTACGATGTGTAAATGACGGGCTTGTCGAATTTGAAAGGTCGCTCGTAACCTGTACCCTCTCTGTTACATGCCTTGTTGTCGTGGACGCTTGTGCTGAGGGTCATTAAATCATGTTCCGTCAACGTAATATTAAGTCGTTGCGTGGTCCGAGGTGCTAAAGCAAGTTTATTTCCTGAACAGCGTCGCGAGAGTCATTACTTGGGCTGTTCTTGAAAATCGTAACAGTTTGCATATAAATGGCTACTTGGTAATTTTAACGTTATTGTTATTAACATGAGTATATCGGCCTTATCGTTAAGCTTTTAGGAAGCGTTTGTCATGAGAGATTTAATTTAATATATTACATAATAACATATAATTGATATTATCGATTTATGAATCACGGAATGTGTGGATTCTTTTAAATATTAGAAGTTATGAAATAGGCTACAATTAACGGTACGGTCAAAATTAGAAACACTATAGAATTAAATATATACCCATATTTATATATATATATATATATATATATATATATATATATATATATATATATATAATTGTGTTCGCAAAAATGTATCGCGATTTTCTTTCGTGACAACAATGTTGAATTTCCTTGTCATAATATTTTACTTTTATTTGATTATAGGAAGTATATCATCCCATTTTTTATTATTTCACACACTTTTTGATGGACTTATTCATATCACTATCCAAGGTTATTTGAATTGCAATATTTCATAACGTCAAAAAATATATTTTCCGACAAGTAATTTTTCAAAGACTCATAAAACTTGGCCTCGGTTAAAGATAAAAATCTTCTTTTGAGCTAGTCTCATTTAAAATAAAGTATTAGGATATTTTGAGAGTAATTTTTGTGTACGGTATCTACGTATCTAAGAATTATCTTTGTATTTAAGATTGCTATAAACTTTCGGGACATTATCATGTTCCGGTTTTTTTACGTTATCAATAAAGCTGACCTTCATACAATTGGATTGTGTTTAATACTGCATTAGTACTAAGAAGTTCTCAAGAGTAAATGTATATCTAGTTATTGCATTTTTGTCTCTCAATATTTCCGTAGCATATGTATATATATATACATATATATATATATATATATATATATATATATATATATATACTTGATAGAGATTTCTATTATTCCAACAAAATGTGCATATTGAACATTTCATATATCTATTTTCTTTGTTTTTTAATTCTAGAATTTGATAGCCCTTGTGTTTCCAAATTTATTTTATCATTAAATATAGTAACTATTAAAAATCATTACATTCAGTAATAAATTAATGTAAAGATATACATAAATAATAGGAAAAATTGACTCACCAGCCAAAGCTCTGCCCAGCAGCAGGAGGCTAAAGATCAAGGAGACGAGTCGAGCCCGCGCGGCCCGCGGCGACATCTTCGCAGCTTCCGGCCCCGAGTTTTCAAGGCAGAGGTCACTTCGATCCCGACACGCGACCTCCTAGACCGCCAGCTCGCCGCACGTACAACTCGCGCATTGTATTTTAGTCCGAGCCCCGCCTGATTTAAGGCCCGAAGCGATTTATTTCTCTCAGGATATTTGAGTCCGTTTTATTTTTCGGCCTTTTTCGGCAGTTTGGCCGAGCAATGACCGTATTTGAAGTACATTTCTAGTTCGAGGTTCGCCAACGAAAGTTTTTACTTTTTGTTTTTTAATTCCGTTTTGTATTAATCAACTTTTGGTTATGGTTATTTTAGTATTTTGATTTTTTAAGTGCCCTTTCTTCGTTATAAACATGGCTACTGAGATCTTTATTTATTATATTTGATATTTATTAATTAATTTAAGTGTTATAATTAGGAAAGAACGATTTTGGTAATAATTAAAAAAATTGAGATTGTGCATTGAAAACAATTATAATGGAATAAAATTAAAATAATATTCTATAAAATAAAAAGCATAATATTACGAAATGAAATACATACAAATAAAATCACCTAACTAGCAAAATAATCCATAATTTTTTCTCTTACTAATAATCTTATATAAAGCATACCTACGTACTATTTAGTGTATTTAAAAATATCACATTATAGCATTTAAATTAATATAAGTCGAACTTATGGGATGATATCACTTTTAATTGAAATTTGTGTTGTACAATTCTTGTTCAAAGTCAAAGCCATCATATGAATCCATATGTAACAATGGGAGTTGTACTTTATTTAACTAACAGTAAGACCTAAAAGCGATAGACAAGTATCATAAATACAATTAGTTTCAACACGTACTGTAAACAATAACGCAAATTCAAAAATCTAAAAGAAATGAAAAACTATACACTTCGTGTTATTAAAATATATTTAAATATATTAAGTTGCCTCGTACAAAGATCATAGGATTAAATTTGTTTTAAGAATGGTATGGACTAGTTAGTTAAACAAAGTCATATGATACTCTTGTTCTCATGCAAATCTTGGGAATATTGTATGAAAAAAAGTCAGTGTTATGTAGACTTTCTAACAGGTTTCGATTTTGCAAAATGAGATGATGATTGTTCATAACTATACGGAAATTTCACATCCTGTCTGAAATTGTTCGATATAATAGATAATCGTACACAAAGGAAATAAGTAAAGAGGGTTACGTCATCATTGCACATCTACTTATATTTTTACAGAACTTAGGGTCATATTTTATTGAAATGTTGAATCAAAATCACATAGGGATTAATTATATTATTAACAAATTATTTTTTATATGTAAGAAGAGTTACAAATCATCGGCATAGAGAAAGAAACTATTAGAAATGATATCTGAAGGTCGGTTATTTCTCAAAATGAAAAAGAAGAAATGACCTAATTTAATAACTTGCCTTACCCCAAGTTCATATAAGGACGAAATGTGAATTTTCCAAAGTGGAGATTTTATTTTTCAGTCTAACATTAATCGATGAAAAGTTTTACTAAAACAAAAAGCATGTTAACGAATTTAGGGGGTGTGTACCCCCCAACAGACCGCAACTTCTTTAGTTTAAAGACAATTATGCGTGATCACATAATATTGAAGTATCGCTTTATATTAAAATTTAGGACAATCTACCTGCAAATCTGGAACCTTGACATTAAAGATTGGTTAATTATACCTTTGTTTTATTATTACTATTCTAATCGAAGTGATTGTTCATATGAAGAAACCTAAACTGTGTACTTTATTTAAAATAAAATTATTAATTAATGACTAACAGTGATGTTGAATCATCTGTTGATCTGAAAATTGCTGATAACTTACAAATAAACGCATTTTTTTAAGAGAACTATAGTCTTAATAAATGTAAAATTTAGTGTTGAAAATTAATATTTACTTACGCCTAAACTTTTGTAATTTCACGTTTTAAATATTTAAAGGAATTAATTGAATAATTTTAGAAACTGACTCAGTCTACTTTGCATAGTTTTGTCAAAGTTATGAGTATGCTTGAATTCACTTAATTTACATAATTAAGTTTCTATATTTCAAAAGTATAAAACACCGAAGCCTTAAGAAATTACTTACGAATTCGTCCATGTAATCGTCTGTTAAATAGATTTTTTCGAAATTGGTTTATTTGCGGAGATTTTAAATTTAGACTAGTGGTAGATTTGAAATCATTCATAAAGGAATTTGGGGAGGGGGGGCAAGAAAATATTAAAATATTATTTTAAATTACTTGTCTTGTGCCTGATATCAATTGTTTTAGAATTTTTGCAAAATATTACTAGCAATGTTCACAAACATTTTGTTTAAACGTTTTGAAGTATAAACTTCAAATTTAGATTGTTATAATGACTGTTATTAAAAATTTTAGAATAGCACAACATTACTAGAAGTTTACCTAAATTTCCAAGTTTTTGTACAACTTACAATATTTTTCGCTTCTGAAAGACATAAAAACAATGTATACATGCCTTAGAAAGTAATGACAAATTTTGAAAGAATTTGATAGAAGTACATAAATATTTAATCATACCTAATGCGTTTTTATATACTTGACAGCCTTGTTCTCTAATTAAAGCAGAAAAAGTTTTGTGGGAATACCAATGCTGTTACTTATATTTAAAAGTGATATTTTTCATCCACTGTTATTAGAATATGGTAATTTAATTAAGTGTAAATTATGAATTATAGATATTTCATATATTTTCTTCACAAATTAAGCGTTCATTTCAACACGATCCTTGTTCTCTCAACAAATTCTTAATCAATTCTTCATTTTGTAAGTTATTCTGTGCATTAACAGCAGTCGTACAAATGAATCAAGTAATTTTATCTAGTACATCAGTGTGAGTTGCTTGAAAAACAAGGACTTGGATAGATAAGTCAGGAAATTGCATGCCGCATGAAACGAAGAAGAGCATTTGCACAAAAGCCACTTAATTTAATTGTAGAAACTTATTATGACGCTCTTAAAAGGAATTCGTATTTATTATGGTTAGATTGTTAGCACGCTCCGCAATATGACATTTTCTACATAAAATATATGCTTTTATGTAAACACATTATACGAGTATGGCTTGAGCGACTAAATTATTCCAAAAAAAATTATTAAAAAAACTATGTATAAAATTGTATTTTTATATGATTTAGAAGCATTTCAATCAAAAAGCAATAAAGGATAGAAAAATTTAATATAACTGCAATTCAATTAATTTTAAGTTTCTGATAGTGTAAATGTCTATCAATCGATTTCATTATCATTTTCTTAAAGACAAATTTTTTCGTTTCTTCCTTGGAAGAAAAAAAACTTAATTTTTTTTTTCTTTAAAGTCCAATTTAATAATATTCGTCAAACAAGTCATACCATAGTTCGATTTTGACGAGGTCAGGTGTAGTAGTACTTCGAGTTTTAATAATATGGGAAGAAAATGCTTAATTCCATTCAGGTCGATCGATGGATTCACCAACGAATGGTATAAAAGTAATGATATCATTTCTTTTCGAGTTTAACGTATATTTAAAATCTGGACATTTTTGTCGCGATAAATGACAAATATTTTTTAATTTTACAGTTTTACACAACGAATAACACCTGTCAAAGACTTGCTGTTACTGATGAAGGTAAGTGGAATATGGCTGAAAATAATTTTGTTTGATTTAAAAATATTTTGAATCTGTTTCGCAATTTGTGCAACTTTGTCGGATAAAATAACTAAAATTTAAAAATTTTCTTAGTTTCGTTTCACCTTTTGCCGTTTTAGAAGATTTAAACAAGAATAGAACAGTAGTATTGAAATTATTTGTTAAACAAGCCTAAAAGCGAAACATTTTCTGTCGGGCAGGATATCTTATATGAGAATTTACTTCTTTTATAACACTGTGCTATTTTTCCAACAATACACAAGTTTACCGTTACAAGATTATAGACTAACACAGACAACTAATAAAATAGTAGTTTGTCCCTCTTTACGCACAGACACAGTATGTCTTAATCTTGTGAAGGCTCCGTTTTTTGTGGGATCCATTTCAGTGAATAAGTTATGTATCTCCTGGGGTTCTGAAATATATATATATATATATATATATATGTATATATACATACATACATATATATATATATATATATATATATATATATATATATATATAAATATATAATATTGGGCAGAAACATATATTATAGTTACTAAAACCACAAACATTTGGCAGCAATTTCTGGAATGTTGAATGTTGTAGAAATTTCTCCAACATGATGCACAAAATAAACAATGTTTGGTCTTATTACATTCAGTTAGCAACTGAATTTCGGTGATTGTGGAAACATTTAAATACGAAAAGTTTACTAGAGAACTTGGGTTTCTCTTTATTTATGAATTCCGTTTAGAATAAAATACGACCGAAGCAATACGCGATATATACATAATGTTAAGTGAATGTGTACTCTCTATGAGAAAATCATTGGTTCCAAAAATACCTAAAAGAAAATTTTGTTTGCTAGCCTTCAGCCAAGGACATTCTCCTATATTAATTTCAGAAAAAATACACAGCCTTATAGGAACTAGTCTCGGGTTAAGTTTCCGCTATCAGCCCTTGCTACCCTCGAGCTTCCATACTGACATAATAAAATGACTTTATTCTTTGAGAAAGAAGTGGATATGTTGTGTGTGACTACCGCGTGAATTGAAACGGATCTATTAGGTGCCAACCTATTTTTTTAATGGGTACTATCATCATTGCGAGGCAGTTTGTCTCGGGAGAACTTTCAATTTTTGCAAGTATGAATAATTCAATACCTGTTTAAAGTACTATCTAACCGCGGTTTCTTCTGCTTAGTTTAATTTAACAGAGATGATTTTTTTACTTCCTTGATGTGTTTACTCTAATTGATATGTTATTATAATAGGTTTGTGACAAGTATTTAACAAGGATTTACTTTTCAAGCTCAACTTATTTAAATCAATTGCCTAGTATATGTTTTACTAAAGATCAGGATATCACTCATTAAATAAAACAATTACAGATACACATTTGGTTTCGCAATAGATTAAAAATTTCGATGAAGTATGTTATATGTACATATTATTATATATAGACCCAGATTTAATTCACTATATGTAATTTAATCAATATTAACTAATATTTTGGAAGACAATGGTTTTGTTCAAGAGAAATTGAAAATGAAAAACAAGTTTCCTCATTTATTTGTTCTTTATTTCGAAGGTATCACTTTAAACAGAGGTTGCAATTCATAGAAAAATAAAACAAAATTAATAATTTTTGTATGTCCCGACGCATTTTTTGATTGGAATTAATTTTTATTTGAAAATAATATGGACTTTTATTGTTGTTATTATCATTAACGAGTATTAAATATCAATGATAAGGACAAATCAAATGCCGTTGAATATTTATCAACGTACAATATTCATGTCTACGACAATTGATATTAGCAAGCTTATTAATGTAGTAGGAATCTTGTTAAATATTTTTCCACAACATTTTTATTACACGGCTGAATTTATATAATATCAATAATATTTTATTTCCATAATAAATAAAGAGAAGGAAAAATTATTCAATACGTTATTCTGCTCCGAAGTTCTTTTTAAACGTAATACAAAATCCGCTAAATCTAGGAATAATTTCATATTACAGAATTGAATTTTTTTGTTGTCAATTTTGTGTAAATTTTTGTACGATACTTTGTAAAAATATATTTTTAGGTTCTAGAGCTACCACAATGGAGGTAAGGTATTCGTATTTTATCGAGAAAAAAAATTTAAGTGGATTACAATATATTGTATTTGTAATTGATGGATAAAATCCTTCATAATGAATATACTCTTATAGTTCTTTCATTGTGGTGTTATTATTTTATTGCTTTAATCTCTTGATTCTATTTTAAATTTTTGTTTTATTAGTCTAATATTTTACTAAAAAAATGCTTTTTTCCTCTCTTTGTCTTAACTACTTCGCACTCTTTCTCGATAAGGTCGGGTTAGCAGCAACGAATTTAGGATCTATTACAGTAATGTGTACTTGCGATTTAATACATTTCATTTTCTAAAGATGATTCTGACTTAATAAAAACATCATGGTAGATCGGTATAAATAAGAATATAAATAAATTATGTTAAACATTGTCTATGTTTCATAATTTAGTCGTTGCTTATAAAATGATAATAGCTTATCAGTAATATATATATGCATATTATGCATTTCAACCTGGTTAACGATATATTTTGGATTCTCTCTGTGAACACTCGCCACCAGTTGCACACAACTAAGAGAGCAAACGCAGATTCCATATGTCACCCAATATATTTCTTCCCCAGACCGTTTAAATTTATCCGCAAAGTTTTGGTGGAAAAACGCACCCAAAGACAGATACCACTAACGGGCCACTGCGCGCCCCCTCCGCCCAGTAGTGGATAACTTTATTTCTAATCTCATCTTGTATTTCCCCCGACGGCTCAAATAATGTCGCCGCTGCCGCCTTGCGAAATCTGAAAATGATAAAACTTTTCCACCGTAACATATTCCGAGTGATATCGCGCGCGAGCCTCGCCTAATACAGGGACCTTAGTATTCTGGAGATGTCGAACAATGTTCAAAGATTTTCATCGAAAGTAGCGCGCAAACTTACGTATTTGGTGAAACTTGGAGATAATGGATTAATTATTGGCCTTTACGTAGCTACGTGGGCGTTTGCGGAGTTTACCCACGCCGAGACCTAGGGCGAAAATGCGAGTAAGTCATCATTCATCGATCGTTATATGAAAACATTTACTCAAACACATCGATGTGCAGTAACATTTTTGAAACTTATTAATTTACAAACATCTGAACTTAACTTTGATATCAGGTTTAACAGATTGTGCTACACGTAATATTTTGGAAATATGATATACAAATATATTGGCTAAGGTCTATATCTGTAAAGCACCAGACCGCGTTGTCGACAATAAAATGTTTAGCCAATGTGCTACTATTCCCCTTATATCCAGAAATATGAACAATCAGAATCAATCTTCGTACATCTTTACCGATTATTCAGTAATCATGTTTAACATATATTTCAAAATATTGCATAAAAATATTAACAATCTGAAATAACCTGAGTGTGTAAACCGACCTAAGCCTAAATTTGAGAGAAAAACATTTTTGTGACGTTTTCAGAAAACTTCAAATATCCCTAATACAAAACAATACTTAGCTATTACAAGAACTATTAAAAGGACAAGAAAACAATTTACATTTCACATTGTAAGCTATAAAATATCGCTTGCGTTTCCCAGTTTCTCTTTTCTGTATTGTAAATGAGATTAATGTCTTTAACAAGGTTACAGAACTACTTATCACTTCATTTTCAGAACATTTTTACAAGTACCTTTTTATATTTACTTTTTAAAACGTTGGTTTATTCTTTTAATATATTTATAGAAGTAAACCATGGAATTATCGATAAAATTAAGGCTACAAAACTGTGAAAATAACTAATTTTCCGTTTTACAATTTGCAAGGAATTAGCTTCTTGTCATCGGTTATTTATATATACATAAACATTTTTAAGCCACTTTTAAGGAATATAGAGAATGTCCTAGATAGAACAATGTGACATGAAATTGTTATTCAAGTACTTCATGTAGAATACATTTTGTGTTATTATATAAACAGAGAAGCAACTATAACATTACAATTATAGTTTAAGTTCAATGGAATCACCAGAGTATTGTTGTAAACATAGAAGCGTGAGACGGAACCACGTCGCTGTTAGATTTTATTAGTTCCTTTATATATTACGAAAGAAAAAAGAAAAATAAAATTTCAACTGTAACTTTATTACCTGTAATTTTATTACATTTATTACTACCCTATTTATTTCAAAGGAGTGCAATGAGGGATGGTATTATAAATAAGATTGTGGAAAGAAGCATATAAGTTAAACTGAATTTAAATAAGATGATAAAGAATTAGTTTATAATATATTGTTGTATAAAATTTGATATTATCAAGCAGAACATAATGTAAGATATTTCGAATACAAATGAGTTTGTTTGGATAGACCTGTATATCTTCGTTGTTCTGATACTAGAAAATAACCAGCAAACTTAGAAAAAGAAAGAATAGAGTATATCTTACATCGATATTCATATTATTAGATTACCGAATCGGTTGTAGACAATCGCCCACAAATGAAATACTTGAAACATTTTGGACTTAATTGTATTTTTGTCCTTCCATACTTTTATATAAAGAGTTGCGAAGAAATTGCTATATCGTACGATTGCACATTTTATTGGTTGATCATGAAAATATGTTAGACTAAAAACCTATTTTTAAAGGATATATATTTATATATATATATATATATATATATATATATGTATATATATATATATATATATATATATATATATATATATATGTATATATGGATTAAGATGAGGATTGTCCCTCATAGGATGAGACTATTGCAACACCTCTTAAATTAATGTTGTGTAAGATATGTATACATAAATATAACGATGTATGCAAAACTATACGCAATGTTTTCAAGGATGCCTTCCTTACATTAGTTAAATGCAAATAGACCATCAAACTTGGTTAAACACATGACCGAAACCCTTAATGCAAGTTTGGTGTCGGAGGAAATTGACTTGATAATATATTAATTAGTTTCGTTGCGTCAAGTTTCCGCGGTTATAAGGCGGGAGGAAGTGCCTAGAGCTCCGGGTCATTAGAGGCATTCACTTATCTCCTCACTATTTCAGCGGTCTCGTTAGCTCGCGTGCTCCGCGCCGTTTTTATGACTTTTCACTTGAACTAATGGCAAGCTTTGTTACGGGTTAGCTCTGCCGTAGATTATTTTTCTCGGAAGGCGATAGCAATATGGGAAATGTACAGTTGGAATACTAATACACTACGTTTCACTGCGAGTGTGATTTATTATTACTACTGGGCGGGCGCTATAAATATAGAAAATACGTGGTCGGAATATTGATGCAGTTTATTCCTCTCATTGTGTTATTTCCGTCTTCTGGCTATGCAGTCAGTTTATTATTATTTCTCGACAAGCTGTGTCAGTAAAGAAAATATGAGGTGGTATTGGAAAGTTAATTTATTGTACTGTTTATACTATTTATGTACTGTATGAATAGTTTTGATTAATGTTTCTTAGTAAGCTTTTCAACTATATTTATTTACATGCCAACTTTTATCTTTTATCCGCGGCTTCTTATTTTGGATTAAGGTGAGGATTGTCCCTCATAGGATGAGACTATTGCAACACTAGAAATAAAGTTAAATGTTTTACTGATATTAGCTTATAATAAACGGTGCACTATCAATTGATATGTCACAGTACTTATTTTTGATTGTTATTTAAAAAGCATCGAGTTTCATTCCAATGAATTTTTTGCCATTTACCATATTAAAAACAACTCATATTAAGTTTGATATAATAAATACCTACATCTATAAATATGTACTTATATATATATATATATATATATATTCATATATATATATATATATATATATATATATATATATTCATATATATATATATATATATATATTTATATATATATATATATATATATATATATATATATATATATATATATATACTTTAGGGCTTATAAACAATTAATAAAAGAACAATGTATCTATTTTCTCACTTATTTTTTTGAGTAAAACCCAGCGAAACATATTTCAAACGAACAGTTAATAAACCTACCGGAATCACTTAACACATAATAAATATTTCCATAGAAGCAGCAAAACTCTACATAAGTTCATTTTTATGAACGTTTTTATAAATTGATTCCTTTGTTGAAACTAATGAATGAAAAAGTTATTTACTTCGTTAAGCATTTAATAACCAACCACAAAATCCCACGAGCGCTTCCGAGAAAGTTATGGAAATTTAATAATACCTTGTGTAACTACTGTTACTGAAAGCTTTCCCTGGTACAGTGGAAATTTTGAATGTTTAGTAAGCTTGTCAGATTAAATAAATAGTAGGAACTCTATGAAATATACCTTTTTGAGGTGTAATATACTTGGAATAATTTTGATAAACTATTATCACATAGAAAAACAAATTGAATTTTAAGTTCTCAAATATAAAAAAATTAACCTATAATTTAATTTGAATAATGATAAACATATTTAGTAGAAAATAAAATACTTTGTATTACATAATAAGCAGAGATTTATTATATATACATATATAAATTTGTATATATAATAAAGACGCAGAAAATAATTAAATTGCTCTTCACTTTTTTCTACGAAGGAATTAACATTTTTGTGATTGAAGAACCCAAAAAAGTAAGTTTACGAAAATAATAAAGTTTATAATAAATAAATAAATTTACAAAAAATCAGTCGTTAAAACGTCAAAGGTTCTCAATAATTTTTTTTTATATATTTAGTGCTTATTTCTCATTTTTGACATTATTACTTTTTGGGAATGACAGACAATTTATTAAATTTTGTTGTCCCTTTCGTCGAAAGAAATCGTTAAATTAATACTTTAATTAGTCACGTCAAGTTATCCTCTTTTAAAGATTCCATTCGTCGGCAGTGGATTAGGAAATAGTTTTATTAATTTTATATAAATATATTTAAATAATAATAACCTTTTAATAATTGTTTAGAAGTTATAGAATCCATTCATCATCTCCTCAAAGTTTTGAGTGTTTTATTTGGTAGAACTTTTTCATTTAATTTTAACTTAATTTTGTTTGGCAAAAAACTTTATAAGAAAGGCTTCTTTATCTTTGGCTTATAAACAAAAAACTTTAAAATAGAAATTCGTATGAATGCTAAATAACCTAAGCTGAATTAGCTGTATGCACGTAATATAATTTCATGTATAATTTGAAAATTTCATAATTAACCAATCTCAATTTCGAAGAAAATAATAATAGAGCCTCAATTAGCAAAATTATTATGCATTATCTGCAAAGCTTTACGCTGTTCGAAAAGCAAGTAAAATCAAGGATTTGCAAAAAAATCGCCACTTTACGCGTAGCTTTGAAATACAGGGCGGGTCTGGCCCGAGGCGAATCCTTCTACTGCCGCCTAATAATAATTATACTGAACACTTTGTGGTAAGCAGGTACTTCTAGGAAAGCTATCTTCATCGAACCCGTTTTACGTGAGACCGAATTATAATAAAGCCCTGATTACTAATCTTAAGGTGGAAGGAAAAACATAAGATTTGGGTAAGCGAAGCTTTTATGTGGAATATTTTTGTATAGCAGCGATTTCTAGAATAAATTTTGCATACAGGTACGTTATATTTTACAGAAAAATAATTTTATTGTTATCACAGGCAGCCCATATATTTCTGTAAACAATTTTCGAACTTATATTAATGTAATTTAAGTCAAATCCCACGTATATTATATGGTGTCTGACCTGAATTACATCCTTATATTTTGTTAATGAACAAATTTTCGAATAAAACTTGTGTACTAATTAAAAACCAATAAGTGGAACTCGTACTACGAGGATTCTATATACATTTAGGCATTTATAAATATATAATGGTATTTCCATCAAACTATTCACAAAATTTTAATTTCTCAGAATATGAATATATTGCCTACTATATCTTTTAAAGGCGCAAAAATATATAATTCCTTGTAGAATTATAAACACTTAATTTCTTGAATTTTCCCCTACATTTGTGCTATAAGCCTAAGCTGACTTTCAATATTATGCTGACTTTCAAGAGACTATGGTAAAAACTAAACAAATACACTTTAAAATAACTTTTTATTACGTGAATCAAAAAACGTGAACTTTGTAGCAATATAAGGCTATGGTAAAAACTAAAAAAATTAAATTCACTGCAATTTAAGGATATAGATTTCAGGATTCATTAATTTCGATATTAAATTCAACTTGATATCTCAAGCCCTTTTTAGAGGTAGCTTCGACAGATGGACGAACGGAGGGGTAACCAAGTGATCCTGTAAGTTTTCCGTTTTTTTTTACATTTTGACGGTATCTTAAACACCTATTAAATAATAAAAGGTGTTTTAATTTCGTAGATAATTTTTTTAGCAAAATGACATTCAAATGTTTACGATACAATCACGCCAATAAACGCCAATTCTAATGTTTATCACCTTATAGTATATGGAGAGAAACAAATAAACGATTTCAAAACATTGCGCATTGGACGACCGATTATTTTACAGAACCATTCAAATTTAATTCAGGTATTAACCCACATATTTCACATGACTTAAAAACTGTTGCAATTCAATATGTATCTTCTTTCCCATTTTAAATATTAAGAGCTTAACTTTATAGCAATTTAAACAACGATCCATATAAAGTCGCGTGAATAGCTTGATTAAAAATATTAGCATTTAATATTTTTAACTAGGGAAGAAATTTATTCCAAGCTATTCTTTTTAAGAAAAACATTATATTGCTTCCTATAAAATACGAAAGTATATCGGATGCGGCTGATGATGAAGAAGAAAAAGAACATATTTCAGGATTTTCCATATACATTTAAATATATATATATGTGTATATATATATATATATATATATATATATATATATATATATATACATATATACATATGGAGACGAATGCATAATGAAGTACAAGAACGATTTAGGCACTGTAACTTAATTTAATAATGTTTGGTTATTAAATGATTACCGCATATTAAGAAACAATGAATATTAAAAAAAAACAAAATACGTAAATAAAGTACTTAGTGTATGAAGGTTTGGTTAACTTAATTTAGTCCAACGCATAAGCGCATTTCCGAAACAAAGCGGCATAAAGGCGCACTTCACCAAGATTGTGGCAAAGACTTATTTGCATCCGTTATTAAAGCAAAGGAGAGCTGGGAATTAATTACCTTTTACAAACCAGAACTTACATATAAAATGTTGAAAGCCACACTACTCTAACCGCATTTATAACTTATGTACTCTGCAGGAGATCCGGCGCGCAACGTAACTTCCGTTAAGTGGGAGCCTGGGTAATTAGTTTAATACGAAATTAAGTTTTGCCTTTCTTTACCACCTTAATGTGGAGCCCTTTTTAGCAGGAGATGTGAGTTTAACACGGTGGTAGAATTAAAGGAGATGTCGCTTACAACATACTTATTAGCTGTGTAAGGTTTTATGTGTTTTATTTATAGGTTTTGTAGTTTAACACTTAAGAATTATTCGTCTACTTTTAAAAACATACTAGCCTCTGTAATAAACCAAAAAAAATTGGCATTATATTATATAAATACATGATTTTACAATTGGTTTTCGCATTGCAAGCTTAATGGTAAAAATATTATCATTTATTTAAGTTATTTTTAAAATTAAAAAACTTTCATTTGTTTATGAAAAATACTGGGTTTAGTGTAAAAAACTCCGATTCCAATATACTTTTATAATGTAGTATTAATGTTTAGGACAATACTGCAGGGGTTACTGACAAAATTAAACGCAAATATCCCTAAAATTACTTTACTTATTGAGTTTTATGCGTAAACTTTACCAAAACTATGTTTTGTTTTAATTTAATAACTGAAATATTATTGACTTCATTGCAGTATTTAGACTTTACTAAAAATAAAAACTGTATTATGAAAACAACGTAGTTTCTTGATACCAAATCTTAGCAAAACATAAGAATAACAAGATTAGCAAAGATCTGTCTTGATTTTAAAAGACTTTAAGCGCTAAGATAATATAATATAAAATAATATGATATAATATAACTATTTCCTTCAATAGTATCCATATCACGTATTAGAAGCTAAATATTTAAATCTAACCAGACGAGGCTTGTTCGTCACTGTGGGTAATTTTTTTTTGTCGATCTCATTTCGAGATTTATACATTTTAATAACATAACTAGAGCCATAAAAAACTTTTACATGATTAGTAAATTTTATACGGACACTGTTGATATAATAAAAAAAATAATATATATTAGTGGCGCAAAATTAGCATCTTGACCTCGAAAACCGTGTCCGAATCATCTTGCCACATAATCGCGGATAGATATATGTAGTACCGCAGGTCCCACTGGTACTATTGTCCGCCTTCCAGCTCGAGACGCGTTTTACGAGCACGAACTGCCGGTTATCGACGCCTGCGTGATCGACGGCGCCAGGCCACGTACCGCAGTTTACGATTCCTGAGATTAGATCATGCCGCACGGCGCGAGGACGTATTGTTGCAAAGGGCGTTAAATATTTATTAGAAAATTCGCTTTGCAAGTATTGTACCAGTTCGTTTACCGTATATGTGCTCGCGATTCTTCCGATAGGATGATATAACCCGTGTGACATTGGAATGAAAACAGCAGATCGAGATACGTCTAAATGACGAGTCGTATAAATAAATTGAAATAGTAAAATAAATTTTATTAAACGAGTTTGTACTATTGCGACTACCAAACTGAGCAATACCAAAAAAATATGACTTTATGCATTTATGCCATTTCTCCATAATATGCTTAAAATGATTATAAGAATAGCTCTGTAACATAAAAAAAAATATGGAAAGAACCTTTGGTTCACGTCATACTCTCTCAGAACTTTTCTTGAAATTCTTATGGGAAGTTGTCGACAGAATGTATACACCAAGGTGATATATTAATCTCTCTACATCCAGACGTAATATAGTATGGTTTTGTTTTCAAGAATAGTAATTATAGTCGACTATACCTTCTTGTGATTTTGTGATTCCCTGAGACAACCATGGATAAAAAATTAGATATTCTATCAGCGTAAATATATTTTTAAATATATGCATATATATTTTTATTTACATATATACATACACACACACACACATATATATATATATATACATATATATATATATATATATATATATGTATATGTGTGTGTGTGTGAGTGTCTGTGTGTATACGTATACACGTACACGTTTTTACGATTATTTTCACATGGCTAATTCCTCTCACAATTGTAAACCACTAAACCCCTTCAATATTTGAAATTATAAAGAATTCTAATTTTTTATTATAAAACCTTTTAAATCCATTAATCTTGTCAAATATTAAATAAAATAAGCTTTTTAAAACTATCAGATAACGATTTCTCAAAATTCCATACTGGTAGTAAGATATGTTGACGATCACAGTGTTGATATGACGTTTTTTCCATAACTTGCATAATAGCTGGGATTTTTTACATTATTCTAAATAGAAAACAGTATACATGACGTTTTTTCCATAACTTGCATAATAGGTGGGATTTTTTACATTATTCTAAATAGAAAACAGTATACATATATATATATATATATATATATATATATATAAATCTGAGATTGAGAAGTGTAAAACTAAAGAACGGAAAAATGTGACAAATAAATATCAGAGTGATATAAAATTATATTTATCTCAGGTACAATTTTTATTTATTAATTATAATTAACCCAAATAATTTCATTTCGTTTAATTATAACTTTCACCTATCACAATATGTGATTTCAATGGAATGAGTAAAAAAAATACTTCTCGCTTTGTAAATGTGGGAACACTTACGTAATAAGTGACATCTTTATAAACGAATATTTATCCAGTTATATCTAAAGCTTCAGAAAATTCAAGGCTGTGACAGACGGACGATCATAATGAATTTACAGACGTAATTTGTTCCAATACGGACAATTTAAAAGTGAAGAAAAGAATATTTATAATAAAGTATTTACTTTGTTATTGAAAGAGAAAAATGTTGACAAAAATATATTTATAAAATCTTCGTCTTAAATTTTATATTATATATATATTTTCATACGATATCGTGAATTTTCTAAAATATTTAATAATAATGCAAATATTATCGCACGATGGATATCTTAATTGGACGATTGTATGTGAATGTTGGTTTAAATTATCCCATCTCTGATAAATTAACGCGTGCAGTTCATTTTCAAAGACGTATTTTATGTTACAAAGGCCGTGGATTACAAGTGACCCTTTAAGTCGGTAAGGATTAACAATGTGGGTGTTACAATAGACTGTAACCTCACTCGGGAAAAGCACGTCAGGATACGAACTAATCGTGTCCGTCCTTCCATTCTCTTTGTCAAGGAGGTTTATAGCGCTCAGCTATCTGTTTATTTGTGTATTTATACGATTGAGCTATCTTCTTACTAAAATTGGATAAGCAGACACCCACGCATCGTGTCAGAGATATTTTATATGTCATTTATACACGAGCTACTTTATTTCGTATCTTTGCACATTTATTGATCAGAAACTAGTCTAATAATATAATTTCTAAAAACATATTATACATTTAAATAAAAAAGAATATATATATATATGGAGTTTTCGAGTTATCAGTTAAAAAAAAAACTTAAAATCGTCAAATTTAGAAATGTTTAACTTTAGAACATTCTTCATCTTCTGTAATATTTTTTAATAAGTTTACAAGGTAAAAAAAATATATTTAGAACATTCTCACTTGAATTCTAACTAATTAAATAGTTATTAAAGTAAAAACGAAAAGAAATTTGAAGTTACGTAATACTTTGATCTATCGATTAAAATTTACTCAATACACTCATTTGATATTTATTATGCAAAAATGGGAAAAGTTCAAAAATTCGTTCATAATGATCAAATTGTACCACATGTAAATATGAATTACTCAGTAACTCTATATATATATATATATATATATATATATATATATATATATATATATCTCGCATAAAGAAAAATTCTTTACATTTGCAACAGTGATAGGCGAACAAAACTTGAAATTATCATCTCCTAAACTATGAGCGGCACCAATAGCACAAAATGAGCGTAGCAATCAGCAACATTATTCATATACTATTGAGATAAGACACGGTATTCTAATGGACGACCAACCGTTGGCCCAACGTATTCCTTCGTGAGGTTAGTCTTGAAGGAAGCAATCAGTCTGGCTCCGTTCATCGTCGATGACGACAAATTAGACCAGTCAATCTAGAAATAAATTAGTAAAAGCACTTGGCCACTATTGCAATATTTGTTTACGAACTCGGTTATAGCAAGACTAGATTGATTCCACATCGGCTGATTGACACTCATCGCTAACTCAAAATTTATTTCCAACATTGAATTCTTGAAGATCTCATTTCCGAAGATGAAAACTAAATCATTTACAATAATGACGCCCTCCCTCTGGTTTCTTCATGATGCAGCACCGCCGCCATAACAAAAAAAACTAAACTCTTGATCGTGGAAACATCTTTTTATTTGTTGTGATACTTAACTATGTGTTGCTAACTGCAAATACAATGACCATGGCTAATGCAGTACGAGAAAAACATAATGAAATTTCAACGTAACTTAATATTTGAATTAATAGAAAGGATTTCACAAAACTAATAAAAAGTAAATGTAATTTAGACTAATTATCTTTTTTTGTTCATTATTCAAACAAAAAATAGTTAGTTGAATAGGATTCTATTAAACATAAATATAAATTTCTCTAAAGTTTATTAACCCATATTGACTGCCTACAAATACTTAGTTACCTGTAAAAAGACTTATAATATTTGAATTTTTTTTAATACAATAAAAATTATTAAGGTCAGAAATAAGACATTATATCAGTGGCGGTAATGGACAATCTCGTAAGTCAAACAAAATATTTCACATGTACCGGATTTAGTCAATAAAAAATTAAATAAAGTTTTTAAGGATGATTCATTATTATAATCCCTAATTGAGTTTAATATATTATGAAAAATAGCATGTCTAATTAAAATCAGTTCTACAGTTTTTACGTGACAACAAGACAACAGCCAAACTGATAAAAAAGTAGAAAGGCGATATTGAAAAGAGATTAAAGAAGGCCTCATTTTAATTTGAATTTTATAGATTCTTCCAGTAAAGTTCAATTCAAATCGGTCTAGTATTTATTTGCTTGACACTCAAAGAAATGGACATAAAGACAGATAGACAACAGTTGCAAAAAAGGGATTTGAAACTTTGAGAAACCTAAATAGCAAATTCCACTATTTTTTTGAAAAAAAAATGTTTTTAAACCTTGAATTTTCAATAACGGATCCCTGTTACAATTCAATAATATTATTCTTACCATAAAACTCCCAAAAGAATTATTACTGTGTAGTACATATAGATAATTTAAAATTCGTCCTGTTAATTTGTGTACACTAAAAATATAATGTAATATTATATATAAGTAAAGGAGATAGTAAGATACAAACACGTGGCTTTTATATACCAGAACTAACGAAATATATAAGGATTAGCTGGTATTGAATTTTATCAACCCACATCAATGTGACAAGGTCGGCGAATAAGGACAGGCGGCAAGTAGTCTCATATATTTTTGTAATATAACACTTCGCTCTCTATGTCGACCACTTGAGTATATTTTTGAAGTAATACAATTTTGTGTACTCTAAATGTGAGCTTAAAATAACAACCATATGAAATTCGTGATAATTTCTAATTGAATTCGAAGTGGCGAGCAGTTAACGGACGATGAACTGTATTAAGTACGATCAGATAAAATTTTGAATTGAGGGTAGATTATAAAAAGCAAGTAATTAGTACGTAATTATTTCGTTATTTAATTATAATAGAGAAGATACGAAATAAAATATTAACCATGTAAATAATATGAAGACAATTCTTTTAGTCGCGGTGATCGACTTCAAAATTCCTCTTACAATAAGGATTTGTTTAAATTTTAAAAGGAATATATTAATTTATTATCTATTTTATTTATAAATTTATTATTTCCTCATAGATTATTTCCTCATAGCTATCGATCATGAACATTATGGGATGTTAGATCCCTCGTCGATATAACTTTAATTAATTATGAGACTATGACACTAGTATTTTTGTGTAATAAATTTACTATTACTCATTCTAATTCTCATATTGATATAAGGGAAATAAACTTACGATTTAAACATTTTTTAATTGAGTTTAATTTTCTTTTATCGTTTCTAATTAGCTTGCTTTACCTAGATTATACGTCTTGTGAAATCATTAATATCAGATAGTATGTACCATATTTACTGTCAAATTGAATATGGTTCTCCAATATTATATATTTGTCTTAAAAGCGGTGGCATGAAAATATAAATAGTTTAATCTACTGATTTCGCAATGTTTAAATAAAATAACCAAATCTGATATTTATCTTTTATCTGTAACACCTCGACATTAGCCATCAGACAATTATACATTTTGTTCTTTCCCAACAGAACATTATATTACATATTATAATATTATTGAAGAATTAAACCTGTAGGATTGCAATAACATTTCTCAGAATCAGGATTATAGGATAACTATCCTACAATTTAAATAAGCCAGCTCCTTCTTTCAATTGAAACGCAAAAGTTTTAACCTTTTTCTTCATCTTTGCAGCGCTCGCAGCTTCCGAGCTCGGCAACTTTATGATGCTTAAAGAAGCGTTTGAAAAATTTATGAGCAATTTAGAATAACCTAATTGTAATTCGCTCTTTCGGAGTTTCCCTTCATTTATTGGGGATTTTGTCCTTTATATCGTGTTGGAATTTAGTGGCTTTCGAATGAATTTACTCATATGAATCTTCATTAAAAAAATTTTTTTGGGTTGATTTGTGATATCTTCCAATAGCACTTTTATTTCAATCCTTTATACATGTCTTCTTATGTCATACGTTCACATTAAATTTCATGTTTGTATTATTAATGGCCCACAGCGTATATTCAGTTGAAATATTTGTGTATTGAATGCATATATAAGTGTTTGAATATACTTTATCTAAGGTTATACATTTTAGATAAAGAATACATTTGTTAATATATTAACAAATTTATTTGTTAAAATTTGGAACATTTAAACTTTGATAACATAAATTTCTATGTCTTATAATGCCTTATTTTCCCAAAAGGCTGAAATTGTTTGCGTAATATTTTGACCAAGTTTTAAATATGGATCTAAATGAGAATTTGAGAATATATTACGAAAGTAATATATTCCCAAATTCCCATCTAGATATTTTAATATCCATTTTTAAATTTACGGATAAATAAGTTGATTAACACAATAAACAATAATTAGTATGAGATTCACAAAAGAATAAGAATTTTATTTTTAGCGTGCCTTTTCCGTTAAACCCTTTTAACCTTGTATACCACATCGTATTACGTAAAATACCTACCTAACTTTAAAACTGTGAATATTATTTTTGGCCCACAATATGAACGTCAGAGTGTTTGGGTTTAAAATGTTTTATATTTTAATTTCAGCATTTTGCTTTCATTTTTAACAATATTTATAATAACTCCTAGTTACCTATTGCTGTTCGTCGGCTTCTTTTAGAGTACCAAAAATTGATAATTTTTTTAAATATTTGTCTTGTCATCAAACTATAATTCGATAAATACGGTTAACTTATATGTAGTTAGATATGAGTTTCTCGTATTATTATACTTCATTCTGCAAGAAGTTATTTACAGAAAATTCCATGAAAAAAAGGTATTTTTTGAAAAAGCTGTATCGAAAAGTAATAAATGCAAATCAAATAATTTATAGTAAAGGGAAATTTTACAAAAGCTATTTTAAGTTTATTTAAATCAAGAATCGCATTTAAAAGTTTTTCATTTAATTTAGACTGTATTTTTAATTTTTAATAAAATAAAGTAAATTATAAACAGAGTTTAATTAAAATTTCTCTCTTCACCTTTCCTCATTAAATTATTTTAGATAATAATGAAATTTTATTAAAAACCGTAAAAATGGAGTAATGTTCCGAACCAGTGCAGAAGACAAAACTGTAAACTTAACAAACTCTTTGTAATTAGCATCCAGTTCGATGTACGCCAATATTACATATAAAAATCAGATTTGACATGAGTTTGTTTGGGGAAAAAAATTTTTTCGTCCACATAACTTCTTTGTCTGAATACTACATTACAAAAATCACGTGTATAATAACAAATATTTTACTAGAGCCTATTGAATAAAATTAACAACAATTGATGTCGAGA
This sequence comes from Druceiella hillmani, assembly GCA_039881145.1. Taxonomy (NCBI): domain Eukaryota; kingdom Metazoa; phylum Arthropoda; class Insecta; order Lepidoptera; family Hepialidae; genus Druceiella; species Druceiella hillmani. Next base: position 7,094,967 of record JAYKKI010000018.1, on the reverse strand, counting down.
TTGCTTATAATTTATTAGTTTTCAACGTTGTTTTTATACGGTTTAGGAATGTCAGAATCGTTCCAGGCTGCTGTTTATTATATTAAGATTTCGGTTCGATAAATTTACCCTTCTGAAATATGTAAGCTCATAGAAAGGGGTCGTAAGTAAATTATTTTCTTCACAACCTCATATATCTTCATAAATTCTTTGCGTGTGCAACATTCAATACTCATAAATTTAAAACAAAATTAACGTCGTATCGGGCGACAGTTGGTTCAATATCCTCTAGACGATAGAGTTATGTGCTGTTAGGCAGTATTTCATAAATTCTAACCTAATATTTTGTGTTTTAATAGATTACTAAGAAAAGTTATGAGATAGGCAGTTTCAAATTAAATTAATATATACAGTTATAACTTGTTTTAAGGCAAATTAATTGAATTATTTACAGAGATAAATGTGGAGGTGAAAAGCAAAACAGTTTTAGTAATTGTGTTCAAATTGGAAAGACGTGTCCACTTTTTTAAGTCGTTTATTATTCTGATATTATCACTTGCTATTTCCCATCGAAATTAGGTTAGGATCAACAAGTAACCTTATTGGAAAAAGGTTTTTAGGTGTCACTTAGAAGACGGACAGTTTTCCACTACTATTTTTAATTCATCTTGTTTACATTAAACACGTCCTAAGTCACTTTTCAGTCGTAACTTTAGTGTGCCAGGTATACTCAATGGTATATATTTTAGAATTCCAGATTGAAACAAGGAATCTTAAAGATTTCCTCGTGATCTTAGGTCCTGTAATGTATTTCTTCTTAAATGCAAAGAATTTTTAATCGTTATACTTTTAACTAAATATTAATTATTACGTGCAAACGAGGAAGTAAAGTTTCGGTTGGGAAAGGAGTTTGGTAAGCATCGATGTCCTTTAACATCGCTACTTGCTTTCACAAAACTTTATAGCCTTTCCATGCGCCACAGATATACTTAAAACGAGAAATGCGTCTACATAATTAGAACAAAACTGTGATCCCAAGTAGCGCCCTGCGCAAATGAGGCTACCAGAACGATAAAATACTCAATATTTTTTTTCCTAATTCAACTTTTAACTTCCCAATAATATTACTTAAGAAGGTCATATGACATAAAAAAACATAGGTAATGTTTATTTTTACGATTACGATTGATAATGAATTATAATAAAAAACTGGATTTATGAAGTAATTTGAAAGGAAAAAATTTACATTTTATTTAATTTCAACTATTTTAAAAAATTGTATGGATTCAAAAATTAGTAGATATTTCGAACATCTCAAAACTTTTCAAAACAACAATCATATTATTTAAGGTGCTATTAAATTTCTAGTACATTTTCCATTTGGAATATGATTTTAAGTATTATATTAAAAGTATTGTGAGTATAAACTTATTTTAAACTGCAGCAAAATAGCAAGTGCCTATAATCTATTCTTGTGTTAATTTGTTCAGTATGAATAGAATTTAAACTCAGTTACGTCATCATAATTCGAGCATATGCAGTAGTTCAAGCGGCTACATATATATCGAGTATCATAATTCTAATGGCATAATTCGAATGAAATACATTTGTATAAAATACAGTTTTATTCTGAAATATCACCACTTGAATTGGTTGCTCTGAGAAAGAGCAAAGAGTGTTAATAAAGTAAATTTTAAGGTAGTTATTGCGTAAAACGCGTTGTCATAAAATTCATTGATTTTTAATGTGTTATTCAAACGATAAATATTTAAAAATTATAAAAAATAAAACACTCTCAAAAATCGTATAATTAACATCACAAAAAAACAATTATTTCACTACATTTAATTTCATTTAAAAAACACATCGGACGATTTGCCTAAAAACTAACTATTTTCCATTTGCATTTTGATAAAAATAGCTATCAACAATTGTACAATTAACATTATAGGAAAAGTAGGTTTTCCACCACACTTCATTTTATTTAAAAAACGCAATGCGAAACGCAATTTTGTTTTCTTTCAAACTGTTAAAATGATGTTATATTAACAGTTTGGAAAACAAAAAAAAAGTTTTCAAAAATTTATAATAATTTCTAGATCTTTCTTTCACACGAAAATAACCTTAAGAGCCTACTGTCACACGAAATTACATTATAGTTCTATTAAACTATTTACAAATAATAATGTTGTTTTCCCTGTGAAAATGTACTGCCTAGTATATCTTTCACAGAAGTAAAATCGTAAATTTGTGAAAAAATGTTTTGGCTTTATCAATCCTAACTTTTTGTGTCTTTCATATTTAGCTTCTTTTTTACTTAAACATAAGAAATAAGAAATATAAAAGCCAAACTAGTTTACTATGCCAATGGGCCTTTTCTAGATAGAGCTGATAAGAAAATGGGTCTAAAAATAAGAATTTCGACAGTCACTATTTAAAAAAAACAATTAAAAACCAAATTTTTTCCTCTAATCAAAGAGAGAAAAATCTCCACATACGTGTATAAAAAGTTGAACAAGTCTTGTGTAAAATGTTATTCAGTTCAATTTGGATGTTTAGGAGCTTTCTCAAAAATATAATGTTATTTTTATTTATATTCCTAATTTTGTTTGCAAATTGCTCTTTTATTTTACTTAGTAGTTAGAAACCTCTTAGGCAGACGGATATCGGGCGGATGGACGAACAGATATATAACATTGCCACCACAATAGTGTTCATTCAAAACCTTTCGGTTATCGAACCCTAAAAATGAATAAAGCAGCCTAAAAGTTACTTCATATCAAACTCTACGTTAAACAATGAATAAAACACGTCAAGAAATCTATATTAAGGCAATAAACTATATCCACGGAGAGGATACTAAAATTCGCAGCTGATTCAGAAATGGAAATAGAACGCAATAATGAGGCTGACACACAATATTCACCAGACCTACGTCAACCGCATATAGGCAGGTCGGTCATCGATCATGTTACGAAGTTTGAAATTGGAATAGCGGTTTGAAAATTTTGGTGAGAACAGCTTTCCAGCTAGCGGTATGGTATTGAAATGGATGCTAAAATAATATACTATTTAGAGTCATCTGAACGCTTTTAATGGGTGTACTGAAGATTTATTACATAAATATCGACGTTACATAATTTTAAATATAGTTCTCTTGCTATTAACTGTACACTTTAGTGACTATCAGTAAATTCCTGGTGATATTTAAAAAGCTGCTTTATGTCATTTCGTAAAGAATGTCAAGAGCAACTTGACACTTCTATTTTATTCAACAGATGGTACTTAAATTTTATTGCCCAATAGTAATTGCATTCAATCACTATTGGGCCTTCCAGTATTGTCACGTCCATTCGCCTATCACAACCACACCGTTTTTTGCAGTTTAAGAGTTACGTGTACAAAATTGTATAAGTGCCAACTCTTTTACTTTTTCAAGCCTTGTCTACTTCATACAGAGATAGAGATTCAGATAATAAGATTTCAAGCAATAAATAAATAAATAATGTTTTAAAATCATTCCAATACTATGATTAGAACAGGGACTTAAAAAATATTGTTTTAATATACACGTGAAGCGCGGACGATTTTTTAAGCATATAATTTAATGTTATAGCTATTATAAATATTTTAAAACGAGATGTCATTTACTATTTTGTTTTCTTTTCCTATTAATCCACGTTAGAGAAATCATAAGTTTCAAAATCCCGAGCATCGTCTCCCTATTCAACAACATTCTTTGCCTTTTCCAACTATGGGTTCAAAATTTTTACAAAAAGCATGAAATATAGCAAGAAAATTAAAGTTTAGACCCGTTTTGAGACGCATTTGGCTTTTTTTTTATAAGCTGTAAATTGGGTGATTTTAATCTATATAAAACGTAGTGTTAAGAGCGGTTATTAAATTTGTTTAACTGACAACAATTTTATTGCAAGTTTTACTGTTGTTTTTCATTAAGTTATAGTCCGCTTCAATTTTAAACTACTTGTTGGAACAATATGTTATTAATACACACCATGCTCGTAATCACTTTATCTTTAAGTACGTTAGTTAGTAAGTTAAGTTGTACTTTAAGAGTATATTAAATAAATGTACGTTTTCAAAAACTCTACGAAATTCACTTTACGAACTCGCGTTTACTATCGACTTTTTTTTAAATTAATATTATTTATTAGATATCTTTTATATTTAATGTATTTATATATAAATTTGAGTAATGTATATTAGTTCTAGTGTTATCTCTATTGCAGCCCTAAAATTAAAGAAAGTACGGCAAATTACTGTTTTTATATATATCCGAAACACATTTTTAGTCATAAGCAATAATCTAATCAAAATTATTGAATCATCTAAATGTTTTCACTTTTTTCTGAAATTTATCTCAATTACTTTATTCCATTTTCAGTTCAAAGTAGTGATCACATGAGAATAGCTCGCATTGGAATTATATTTTTTATTATAACTTGGCCTTTGAATAGATGAATACCGTCATTCTAGTTTGTCGGGTTGATCACAAGCTTACAGTCTTTAACGGCGCAATGCACTGTGGGGTCCTGGGTTCGAATCCCAGCCGTTCACCGAGGGAGCTGGATTAATATATTTGTTAACTCTCGGAATTTTTTCTCGTAGCAATACATACGCCGTATGTATCAATTTTCATGAAAAACATGAAAACTCAAATAATTACGTAGAAATATTTTAAATGGAAAATTTTTCTAATTTTATTTAATTCTTTTAACAGACCCTGTGACATGCATGTATAATTATTTCTTTAATCTTAATGTCAACGAACTGTTTAAAGACTTGAAATAGTCGCTCACTCTCCACTAATTATAAATAGCCCTACCCTCATATTTGTACCATTTCCACCATTGTAGACGTACATGCAAATAAATTGACTCTAATATGACGTAATAATTTTTATTCTAAAAATTGTGCTACTTTACCCGGGTCACATAATCCAACCGTCTTCTGAATAACGCTTAAATTAACAACTTCATCACTGTCGCATTTGACTAATTTATATTCTACCTATATATGGCAAAACCATTTCGGGTACTTGTACAGTTTTCTGGCTAAGGCGCTTATCCAGTTTTATCGTAAATTGAATCTAGCACGTTAACCGTTTACCGTATGGCATAAATTCTGTTTATTTTATTATCACTAAAGCCGTCTATATTAACGCCGATATACCAGTAATAGTTTGATGACGTTTTCAAATTATTTTTAGTATATAAATGGATCGAATAGTGGAAAATAAATACTCAGTTTATTATTTAGGCTAACATACATTTCTGTGTATGAAAACATATTTCACATAATTTCTATGTAATCTTTCTGTGATAATTTAACTTAGAAATGACCCTTAAATATAAGTAATATCCTTATGTTATAATGCTGCGTAACTGCCAAGTCATATGATGTTCTTTAACAAAATATATACACAATACTAGTTAATTCATGAAAGCTTTATTAATATTCCGCCAACAACTTTAACGTTTTTGAATAGTGAAAACATAATCCGTTGTTAAAATAGCTTTATCTAAGTTTACAAGAAGCGATTCGGTAATAATTCAAATACGTCCGAAAGTAAGTTTATCAACGTTATGCCTTAATTAAAGCCTATCAGGTTATCCGTATAGATTACGCGCAGCGACAGCGCTCGGCTCCGCTACGTGATTAAACTGTTAATAAATTCTCCGTTCCACTTTTATAATACAGACGTTTTATAAGGACATTCTTTTTTCTGTTAAAGGCAATTTTTAGGAAAAATATTTGATTGTATAAAGTACCAATAAGCGAGTGAAGTAGATAGGATTCGAGATTAAAAATCATATGGAAATTTTTTATCCTAAATTCCTGAAGTACTTTCAAATATATTTGAGCTACTACGAAAATTCTAATTTCATCACAGACTTGCTTAATTGTATTCTTTTCACGCTATATGAAAATGCCTCGCTAGCCTGCATTTATTAAGTTAATAATTATCTTGCTAATCCATTGGCGTTAAGTTATACGCCTTTTTATGACCCCAAAGGTTATGTTTTGGCAATTTTCTGTTTTATGTGCCACGAGCACGAATCTACATTCCGGGTATTTCCAATCACGTTTTGCATCTATTTAAAAGTGAGTTTGAAAATAATTAACTTAACAATTTAACTGGAAACATTTTCCTATATTTCTATAGGCAGAAATTATAGAACAGTATCATATAATTAATTTACAATCAAATAATGACTATTTATGAAACATTTTTATCAATTTTGCAAATTTAGTAATCACCAGATATAATATTTATGAAAAAAAATAGATTCATGAAAAGAAAAACATCAACGAAGGAGAATATCATCATTCCTATAGTGATTGACAGTTATTGTGATTGACAGAAAAAAAATGTCGGGGATCAGATATTTACGTTCAATTGTGTGATATTTTTTTGTGTAAAACTTTTAATGGCATGTTTGAATGGGAGTTAAAACGTTTTGATAGCATAACGCGACGTGCCATCCGGCCAGCTTTGCATCTTGTGCACTCTTTCCGACTTAAAGCGAACATTGTCGGCAAACAGTATTATAAGATTAAAAATATATTTTATTATTAACAATATTTGTTTTCTTGTTTTTAAACTGTTCAAATAAAAATATTTTAATCTAAAAATATAAAAACTTAGATATTTCATATCTGCCAGGCGTAGCGCGGATCATATTTTTTTTATAATTTGTGGATTCTGCTAGTCAACGAGGAAAGGTACTTTTATGAAAAAAAAAATATTACAAATTAATGAACTAATTATGTTTGCAGAGTTGATGTATAATCTATCTTTTAGTAATATCTGACCGTATGAATATTTTTGTTGTTTAGCCATAGCGTGCTTATCAATAAATAATGAATTTTGTTTACTTGATTACTTAAAATGGATATAAGTAAGATATTTAGATGTACGTGTGTACATTTTTTCGATGTTACAATTAGTATTTTATCTGTATTATTTTTACTATAATAGTATAAAATGTTTATTAAAACCGTAAAATTCCTACTCGTTACTGTCTCTAAAACAATTAGCACGTGCATAATGATGATCTATAAATATTAATTTCATCGATTAACTCCCATTTTGTAAAAATAAGCAAAAATGATTATTGCCTTGTTTTAGATTTTTAATCTTATTTAGATTATGTGTACCTAAAATTTGTACTTCATTAACATTACAAAATCAAATCTTTTTCAACGGATAGATTTCATTTGATCTTATGAAAAGTAAAGAATTAGCAAGACGTATATTATATCGACGCCGTATTTTGGTGAATATTGAAATTGGTCTATAGATTTAGAGAATATTTTTAAAAAATGTTTTGTAATCATTATAATTCGCTTTTTCTATTTGATATACGACCTTCTTAACTTGTCCTTCAATGTAAATATTTTAAATATGTTCTAACGTGATATATGCGGGTTTATATGCTTTCCCACTATGACAAATTTCAAGTTTCTACGGTTTTTAGATCAATCGGCTCTTATAGATAGAAAAAAACGTCCGTGATCTATTGAGGGTTCTATTTTTTTGAGATACGAAACCCTAATAAGACATAATATCCATTAAAACTTAATCATTGGAAAAGTTGTACACTCGTATTTGATGCCTTAAAATACGCGATGTTGGGTATTGGAGATTGCGGAAATATAAACCAAAATTTTGCTAGAGAAATTGGTAAGTATTAATTTAAGAAAACACCATTTTTGAATTTTTAAAACTTGTTTAGAATTTGGAAAATTACATAGTGTTTGATGTCTGACTATTAGAAGTACATGGAATATATATGGACTCTGATGAAAATAATACGTTTGGAGCAGAGTATTAACTGTATCAATATTAATGATTGGTCAAGTACTTTAGTGTGAATAAGTTTTAAAATGATCATTTAGTTTACAAAGTTTTATTCCAGTTTTTGACTTGCAAAGTGATAATTAGAGTAAAATATTAAATTTTTAAACTAGTACTTCTATTATTCAAACGATGCTCGTGTGTGAATTGTATATAATCACAGGCCTTAACCAAAAGATTCGCAGCCTAGTAGAGGAAGGAGTGGTATTCTTTCAGAGTTTGTCATTCACATTCCCCTGGCAAATTAGACCAAAAAATTTAATTCATAAAAGACATAAATCACTTGCAAATGCCAACATCATTGAAACCCGCAACGTTATATAATTATAACGTTAATTTTCAGAAATTTGAAAAACATTACAGAATCGGAAGCAAGGACTATTCAAATTTGAAAAAAAAATTAAAAATAAATAAATTCAGTGGATACGCGCCTTGGAAAAACTTAAATTTATATCAACCTGTACAACCGTATCCACTTTGCATTTTCGTATAATTTTGTTTATTCTTACAAAGGGGATGAAATACAAGGGAGACAAACAACGGAAAAAACAATTCAAATTTTAATGATATTTTTAAATGAACTGGTGAATTCAAATCCGCCCCTCGATTTGTACAAAGTAAAGAGAGAAAATTCGCGCGTTCGCTCGGCAGGAGTTATTTTAATGATACCGAGTACCAAATAACTTCCTATTGTTTTCCGGATACCTTTGAAAAATTAAGTCAATTGTAATCTGCTGAACTTTTATTCAGATAATAAATTTCTTTCTTTAGTTTTATTTCCCGCTGAGATTCCATATTATGAGCATATAGAAGAGAAAATTGAATATTTCAGTGGCAAGAAGGAGGTTTTAGTGATTCAGAAATTTTAATTACCAGGTAATCATGGACACCTTTTTATTTGCATGGATAAAAGTCCACACCCAGTTAGAACATAATATTTATACCGTATAAAATGAATATGTACATGCAACGAAGCTATTAGATACCGTCAAAACTTTATATATAAATTAATTCCATTTTTTTCCAAATAAATCTTATATAAATAGTTGCTTTAAACAGACATATCAGATTCGTGAATCATGCAAGAGATTTTTTTCGCTTTTGCTAAATAATGCTTTCGACGGTATGATATTACTCGTTCATGATAAAATGCCGTACCACAGCATGTTTAATATCCGGCAAAGATGAAAAGGATAAGAAAACGGACAAGGAAGTTGAAATTGTAACGAAGCGCTGACCCAAATATAGAGCTATTTACGCTCGGCCATTTCAGACCTGGACAGTAAGAGTTTGTGCTATAACGCAGTCTTATTTGAAACGTTTACCTCGATTAGATTTCGTTTTTCGTATATATTATTTCGTCTGAAGGGAAAATTCTACGTTTCCGCCGAAAGGTTATTACGACAAAGGCTTTCCTTAACCGAGAAAGAAATACATAGGTTCGTTAGATTGCTATAAAACAGCAACGTTAGCTCACACGAATAGAACGAGCTTTATTTTTAGGCAAGCATTTTATCCGAAATAGCAGACTAATATCCTATAAAATTTCTGCCACGGAACAGGTTATTTCTATCTTAATAATATCACAATTTAATATAACGATATGAAAGACGCTCATCATATACAGTATACTAAATATAAATTTGACTAGATGAAAACGTTTTGGGGATGATAATGGCTATATTTCGAAATATTCTGATAGCTGCTTTTCTTACAAAGCTAATGGAAAACGATTGTTCATTTTCCATGGAGATTTTAAATAGAAATGATTTATAATTCAACGAAATAAAATTGTATTTTTTGTAAAAACATTCAAAATATAAATTAATATGTAATAAAATACTCAAAATATTTGGCAACTGCCATATCAAGCATGATCTAGCGAAAGAAAAAGTAGACTAAAAAGAAAATCGGTCATGAGGAAGAAAAAAATAAGCCGTATTAAAATTTTGGTTTTATTAAATTATGAAAAATATTCTATTCAAATATATAAGATATTTTATTCTAAATATTCTGATTAAAATAAATTTTTGAAGTTGCGTTATTAAACAGACGTTTCGATTTATAACCTACCCAATATTGGTCGTCGGATTAACAATATTCCCTACAAAGTCGTTAAACTGTCAGTAAGAAATTAAACTTTAGGAAAGTTTATTTAGTTTTCTTTTTGCAAAATTACCGCCTAATTACTGATAATTATTCATTGTGTGATTTCTTTAAATAAATATGGAAGTTAGATTTGAGGAATTTGGATTTAAAGTTATATACCAACTACAGAACTATTTTTGGAAATACCTGCCATTATAAAAACGGCATGGAGAGTAATCAATGATTTTCGCGCCATCGCCTAATAATATTTAAATGCCGCTATAATATCTGAGAACCACGTTCCACTACGGCAGTATCATAAGTTTAATTACCAGAATTGTGATTTTTTTGGTACACAAATATGATAAAAATATAAATGGCAAAATTATAATAAAATAATATCTTTTCCACTCCAGGCACAATTTCTACCACGCAGTATCCACGTAATGTAATGCCCAACCATGTATTAAACCACTAAGTACGGTTTACATTTCAGTGCATAAAGCGACCCTAAACACAAACCAGGAAGTGTATCGTTAATTTCATTAAAAAAAGGTCTAATTCGGTTTTCCATGTTAACCTTTATCTTGTCGCCTCTGTCCCGAGTAGGGCAAGCGCACTTTTAACTTTACTCTTTCGAAGCATTGATTATTTTTCATTTAAAATTTACAAAAATATAAACCTGTTTTAATGGAAAATAAAAATTACATTTTCTGTAAATGTAAATACAGTTTCAGTATTAATTAACTAAGCTTTTTAACTTGAATTGACATTTATGGATTGATTCGAAAATTTAATTAGGCAATTGAATATATTTGATGTAACTGAACTTAAAGACGTCTGTATTGAAATTTAAAGTATACAACTTTTAGTATGCTCACTTTCTTGTATATTCAAATCAAAAACTTTCGCAAATATTTCCGTTTTATTTTTATTTTTGGCGATATTTTCCAAATTAAAATATTTTTTTAATTAATAAATTGTAAATTTTTGTAAACCCGAAAGGAAGTATATTATAATTGAAATATGGAAAAATAAAGGAAGTATATTATAATTTAAAGTTTTTGATTTGTTTCCCATTTGTAATAAATAAATTCTGGCAAACACTACTTTTTAGTGCAATTCAGTGACAGGTGATATTTTGAATTGTATAAGATTTTAGCTCCATAATTACCTAGTAATTATATTTTCCAAATTCTAGATCATTACTAAGAGACTGAAGTTGTAATTTTTCAAAGACAATCTTTTGCGGTTCATAAATTTGTATTTTTAACGGTACAAGTTAAGAAAGATCGTCAGATTTGAATGAATTATTAATATTTAATTAATTGTATCAGTCTTTTTCTAAAACCATTTGTTTTTCATTACAATGTAATGATTTAAGAAACGTTCACATGATTTTGATAATTTCAGTATTACATTCGTCATAAATTTAATAATACAAAGTAAAAGATGATATTACATTTTTTTTTTCATGCCCATCTTCGGTTCACTTACTATACATCATATTAGTACGAATCAAGTTGAAAGCCGAATCGATTATAGAAAAGTGGCCTAAAGATATGTATAAAAATTAGGTATAGCTGAGATGGATGTGTCGAATAAACTTTCCTTCTATATATGTAATACGCCTTCTGTGGTTGCTTGCTTTTGTGGTTTATTATATCTCACTGCTTAATAATCTGCACATAATAGAGGGATTTATTTAGACTGAGAATGATTTGTTGAAATATCTGCCTTTTTTTTTTTAAATATTTGGCCTATTTGTCAAAAACGGTTAGCCTCTTTACCATTATTGCAATGCACTAGTTTTTAAATGGTATATTTACATGACTTTATGAATATAAACAGATAAATAATTTGCATTTAAATGAAACTACTGGTGTAGTATTATTACGAAACCTAGGTCGCGGTAAAGAATTTAAATAAACTAGAAATAATACTACATCGCGTAGGTTCATTTAATTATGAATAAGGAATTTCTGCAAGATTAACGCCAAATATATTCAAATCAATATTTAACAAATGCGATGTTTAGAAACATTCCGCGCCGTTAAATATATATTTACCAAACGATTCATCTCATAACCGTTGTAAAATTATAATCACTTGATTAATAAATAATTAATGTTTACATATGCTTTATAAAAAAATATTGAAAAATGCACGTATTGCTAAATTCTATGAAATACATAAATCTTCTAGCGACATGAAAACTTACTTATTAATTGTGAATTGTGTGGGAGAACCAAAAAAAGTAGATATGAAGAAAATATGTAGTTTAAAAATTGATGCACTTAATATTACTTTCCTTAATGTATTTTTTCCTTACATGGTGCATTTTCTTATTTTCCTAATATGGTGCTTGAAAAATAATTTCCTCTAAATATGGTTTTAAAACGGTTTTATTTATATCTCATCTTCACAGTATATACACATATGACTTTCATTAAATGAACCAAATAATTTTTTTGAATATTCTCAGCGGAAAATTATTTTTCAATAAAGATACCAGTTATAGAAAAGTAGAAACATATTTCACTTAACGAAACCTTATTTAGGTGTCCTTTTATACTTTACACTTTCTAACGTCTAAAACACTTCTAAATATGGTCTAACTGATGAATACGCGACCTTGAGCTAATTATTAACAAGTTCGGCAAATATGATGATTTTAACATTAACATGATATTAGCTTTCATACCTTCCAAGAATTTGCATTCGTCGTGGTTTGTTGGTTCGATCACAAGGCATACGGCCTTTGACAATGTGGCGCACCGCGGGGACGCGGGTTCGATTCCCGGTTTTTCGCCGAACGGGGCTGAACTGGTGTTATGGTTGGCTCTAAGCGATTGCTCTCGTAGCAATAAGGTAGGTAGATACGTAAATAAATAAATAAAGAATATAGTAGAAAAAAAAATGTGGAATGCAAATTCTTTTGCCTTTTATAATTTACATTTAAGAAATTCCATGATAAATACACTCTTAAATCAATAATTTACATTTAAGAAATTCCATGTTAAATTCATTGGACTAATTGACGAATGTTTTTGAAGCAGTTTAGAGAATGAATATAATCTTTCCAATGTATGAGATGATTCCCTTATTCGTATACATATGTTATAAAAAGGTAGGTGGATGAAAAAATTGGCCAATAACGTTTATTTTTTTCTGGATAACGTGTGGAAAACCAAATTTATGGGTATAAAATATACTGACATGTATAAACGATGTAAAATAACACGTATTGTAAATGAACTTTTCATTACAAATTTTTCGCAACGTCCTATGAATCATTACCATACGAGAATTTTCTTACGATAACGTAATTCACATAATGCTTGTTGGCTTTATTTATGTTTGTTAAACAAAATTATAAATACCTAACTAGACTCCTTTTTTAAACTTAAAGTATTAATATCTTCATGTATTTAACTTTCCAATTCAAATAGGTGAAACCTTTTACACAATGGATGATGCCGCCTAAAGTTAAACGTAGATTCTCGGGGCGCACATTAATAAACCACTGCTTTTACTTAGTAATACAACTAACTATTCATAACTGTATATTATAAAGCCACACTGACTGTATATGATATGAACGTCGTAACTTACGAAAACACGCATATATTTATATCTATACCCTTAAGTTCCTTAACATAATAACAACTTAACAGTAAATATGATACAATCAACTCTAATGCTACTTTCGTAAAGTTTAACAGCTCTCAAGATAAATTATTATGGTAATTTTAACCCTTATAACATAAGGGTTGCTATTTAAACATCCAAACCACTAATCACTCTCTAACATAACGGTAAGACTACATACGTATAAAAAAAGGAATGTTAAGTGATTCTGGTAGAGTAGGCCACGCAAATGCATAATGTTTACTGCCTGATGCACCAGGGAAGTGTATGTAAATATGAGCTTTGACAGAGTTGCACTCAAGAATACTAGGCGACGATAGGGCAGAGAGTAAACTAAGTATGCAGTGTATAGATGAGCTAGTCAAGGTACTTACGAGTATGTTTAGCTGTGTATATATTTCAATTTACAATGATACGAAATAAAAAAGTGAAATATATTGTACACATGGTTCACTGTATATTTTTATTATACAATGGTTGACATTACATTCGTGTTGCACGAAGGTCACTTAGTAAGTAATTAATTATACATTTGAGAATAGACAAATTACATTAAGGCAAATAATTTGTCAGGATCAGACGTAGACAGTTTGGTCTTGTTTACTTATGAAAATAGGTTGAATTCAATTTATTATGATAACGTTTATATATAGAATTTTATATAAATTTAGGACGATAGTTATTTATCAGTATTGAAATTATTATTTACTTAACGAAATATGCAATAATTACTCTAAAATTTTAGTCACGCGTCTAATCCAAAAGCCATTAGGGTTATTTCAAATTTTGTTCAAATAAAACTGGAAGGAAGGGAAAGCATAATAAATTAAACTATTTGAAAATCATAATGTGAAATAACATCGTAAGATGTCAATGCTAATGAAGGTTTAAGAACATGTAATGGGTTTTTAGACTTTTCAGAGAAAACATTTTGTTTTTAAGTTACGCTGCCGAAATATATAATTTTCAAAACAGGTCTATGTACTTACTTGTATTTGAAATAAAAGTAAACATTTTCTATGTTGAAAACGAAAATATAATGAAAAAAGACGATAATTTATTTTAGTCTTAATATTGTCTTAAGACCAGCCTGCACTTCATTTTCAAGTGTTTTTTTTAATTTATCGGTTCAATAATAATTTTTTGCATAGAAAATTAAGAAAAATAGAATCCGTTCACTAGTAGCAGAACTAGAACTACGAGGGTTCCATAAATACATGAGCACATATGCATTTCGGAATATTTAGTAGTACCATTAACATATTTGCATTTATTAATTGTTTGTTAATTTAACTATTGGCCTAGTTCATCTTTTACGTGCGTAAAATATCACAAATTTCTCAGAAATTACGAGATTTAAAATCGTCGTTAGAATTTGTTATTAAGTTTAGCTTAAATTCTATCAACGTTCTTTTTTATACTCTTTAGAAGTTTCAATAATTTTTTTACTCTTTTTTCTTATTCAGCAATATTTTTAGATATCTCTTACATGAAATACTGAAAAAAAAGTAGTTTGAAAGCCTTTCCAGTTGATAATTAGAATTATATATGATCTATTATTTCATTTTTTTTCTTTACTTAATCTCCATGTAAACATTTTTGGTTATTAACTATGAAGTACGCACGTTAATCGCAAGTTTGCTTTTTTTTCATTTCTACGCGCAATCGTTTTCGAGAAGAACGGTTGTGACTGATGGGTAGACTGACCGACCCTGAATGGTTTTATAACGATTCTGTTTTCTCCTTCTAAAGTTCAGAATACCAACTTCAGTATTTATTTCATAATAATTTAACGGGTTTATTACAATGTTTCAAGACATGCAGATCTCAATTTTTTGGCAAGGCGCTTTGTAAAATATTTACCTTTTATATAATGGATTAATTTATCGCGTAAATCATGTTATATATTTAATCACATATTTAAAGTAGGCTAAATGAAATAAGATAGTGAGATATACAGTAGCGAAGTGTGCGATATTGTTTTGTACATTTTGCTATTGAAATTATTGTTTATTACATTAAATAGCAGATGCCAGGGTCAAGTGGAAAATTAAGAAAATATTATATACGGTTACTAACTGACCTTTTACTTTAAAGTCATCAAACTATTGCTACATTTGAGCGTCTATTATTTATTTATTTTTAGCGTTAATGTATAAATAAAATTATAATATATGTATATATATATATATATATATATATATATATATATATATATATATAAATATATATATATATATATATATATATATATATATATTTAAATATATTTACATATTCATGACATACAAGTAATATATTTTATATTTGACATTTTGCAACATGTGACAAGTAACGTGAGACTGACAAAGATATTCTTGACCCGTCTCCAACATTTGAAAATTAGAATTTTACTTTACTTTAATATTTAACTAAAACATATATGCAATCAATTTATTTTGCACTAGAAGCATTATAACGGAATTGATATGACTCTTTAACATAAATTATATTTAAGAATACTACTATTCGCATTTAACAAAACAATTTTTTTCAGATTTAAAATCATATTGTTTAACTATTATTGTAGGGGAAATAACATTTTAAAGTTTTCTTTAGTTTAAATAATATTACATCCATTAATATAAAATGTAAAATCCATATTTAAAACAATCCTTTCAATATAACCAAATTTTAATCTACACCACACAGAAGCACTCTCAAAGATATAGGCTTACTCGAGACTCACGTCGCTTTGCTTATTACCTAGCCACATTTGCAATCTTTATTTACACTAAATCGATCAAACAAAATAGAAAAGGAATAAAGTAAAACATCGTAATCACCGCCCACGAAATGAGGACCGCCCACGTTTGTTCCACTGTACGCAGACAAAGGGGCGTTTGTTTCCGTCTAGGCGCCAAGGGCCGATACAAAGCGGCGCAATATAGGCTATTGTACGGCCCAGCTAGAGAATAGCATAATATCGCCGTATCATTAAGGAAGTTATCAAGGACGGGAGGACTATTATAGCCTGAGTAAGGCTGGGGTTAGATGCGTCGTGAAGGGTTTAAGCGGTGTGGACGTAGAGCTGTTAAGGCGGCAACCATTTTTCTGCTGTCATCCTTTTGCTCTTTACCCGGATTAGTGTTGTCTGCATAAACAAGATATGTGTAATGGAGATATGACAGTTTGAAAAAAAAATACAATAATGATACAATGTAAATTAGCCTTAAGATTTTGTAAAATTGAATAAATGAAATTAATTTTTTTCCCTACGCCTACTAAACATTCTCCTCATCACTCTGGGTCAAAGTTGAGTTTTTGAATATACGATTAGGCCGATCAATATTCATTGAATATTTACATATTATAGTATATAGATGGCATTGCATATATTGAAGTACTGGGTATTATTTTAAATAATTTTGAAATTTATCTAAATATTCCGATTATGTATTGTTTGTTGTAGTTATCGAAAATTTTAATTATTATTTCGATGCATTAGCCGCTTCGTTGTTTGGTGAACTTGTTGGATTTTACTGTTTTATTTTCGTTTTATCAATAACGATAAATCTAATATTTTGTTTTTGTAATACACTCCTTGTCCGCCATGATTTGTCTTTTATGGCGATATTGTTTACATGCTGTTTTTAAGTATTTGAGACATGCAAGTTAAATATTTAATATTGCATACTTTGCAATAAATACTGACTTGTTGTAGTACTAAATTTTCAATATTGAGTAAGAAAAAACGATTTAATTCTTAAATATTTATTCTGTTTTCAGATTGAAAAGTGGTCTGTGTATATTAATATAATCAACCTAATATATGTGTACAAAGTTTACGAGAATACGTTCCGATGTTTAAGTGTGATTAAGTAACAAATCACATTAAATTTTTTTTAATATTTAGTTTTCCACGGGCGCGAAGCTGCAAGAACAATGTTACCCCATTAACCATATGCTTTTCAGATTTAGTCACGATATTTTGCTTGTTTGTATAATCATTAAATAATAAGAAAAAAACAAGATCGCGACTTACGATTTTTCGCGATCGCGATTTACTTTCAAACTCACTTATGAGCTTATGATTAAAAAGCAATTAAATAACTTATTGTTTGCTTATCAAACAACACATATACACATGTTTGTTTTATCACATGACCTAAAACTTTTTGCAGGATATTCTTTTTTGTTTCCTATGTTTTGATATAAATAATACAAAATCAAATTTGCTTAAATAATTTGTAAATTTTTGTATAAATACAGTTTTGTATTCGTCCATACGAAAGCGTTGAAAGTTAATACTAATGAAGGGGGAAATAAGCGAACGATTTTTATGTGTAATTTTGTATCCTATTCCCGTAATATCTTAAACAGAAGATAATATTTAACACATACATAATAAACATTTTGTATGTGTTAATACATAGGATAGAACAAGCAACTTTCTGGATGACTTCGCTTATAGATAAGGTAAGTGCCTTGTGGACACAAGTATACCTATGAGGCCCGGTCGACTCCGGCAATATTTAATCATAATTGTTAATAAATTTTACTGTCAAGACTGAGCTTAAGAAAATCCATTTAATGTTTTGTAAACTAATTCACGACTAAGGAAGGCGCAGAGCCCGTGCCGGCGGACACAGCTCAATTTAATTCCGCCGATACAAGTTTGTTATTAGCGGCTTTGAGTGGGAAAGTCCCGAGGCTATTAATAGAAAGCTAAATTTATTATTCTTTCTCGTTCACTGCGCGGAAAAAACTGTTTACTTAGGCCGCTTAAGTCACAGGAAAATATATTACCGAAGGTACTGACGGTTTGCGGAGAAATTAGTTTTTACAGAAAACGTGGACAAATTATTTATGTAAATTAAATACTACGTTTTGTTTCACATAACTGAACTTCTAAAGAATTAAAGCATGTATTGTGTAACATATTTTTAATTTCATAGTTATTAAAAGCTCGCAGTAAATAAGTAATTTATTTGCATATGTGTTCAACATTTAATTTGTTAAAAACATAAATTTGGTTTTTAGGTTAATTTTTCAATTTTACAAACACTTTTGTCATATATATATCGTAAATATATAGACGTTGACAATTAAATGAAACTACGTGATGTAGTATTATTTCTACTTTCTTTAAGCTCTTTACCACGATCTACGTTTTTGTTGTATTACATCTTCAGGTGGGCTATTAGCAAAGATTTTTGTTGCTAATAGATTTTTACTGATTTTTACTTTGCTAATAACCCACCTAAAGACGTGGTAATACAACGAAACCTAGGTCGTGGTAAAGAACTTAAAGAAAGTAGAAATAATACTAAATCACGTAGTTTCATTTAATGATTAATAATGAATTTCTACAAAATTAACGCCAAATATATTCAATACAGACGTTGATTAAAAAGTGACCATACCCCATTTTGGGATTTTCTAAATAATTTTATGAAATAGCTGGTTCTTTCACTTACTCTTTTACTTTTGGTTATAATGATATAAACGTACATCTCATATTACTCAAGAAAAATATCCAATAAGTCAGGGAAATTTATACGAAAACAATTGCTAACATAAATATAAACTATTACCTCTATATTTAATAATTTATATAATACACGAACTCGTAATGGGGAAAATGCCCTTGAGTTTCCATTGCATGGAACTTGCACGACTTAGCGCAATTCCGGTTTGAAGTGCACTAGCGTAAGAGAAAAATTATTTATGTTACCGCAACAGTTTTTATAACACTACTGTTACGAGGTAAGTTAATATTGTAATAATAACGCTATCTTTTTGAATATATTAATTTGATATTATTAACGGTAAGTTGTTTAATTTTTACGAAATAATTTTTTGTACTTAGTAAAATGTGGTTTAGTCATATGATAAATGTAGCAAGATAATTAAAATTTTTGGCTCCTTCTGTAAATGCCATATGATGTAATTGAACCTTATTGAGAAAAGAATGAAAAAGTTGCCGGTTATATTCTTAAGGCGGTCATATCTTGATGGACTCTACCGATTATACGTTGTCGTACAGAACCGATTTTAAATAGGAACAGATGCGTATCTTAAATATTCGGGAACTGAACCAACAATTTAAAAAGAATTTGAATAAAATTCAACGATCCTTTAAATAGCTTATAACAAATATACGGAAGGAATGTTTTTTTTTTATTCCATAAAATAAAAATAATTAAATTTACAATATATTTGGAAAAAAGAACAGAAATAACGTGTTTTGGATATACAATATAAACGATTGAAATTTGTACCTAGTAACGAAAAATTTATAATTAACAGTATTAATATTAATGTGTAAATGTCAGAAAGTTACAGAAATGTTTTCCTTGGCCAATTAAATATTTCTGATCGTTTATCTGTTTCTTAAGGTTTGTTTCTCGTTACACAAATGCGGATTAAAATTACATACGTTGCGGAAAATTTATTGACAAATTTCAAGGGCTGAAACCAAATTAAATAACATAATTTCGAAATATTCTCCACTAATTAACTTACATTTATTCTCCCATGTTAGCTTCTAAATTTCATAGTGTTGTTGTACATAGTAAAGTAAAATAAGTTTACGGAAATAAATATCCCTTGATACTCAAACTAATGTTATTAAAGTAATAAGAGATTAGACAATTTTACCGTGGGCGATGTTGAAGGTGTGCCACGTAAGTGGAATATAATTCTTCATAATAGGTAACATTACCTAATTGAGATGAAGTATGAAGGTAAACAAGTATCAAAATAGTTATTACATAGAAGAATTATTTTTCCAATTTATTTTCCAACCGAAAAATTAAACGATTCCCATAAGAATTATTACAAAAAATCTATTTCATTATTTTCAAAACCGTTGAGATGGCTAATATACACAAAATAAATTTGAAACTTTCCCTATACGCTGAGCATTTTTAACGTAAGTAATTTTAATATATACATGGATAATTATTAAAACGAACAGTATATGCAATTCATTTTGTCGGTTTTTCTGCATATCTGCTTGAGTTTATTTGACCGCGTAACATGGCTGACGGAATTGGATGGAAATTTATATTTGAATGACTTGTACTGGAAAGATCCACATGCAGAAAGAAATTTGCAAAATTTAATTTCTTTATAATAAATAGTCTCGTACTTAATAATCGCACATACTTTTTGAAAAAAGTAAATATTACAATCTGAAATCCACGTTGTAAACCTGCGGAAAAAGCAAAAAGAAAGAATAAGAAATATTCAAAGGTGCGCGATACATTTGAAATTTCAAAACTAAAGGATTGCTATTACGTGATTATTGAAAGCGTTTCCATGCTCCCAATTAAGCAAAAATTCAGTACTTGTTTTTAAAATAAATTTCTAAATCTGTTAAAAACTGAAAACTACCGTTATTACGTTATAAACTAAACAACAAAACTTGACGTATTGATGTAAAAAATATACAAGTTTTTAGAATAGGACGGTCCTGAATTTTGCCTATTTTTACTGTTTTTTATTTTTAGAAAATAGTCTAATACTGACTAATATTATGTTATTTTGTTTTATTTATCTTTTCCTCCAATCCATTGACAGTTTCACTTTGGCATTAAGTACTTATTGATTTCAACATCTTAGTCTGTTCTATTGACACCTTCAAAATATGAATGTTGAGGTATTCCTTTGTTCACAGTATTACTGCAATGCATTAATATGATTCATTTTGTTATTTTTATATGTACTATATAACATACGTGTTAATTGACTTGAAAGTACTGTTTTAAACATTTTAATGATATTATTTTTTAAAATATTGATTTACAAAAATACTGTTTACTTATATTTATCTGAAACTAAACTATGAAGAAAATAATTTTGAGTGCCGAAAGAATATATATTTAATTAAGAATATATATTAATAATTTTGCCGAAGAAATACATTGAATACATTTCAATAAATATTTTCGCTTTGAATTTAACTTGAAATATTTACACGAATTGTGTTACATGCCGTATACTGATTGGTTTTCCAGTCACATGCGAAAATTGGCTCATTCGTGTTTATATAATACTTTCAATCCATTCCTCCCACACTAACTTTCTTTTAAAAACCTTAATTAAGAGTTTAGATATAAAGAAATTAACCTTAACCAAAAAATATGTTATTTTCGAACTCAAAATTAATTTTTAAATCCTAAACTTTTAATAAATTGAAAAATATTTTGTGGGCCAATGAATTTCTTGTTCTATAATTTTAGTTAATAAAGTTTTAATGATATGAATATTTGCTAATTGTCATTATTTTTAGCCTATTTATTGTTAAAAATAGCAATCCGACATAGTCGCGGTAATATTGACTGGAATTTAATTTTTTTTTATGAAAGTAATGGATTCAAGAAGGAGATACTAACCAAGACCCACCTCGCCTAAAAGAAGATTAATGTGAAAAATGAATGTGCTGAATGTGACAAATAAGGATGAAAAGAAAGTTTCTCGGAACGAAATAGATTGATGATTTTCGTAAATCTACGGAAAGACAAAATTTTGCAATAATATTTGTTGCAAAATTTTCCCATAAATAATTGGCAAAACAACTCAACAACAAACAAAAATCATTTGAATTGAAGAATGAAGACAAATTTTAGATTTCATTCCATCAATACTTTGTAAAATTAGCACTTATTAAAATCTTTTAAATATTTTATTAACTTCATGTACTGCCTTTTAAATCAATATTTTTTGCATCTATTTGAACTCTATTTGTTGGCATTTAGCTTTCATACCCATAAATATCACACCCCAATCTACTTTTGGGCTCAAATTTTCTGATTACGTGACGCTTAAAATTTTGTTCCTGTTTCAGTTTTTACAACTCCAAATTTATTCAAGTCACAAATAATTCAAAGAATTAAGTAATATTTTTGATTCACACTATCATCGCAATTTTGCTCCTTCACGTTACATAATACAATTTACTAAAAGTAACAATTTTTAAGTAAGTTTGTTTACTTCACCGCACTATCTCTTCACATCAAGCTTTATGACTAATTTAGTAGAATAAAAAAATTTATTGAATAAAGTATATAAGTAATAACAATCATCAAAAGTTAACAATAATATAGAAAGGCCGTTCATGTGATTTTTTTTAAACGGATAATTAATGGTTTGTTTTAATAACGCCATTCGCCTCTCTGTGTATTATCAGGCTTATAGGTTGTTTCAACATTATGAAGGGACGCTTAAAACTATTATACAAGTCTTCTGTAGTTTGAAAATATAATGCAATAAGTCATTTTTTTCGCGCAGATATTTATTCTACAAAAATGATACTCTGCTTCACGTCATCTTATTACGAAATTCACAAACACCTCGAAATCTTTAATAAACAAAGGCATGCGATTCTTTAAATAAACCGTGTTTAATCCACCCATAATATTTAAATATTTAGTACCTGTATGCCGCTATTTTACCTCGTTTTCCTGGAGATGCAGGCGTAATTAAATGGAATACGGGTTCCGTTCAATTACATCTACTTATCCTCAATTTTTTTCCTTTTAATTTTTTAAGTGAAATGGAATGGTTATCATCTTATTTTTTCTTAATATTAATACGTATATAATCTCGGAGAGACTCACCATTTATTTACAAATAGTAAAATATAAATGCATATAGATGCCCATGTGTCGAAGTATTGTATGTATATAAGTAATATGATATACGTTAATATGATATACGTTTATTAAGTAGATATTCACTAAAAAGAAGAGGGATATTCACTAAAAAGAAGAGGGCCTTAGTGTTGAATTGCTATGTGAATCGCATATAATACACAAATTTACGAACGTGTTTAGTACTGTAAACTTCCGAAGATTTCAAATGGAATGGTTAAAGCACTTTATTTTTTTCTATTATTAATACGAATATAATCTCGGAGAGACCCACAATTTACTCACAAATAGTAAAATATAAATGTAGATGCCCATGTGTCGAAGTATTGTATGTATATAATTAATATGATATACATAAATTAAGTAGATATTTACTAAAAAGAAGAGTGATCGTAGCGCATTAGCGTTTAATGTTATGTGAGTCGCATATAATACACAAATTTACGAACGTGGATCGTGCCCTAAATTTCCGCAGATTTCAAATGACACACAAATATATATATATATATATATATATATATATATATATATATATATATATTTATATATATATATATATACATATATATATATATATATATATATATATATATATATATTTATATATAATTATAAATTACATAAGATAAATATTTTTCCAAGTGTGGCTTTAATTGACTAAATTATGTTAAACTAATTTAATTAATTTAACTGCAATCATTTTTAAAACCTTGCGTCATTTAAATACACGGTCTACATTTTTCCGTTTTAATTATACATTTTTTCTTATTATACAATAAAATTTTAATCTTTAGTTATATTTCGTATTTTACTTTAAGACACAATTCTGAAAATCCGCATAGTCGATACAAATCTTCATTAAAAAATATTTCTATTGTAAATTAACTACATGGCAAATAATTCACAAAGAGTTAAAATTGTTTTTTGAAGTTCTCCGCTAAAGTGACACACTTTTACGGATCCCCGAGGTATACATGGGTTTGATTAGCTAGCAGTTCTTTATAACGTTTTATTTAATTCACAATAGATTTAAAAAACATTAAATTTACAGTAATAATTTAGACATGACATTTTATGAATTACCTATACTTCTACTGTACATAAGTAGATCAATATTTCTGCCTTATATTATTTATCACACAAAAAATTTTAATTAAATGAATTGTTTACTATTTTGCAAATTTTAATTAAATTAATCATTTACAAAGACAACACTTTAAACAAAGATTTAGCTTAATTAAAATTTAATGATGGTAGATTGGAGCTCCAACTTGCAGGGAACGGTTTGGTGATAAGCTACATGAACACTCTAATCATTTAATTATTCATACACCTGCCTTCTTAATTATACGTCTAGTATAACCAATTACTTAAAGTAATTTAAGTAACAACGATCGTAATAAGGAAAATCTATTTTAGTGGCACTACTTTCAAGAAAATTTGACCCATTTTCCTTACATGCCATAAAACGTTGAATACTATTATTTCAGGAAATAATCTTAACTTGGCGTTTGTAAATAGAACACAAAATGCAAATGAAAAATTTACACTAAAAAATATCTTGGTACTGAAAACATTGATAATTCCAAAGTGGAACTATTTAATTACTTCAAACATAACTATGAAAAGTTATGGAGCTAAAAAGATTAATTTTAGCCCCCTTTATAATTAAATTTCTATTCACTGGAATACAAAAATGTAAAGTTCCTATAAGTGATGCATAACCATCGCTATAATAAAAAAAATTTACCTTTTGTAAAGTCTCGTCGAAATGAAAGAAGATAAACAGAATTCAAAAATATTTTTAATGATAATATTTAACTAAAGTTGTTTTTATCGACGACCAATTCAATATTACCGTCTTCAAAATAATCGCGTACTTATCTTGAAAGTGCTAATTATTTACCCTTAGTTGATACACAAGCACTGTTTCAACAAATGACTGTTTCAACAAAACGAAATGTGTATAAATAACACTTACTAATAATGAGATTAACAAAGAGACAAGATCAACACCGGCAGCGTTTTAAGTCCTTAACCAAAGAGACGAGCGCTTAAAACGCCTACCTATCTCTTATTACAACTTCGGAATCCTTCTACAACCCTTCGTCATCCTTATTTATAGATTCAATAAAGTTGGAAACACCTTGTGACTAAATGAAGCGCGGAAAAAGGGCCATACATGAAATGGTAGTGAAGAAATATCCTGCTGACGGCACTAAATTATACTCAGTTTTTCTACGCAACCCTAGGGTAATTGATTGAGCAAACATCCCCTATTAAGGGCGGTAGGATAAGATTAGTACTGCTCGCTGCTGGCTACGAAGAGCTCTGGGATGTCACTCTACGCATGTTGAATTCATAAATAGGGGGTCAGTTTAATTGGGTGAAAATCCGAATAATAAATGTCATAATATATGACAAAAGGAGTTTATGGTGATATGGGTGTCTGGATACGCACGAAACATATTGAAAGAACGACAATCCCTTTTTCACAGTTTTGTCACAAAATAGTTGGAAGTGGTGTTATTTACTTATTAGATTTTACTTATTGCCAAAATTATACAGTTTTCAGTATATAAGACATTTGTAAAAAAATATAATTTTCACTTAAAAAAACTTAATTAGATTGGTACAGCCCATATTGCTCATTGAGTAAAGAGAAAAGTCTTAAGTAAAATTTTCCTATATTATCTTATACCCATAATATTATCCTAGGTTTGAAGATTATCTCATTAATTTCAAATCATTATCATTATTTAGCCTCACTTCGAATGGGTACCATATTTCTCAAGGAATATTGTAATCATATTTTACTATTTTTCAGCCATAACGTATTAAAATGGATGGATGATAATATTTATTTAATTAAATATAATGAGATAGGAAAGGTTTCGATAAATTTGTTGGAAAAAATATTAAAATTAATAATAATGTAATATACATTATTATTAATTGGGAAAACTCTAGAATATAATGTCATGGTCTCGCCATCTGTGAGAAACAGGATGAAATAAAAAAATATGAAATATTTACTAGTTAGGACTACTTGCAAGGATTTTAAAGCTATTTCTATGTATATTGCCATGCCAAAATATATGTAAACTTTGTAACTAAGTAAGCAATAAAAGAACAGTGGAATCTTGTTTGTGAACTATGTTAGTAGAATTAAATATTAAGCAAAGAATATAGGTATAGAGTCAAGGTATAAGCAGTACGGCAACTGTGGATCTGTCGTTTGAAAAATTAAGTTAAAGAGCGACAGAACAATATAGTCAAAATTATGAATTTTCCAAATAAATATTAGATAACAAAATATATTTTGAGCCTCATAGATTAATGATTCGATTCTTGGATGGAAAAACTGAGAAATATTTCATTGCGAAGATTTTAAATAGATACCGGTATAAACGCAGTTTCTATACGTTTATATATATATATATATATATATATATATATATATATATATATTTATATACACACACATATATTTCATTTTTAATTTTGAGAAAAAGTTTAATTATAATTGAAATCTTAACCATTTCTGATTTACAATCTACATTCCATTGTGTATAAAACAACCCTAAATAAAATCTTTAGATTTCATCCTCACCTTCTTGGATCGCTTAATTTTTAATGAAACCGAATCTATATAATTGTATTTAAAAAATTAACAATTTTCACAAAATATAACGCGCTGGATCTAACTTTAATTTAATTTCACTTCTTTGAACTTTGCATATCTACACGTATAGTATATCTACAGATATAATCTAGGCGGACATAACAGATGCACGAGAAGTTCCATTAATATATTTCATAATAACAAAGAAGCTATAGCATAAATTTATTACGTAAATTCAAAGCTATACTTCTACTAATTTTATGTTCACGATTGTACGAGAAAAGAAATGATCTTTATCCAAAAAGTTCTCAAAACTTCCTCTTGTTTAAATTCTGGGATAAGTCATAAACTTAATACTCTATTTAGGCATAGTAATTAAAAATTAAACTTACAAATTAGCGTGACTCCAAAATAATTTATTTTTAAAGAATAAGACTCAAAAACAAGCAAACATTTAAAGTAGACAAAGGAACAAAAAAATTAAATATCACTTTTTGAGATTAAAATGGGTATAAAATGTTAATACGGTAATACATCACATAAAACTGGCACTTTAATTTTTATACACACTCGAACAATAAAAAGCACTGAACGGCGAATAAAAAATTACATCATCCCGCAACAAGGAAAACCATAAAAGTGTAAGTTTAAAAAGCGCGGACCGTTTATCATTCGGCAATGAAAGTCAATTTTCATTATTCGGAACTGAAAAATAAAAAAAAATAAACGAACTTTAAGACTGGCGGCTACCTGTAGTAATTTATTATCACTTAAACGTTATCTATCATTCGAGACGACTTGTTGATGCCTATCTCGTCTAATTTAACGGCGCTTTTCCGTCTTTTTCCGTAGAGAGTTTAATGCAATTTGACTGTCTCCCTTTTTATCGGTACGAATTGAAATGATAAGAGCGCGGAGGTGAACCTTCGCGGGCGACGGCGAAGCAACGGCGACTGAAGGCGCGAGCGTCCGCCTGGCGCAGGCAAGCCGGGCGGGCGGCGCCCACCTACTTTCATTCATTCCTTCGGGGGAGGAACAGGTGGTGTTGTGAAAATAATGCTCGGATTTCCAATGCTGGTGTCGGTGCGATATGTACGCATTGAGCTCAACCCCCAACGCGTACAAAACTTGCAACAAAAAATGGATATCGCTAAACGAAATTGGACAAATAATGTGCGCGAGCTGGGCATGCATGGGTGGTTGGCTGAAAGCTTACGGAATGTTCATGCTTATATATATAAACAATGTATTGTATTTGAAGACTTTGGCACGAGAAATTTAAAGTCCATTAAAACTGTTAAGGAAAACAAGACGCAGAAGCCATGTACAAGTATATTTGTGTTTATTCAACCAACGTTTAATGACTGTCGAACGTGCGATGGGCTAAGTCAATGAAAACAAATGGAACGTTAAAAAGTCAACAAAAGCGACAACTGTAATGGCAGCGGTCATCGACAGGGTCATTAGTGGTAAATTAAATATAAGTGTAACTGATAAATCTAACAAATAACTTGTAGTTAGATGTGAAAAAGTATAATTAAATATAACAATAATAATTAAAATATATATTATTTTGGACAAGCAGAAGTTTTAGAGAGAATTCACTTTACTTCAATACTAACAGAACCGCAATGATCATTGGTGTTCTATATTAACACGTATTTTCTTAAATGAAACGCAACAGGAAAAGGAATAGAAAGTCTCAAAGATTATCATGTAAATCTAATATTAAAATTCACCAAATTTTTCTTGACAAAATACATTGAATAATAAGTAATTATTTAAACATATACTCTTCTTCTTCTCCTTTCTCCTGGCTATGGTCCCATACTTGGGGTAAATCCTCATTGTAAATTTTTGCCACAAAGCTTTATCGTGTATTGTCATAGAGTTCAAATTTATAATTTTAAGATCTGTATCTATAGTGCTGACCCAGCTGGCAGCGGGTCTACCTCGGCCTCTCTTTCCTTCTTTTATTTTTAATACTGCTTTGGTCATATGGTCTTCGTTGCGCCTCATAACGTGCCCGTACCACTTTTTTTGTGAATACATATTCCTATATAATACAACCTAAAATTCGTGTAATATTTATCGGTAAATAAGTGTTTTAGATTTACAGAAATTAAAACTATTTATCCTGAAAAATCTTCTAGTAAAATTTCTCAAAATAATTTTAAAATTTATTATATCTTTTTTCAAGTAAACACATCATTTATTTCTATCAATTCTCAGAGAAATTACAATAAAATAAATTCATTAGTATTATATAGTCTATCTTAAGTGAAGGTCTAATATTTTCGATAAATTTGAAAAAATAGACCCAAAATGCATTTCGTACATATTTGAAATCCCATCCTTGGATATTAAGTGCGAAATTCATAACCAATGCAATAAATGAAAGGGTTAATCAAAGTTACGCGAAAAAAACTTCGTTTTCTATAGAAGTACGACTTTCTAAACCTTTAAATAAGTGATAATAGCTTAAAAAAAACTTTCAGTGCTTTACACAAGAGTGCCTGTGAAAGTTTCAAAAAGTTATCGTAATGTTTAAGCATCAATCATATTTTTATCTTCAGTACGATACTTCACATCAAGATCACATTTTAGAAGAAAGTTTTTGGTATTAATCGCCTAAATGGCAATGAACTAAGTTTTGAAAGATGAAAGGTCTTCTATCATTTTATATATGACGACTGTTAAAATCACATTCTTTGCCCATATATTTAAGGGGAGGTGTTGTTCAAAATTTCCTATATTTTGAAATAAATAGTGATTTGTAATTTCTTTCCTTACCTCATTATATAGCATATCGTTAAAAATTTAACTACAAATTATTTATAATCTAATTTTTAGAATGATTGGTGAAGTCATTGTTATCTCCTAAAACTACAGAATTAATTTTGCACTCACAAGTTTATTTGTACTATAAAGTAAATTTCTACAAATGCTAATGCATTCATCTAATTTTGATTACACAATTAAAACCAACTAACTTTCTTTTTGATTGGCATGAAAAGCTTTTTCAGTTTGATTTAGTTTCATTGGTATTCACTAATTTAATTGTTTATAAATTGATGGAATTTTGAAATTACGCATATTAAAGTAATATATACCTAGCCTTGCTTGGAATGCATACATTTTTTTTGGCACAGCTTATCATGAAATTAGAATTAGACGGTTATAGTTTAACAAATTTGAATTTAAGGGTTTTCCGTTTCTTACATTTTAATTTCTATTGTTACTCCATCGCCTAAAAAGCATTTTTATTTTGCGACCTTACAAAGTTTCCCGGTCATTTTCATCAACAAATAAAACTTCAGTCTTATAAAATTTTATGAATAAGTCCTTTTTTGCTGATGTTGTAATAATAAAAAATGCACATTTTTTTTGTCTATTCATTAGAATTTGCAAATAGTAATCGAATTTATATTAACAATACTGTCATCATTAATGCTAACTTGGTAATACTATTGTAACATTGATTGATTTATTGTTAAATTGTAAAATCATATTGAACCTATATCAAATAACCTGAGACCGAAATTCGGTGAATAAACTGATTTTAAATCTAAAATTAATACAAGTCATTAGAATAAAATTCTTTTTCTTGATCGAAACTGGATTTTTTTTATTAAGTTTCAAGGTAAATAAGTGCAAAAGTCTCTATCCTGTTTTAATTTAATTATTCAAACCATTAAGCCAGAAGTTAATCTGAGTCAAGTTTATATCAAAACTGTTCAGCAATTTCCTAAATAATTTTCTTCGTCTAAGTATAGCACCACCTTGAAAATACAGTATTATAAAAATTATCCATTATCCATTGAGAATACTTAAATTAATATAAACCGTTTGTGTTTATATTAAGGGTCGGATATCCGTTACTAAAATCATACATCAACAGGCAGTCCTTTCATATATTCACATGTATCACTTAAAAAATATTATATATAAATTACACGATCCTTCATTTGTATCGCTCTCTTTTGTTTCTAAGCGATGGAATATTAATGAAGCAGAAATCTGGCATAATTTATATCGGAACCAGTACCTTCAGTTATCGCCGAAACGTGTCGGAAGTAAGCCATACCTCAAAATAGACATCCTGTAACAGAAAGCGCGGCGCGGTGCGAACGGAAATAGGAAATTGCATTATTTGTTCATAAGGGAAGTATGTATGAAGATATATTACATATTTTTCGTCGGCACATTGTTTTATGCTCACCGTACAACCTAACTAGCTGCACGTTATTTTTAAATTCCGAACACGGCTACGTAGTTGAATTAAAATGTCATGAGTTTTTAACAACTAATATTTTTTTTGTAAATTATTTATAGTACAATAGATCTTCTGTATTTATATAATACTTGTATATTTATCTAATACTTGTATATTGTCTGAAATATTAGAATTAGTCAATATCTCCTTATACGCAAAAAGGAATCCTTGATCACTGCGAAAAACTATATGTCATTCTTGAATAACAAACAACACACAATTTTCATGCATAACCAATATCGATAAAGTGAACAGTGAAAACCAGAGATTCGAGATCCGAACCCTGATTCACTCCGAGCGTGTAAACTAAGCCTAGAATTTAAGGTTTACATATTAATATTACTTTTTATCCGTAAGACACGAAGAAACAAATCCTAAAATGAGTACGAAGAATCTTCTTTAGTAAGGAGATACCCAAACATAAGTCGGGGAGACTTCGAATAGATTCCCATAAAATTGATCCCGCGCCACTTACATGCAACGGTTTTCTGTGACTTTTATTAGGTCCTCTATCCACCAAGTGCTTGGCCTTTCCCTTCAGCGAGAACTTTCAACAATCTTTTTTCTCTAATGATGGTCGGTTCTACGCACTATAAGACGTGCTCATTTTCACTTCAGCCAGCCAATTACACGAGCTTTATCGGAAAATATAGTTCTCCTAGGGATCTGCCCATTGCTGATCGCATTTGGTAGAGAAACCCCGAACATTACCCTTTCCATAACTTGCTGAGTGACTTGGATTGTGTAAAGTAATATTAATATCACCATGTAGTTGTACTGCCTAGAGTTTATCCTACTCTTACTAATCTTACTTCACTCTTTTTAACATAGTTTATATCACGCTTAAATTTCTTACTTTCTTAAAAGTACCTTTTCTTAATTTCTCAAATTATATTTTTAACTATTTATTGCCTAACACTTGCTAAATTTTGTTATGAAACCCTTGTGGTATTAATTTCACAATTATTTTAATACTTAATTGTATTTAGAATACATTAAATTAATTTATACTCTCATAAACATAACGAATAATTAACTAATCGGATTGCATAATTCTAAGCTTCTCTATTTCCTATAGTATCCAAAAGTATATATTTTTAAATAGAATTAAAATCTCAGCAGTTTATATAATAGCAAGCACGAGCACAAATGCGTAATAGTACCGTAATAGAAGAGCTGTGTTACAGTTCCGAAACGGCAAATGAGAAACGAGAGAAAAATATAAGATAAAGAGCTTTCGACAAGCGGGAAGCTACATTACACGGCCATTGTTATTTTCAAGGTAAACGTCAAGTTTACTAAGCTTCCATCGAATAAAAAGCAACCCCCGCTTTCCTATCGCGGGAAGAGATTACGGAATCGCTTCACAGCAATTGATCCGTTAGAATTGCTAAAATGGATCCATTTAAGGGATAATTAAGTAATCCCGTGTATACAGACGAGGGTGCCATAATTGGATACTCTATTGTAAGTACAACAGCGTGACGAATGAATGCAATAGCTTTTTCGCAATCTATTAAATAGATTTACCGAACAAGGTTTTGAGGTTTATAATTTTGTCAGTTTTATTAAAGATGAGTTCGAAGACAAAAGTCAAATTAAAGTTTTCCTGTCTGTGAATATTCGTAAAGATATAATATGACTATAACTAAAAATCATTTTTGGTTTCCATTAATCAAACAGCAAACACGAAATCCTTAAAACTTCTGTTAGTCTGTGTATCGCTGCTTCATAGTGCTTTCAATTAAAACTAGCCGTGATGAAATGTCAAGTTAAATTATTTTAGTACGTAGAAATGTAGAAAGAATAATTATTACGATTTTTTATCAAAACTCTTAATCGATCGAAATTAATCGACCTATTTCAAATTTATATTTAATATTACTAGTCTGTTTTAATCATAGACTTAAAATACGGCGAATAAACAAAGCGTGCAAATGAGAAAATATTCCTTTTGACATTACTATGAGTGCAAAAGAGATGAGAGTACGTACACCATCAAGCTGTTTTAGCAGATGATAATCTCGCGTAATCTCCCGCCTCGTTAGCATTCCACCGTAATTTAGTATTTTATATGTAATTTCAAATATAATTTTCAGAAAGTTGTTTAGAATAAGCAATGGGGTCTTTTTCCGTATTAAATTTTGGAGTTACAAATGGGATTAACCCAAATACGTTACACCATATTATGGACAAGCCATTTCGAAATGTCTACATAATACTCAAGTGAAAGAAGATTAAAAATTGGGAATCGAAATCACATTTCCGCAGGTTAAATATTTTAAACAAAGAATGGAAATAACACTGGTAGTGTAATTACTTTCTTGGTACGTTGCAAGAACTATATAGTATTGACGTGATTTTTTTAACTCATTTCAACATGAGAATTCTGAAACAACCCTGCTATTTATTATTCTTCTCACTGACATTCAAAACAAGTAATTAAGTAATTCTAGAAACTTAATTTTTTTCTGCATTTAAGAGATTTTTGTGCCTAATTAATTAACAAACAAGAAATATGGTAACAAAAAAGAATTTTTGGACAAAACTGATCAAGTAACAAGTAGTTCAGAAATTTTAATTCTGAATATAGCAATGGGTATTTAACAAACAAAAGAAGTTTAAAATGTTTACGAACTGTATGCAAAGGTAAAGCAAATTTCCTTTTTTTCACCAAGTAAAAAAATAAAAATTGCAGGTTACCTTTTCCAATATAGTTTTTGAAGTAGGCCATTTGAAAATATCTTTTAGATTCATAAAATCTAGGCGTAGTTTAATAATAACCCGACCGTCACAGAGTTTGTATCCGCATATGATATATTGCTTTGTCATACAGAGATAACAAAAACAAAATAGCAAAAATGATAGCAAAAACTGTCTAATGAATAAAAGCAAGGTGGTACTGGTGGTGGAAATGCAATAGAATAATAGCAAGGTGGTACTGACGATGTGCTCTCGGTATTGTTAGATGGATTATCTAACACATCTGAGGATTCATCACAATTTATTAAATCGGGTATCGAATATATAGACGAATTCGTCGTTAAAGAAATTATATATATATATATATATATATATATATATATTTATATATATACATATATATATATATATATATATATATCATAACGTTTACAAAGATTTATTGGCACAATCCGGACTAATGAACAAATTATAAATCGCAAGGTTTCGCTAAATACGATAAGAAGTTTCTCACTTATGCATCGAAAATATATTCGGTATACGTTTAAAATGTGTAACATTGTGTTTTAAAATTAATTAAAGGGAGTAATATTTGATTGACTATATAAAAATGCTCAGGTTTATAGTTTTTCACATTATAAATAATACATCCACAATATTTCACTTAAAACAAAAAAAGGTAATAAGTGGAAATGCCACATACAAGTTATTGCAAAAAACTTTAATCCCTAACTAATTTTTTTAATTTATTCATGCTAAAAAATACAAGTAAGTTAAATTACAGAATTTCTAATTATGAGCCTAATTTACGAAGATTCCAAATAAACTTAAGCCCAAATGTTCTTTTGCCTTTATCGACATAATATCGATAAGCAAAACCGTCATTTATAGTCACTCATGCGTGATTCCATTTAAAGTGTGGAGTTTCATTTAAGGGCTTGTCACAAGTGTGTTTTTTTTCCTAATTTTAGACAGTATACTGGAAAATATACAAAAATAATATGTTCCCCCCGTATTTCCGAAATTATCTAACATATAAAGAGAAAATAAGGTTTTCAGAAGCCCTGGCAAAGGTTTTAGGAAAAATATAACTAGATATCATAACAGTAATATATTTAAGTTCTGAAAAAATAATGTTTGTACGTAGTTCAATACAA
This sequence comes from Druceiella hillmani, assembly GCA_039881145.1. Taxonomy (NCBI): domain Eukaryota; kingdom Metazoa; phylum Arthropoda; class Insecta; order Lepidoptera; family Hepialidae; genus Druceiella; species Druceiella hillmani. Next base: position 7,059,968 of record JAYKKI010000018.1, on the reverse strand, counting down.
ATACTACATATCCTTAAATTATTGTAAAAACCTAAACATGTACGAAATTTTTGTAGCGCGTGTTCCACCTGTACTTGACAGTTTTTTTTTATTTTGATGCTAACGCCATGATAATTCAAAGAATTTTCTAATATTTGAATATTTTTTTAATTTTGTATATTACCTTATGTACATATCTGAATATGTAAGTATAAAGTAGCTTGTATCATGTTCAACTGCTAATGTTACTAATTTAAAATACAAAGTTTGCCTAGGTGAAAATTAATTGAACAATATTAAAAAAATACTAAAACCTCAATATCATTAAATAGACTACGAAGTTAGTAAAAATTTAATAAATAAAAACGGCGATCAAGTGCGATTGTAACTTGCTCACTGCGGATTCCTTATCGTCATATCGTATTATTGTATTCTATAATTTATAAAAAATTAAAAGCTTGATAGGCAGAAATTTTCGAATATAAACAATAAAACCCAAAACGTCCTAAAATTCACGTTATTATGTGAAAATTTCACATACTATTACAAACGGATGGTTTTCCAATTTTTTCCACCAGTTACGAGACTTTTCTTCTTACCAAAATTCAAGATTTTCGGTCAAGAGATAGAACCCTATCACTGTTACTAATAAAAAATATATCTGTTATTCTAAGAATATTTATACTTTTCAAAATATTTATATAATCAAGGTACTAAATACTACTAATGAACTTTGTAAAGCAATGGAGTAACTATCCTAAAGTTACTTCAAAAGCCAACGTTGCACACATAAAATTAGAGGTTCTGTCTAAAATTGTGGATACAAATGACATCTGCAAGATATCAAACGATATCATTAAAATTGATATTACTTTTACTTTCTTCTTTCTTGATGAATTTTTTTTTAACAGTTATGAAAAAACGTAAGACGCTAAAAAGAGAATACGAACTCAATATGAAAACTTTGCACAACACGAAAAAATAAATAACGTTTATTTTGAAATCTTCAGAAATTTTGGAAAATGTTAAAATTTCCCCTTAAATATTATAACAATAAACGAGAAGACTTCTTGCAATAATTGCTCTTTGTTTTCTTTAATTGGAAAATAGTCTTCAATAAATAATGCTCTTGCTGTAGCTCCACGCAAATAATATTTCTACTTTATAGTTTCGATTGTATGAATTGAATATTTATTAGTTTTCTTTAAAATTATTATAAGCACAATCGATTTAAAAAAAACTGACATACTATTAGATATTCTTTCCGAAATATCAACTCCTTTTTAAGTTACACCGAAGTTAAATTTAAATCGTGGTCGGAAGTGTTTGACATAAAATTATGAGAAGCTTTTCTTATATCGCGTTTATTAGTAGCGTTTTTACCTATTCTCTATTTATGCAAGGTATTAAATTTTATTCCAAATTTATTAGTAAGAGTACAAATGTATAAGCTTTAAGGAGAAAATCAGTACACAACTTGTGATATTTCGTAAAAAGTCAATAATAAAATAGTTTAACTATTTAATATCTTTTTGGTAATTGACTAAATCATCCCGTTTTGGAAAGAAGGGTACGTATTAATTAATATGTCATGTAAAAATGTTGCGATACGACTACCTACTGTAAGGCACGGGCTTTTTACGTGTCTTTTATACATTTCGTGCATTTCAATCAATTTTCCCTTTTTCAATGCTACTATCGAATCTTTGACAAATATTTTTTTTTATTTTACCACCATTTTTTCCCTTTACCACGCTAGCAAAACAGCGGTTCAAAGCTGTTATGATAATTAAAAACATAAAATAATACATTATGTATTTCAAACCTACCTTACGTAAGATTACGCAAATGAATTTTTGGTAGTGAATACAGCGGTTCAAAACGAATATATAAAGCGCTATTCTTGGCAACAAGTTAGAGAAAGGTTTTAAAAAAATATAAAATATATTTGTTTTTAACATTCCTTATACTCCACTCTTTTTCGAATAATCATGGATTAGTAAATTTAAATATTAAGAAATTGTAATACTCGTACATACATGACTATTGATCAAAAACAAATAATTTTTGAATATGAAGATAACTTAAAATATTCTCAATCAAATGAAACTACGTGATGTAGTATTATTTCTATTTTCTTTAATTTCTTTACCACGACCTAGGTTTCGTTGTATTACAATATCTTCAGGTGGGATATTAGCAAAGATTAACTCTTAGGAATAACCAACAGCATTTATATGTTTCAAACACAATAGCGGAAGCCTGGTTTATGCCGATTTTTCCATTGTTTATGTTAGTGAGTTTATTGCATGAGCGCAGAGTAGGTTTTATTATATTACCGAGAGTTATAAAATATACCAGTATTTTAGTGAGGGTAATAAATTCAATTGTTGTTATTATGTGAGGTTATACAATGCAAACTTTACGGTGTATGTAATAAAATTAAATGGAAGTTATTATCGGTAATATATTTATACAAAAGCAAGGGTATTTGAAAGTAAGGACAAGGTAATACACTAATTCTACATATCTCTGGTTTTGTTTATTCTCATCATGAATATCTCATTGAAAATAACCATCACCCCCATACTGATAATTCCCCCTATATATTACAAATAAATACAAAACGTAATAAACTTAATATCCTAGAAACATTAAAAATAAACAGTCATAAAAAACATATCAAGGTCAATATATTAAATGAACAAGTAAATATAATATCATCACCCATTCTTAATATCTTCTAGATATAATATAAATATACAACATTGATACTACAGTACCCTGGAAATTGTTTCAGCACTAATACACATATAAATATAAGTATGTACAATAAAAAGAAAAAAATGAAAAGAAATAAATATATGAATACACAAAAGCGGAGATATGTAGAATTAGTGTATTACCTTGTCCTTACTTTCAAATACCCTTGCTTTTGTATAAATATATTACCGATAATAACTTCCATTTAATTTTATTACATACACCGTAAAGTTTGCATTGTATAACTTCACATAATAACAACAATTGAATTTATTACCCTCACTAAAATACTGGTATATTGTATAACTATCGGTAATATAATAAAACCTACTCTGCGCCCCTGCAATAAACTCACTAATACAAACAATGGAAAAATCCGCACAAACCAAGCTTCCGCTATTGTGTTTGAAACATATAAATGCTGTTGGTTGTTCCTAAGAGTTAATCTTTGCTAACATCCCACCTGAAGATGTTGTAATACAACGAAACCTAGGTCGTGGTGAAGAAATTAAAGAAAGTAGAAATAATACTACATCACGTAGTTTCATTTAATTGTGAATAATGAATTTCTACAAAATTAACGCCAAAATATTATATTACGCAGTAAATCTGATATTATTAAAGGTTTATGTATCTTTGAACAATATTTTAATTTTATAAAAAAATCATGTAAACCATATCTGATTTTATTTTACGTATGCTCTTTCTAAATTTTTACAAAATTTAGTACCAAGTAAACAACGTAACAACTTTTTAATTCATTTTCTCCATAATCTTCACACGAACCGCTTGTTGTTGTGTATACGGCTGTTAAAATACCTTCACATTATTAACCTTGCCATTCCCGTGTCCACTATTATGTAAATATGTATGCTTACTTATATTCACGCTTCTATTAATAATGGAGAGATTTCTAAAAAACAAAAATTGTATCCCGGAAATTTACGGAGATTGAATAGTTCAGGCGTATAAATAAGAAAATCTAGTAAACAAATTTTCCTTCGCATTTATGATATTATTTGATACCATCATTTGTATTGATGTCTCATATCTGATTTTCTATTTGATTAAAGCATATAATATAAATTAAAGCAAAATTAACCGATTTAGAGATCTTTTTGATAGTAAGCATATATTCTCGGTTAACTTTAGATTTTATTATGGAACATTTTTCTCTTAGCCTATCATTCAGTTATTTATCTCATGATTTGCCTTGTTTGCTTACTTAATTATAACATGTATAAACAAATTAACTAGCTTTTCGTTAAATAATTAATTACCACATCCCAGTCTTCGATAACAAAATATTTGATTATATCAATTCATATCTTCACTTATCAATAAATTTACATTCACATAAAGTCAATGACATGAAACCTTTGAAACGTTTTTCAATGAAAAATGAAATTTGAACTTCTAAATCCTTACAAAAATAACCAAAATAACCTTGCCGAACATTTTGTCGATGTGTTTTATGAGTTTCCAGCAAATTTAGCTGCTAATAAAATTATAAAATGTCGCAGGTAACAGTCGAGCTACTCTGTTAGCGTCTGTTTAAAAATAGTTTATAAATGATGCTGACCCAGTTAGCTTTAAAGGGTAACTGCATAGTCACGCTCGGACGACGGTCCGTCCCGAACTTTCTGTTACGGATATCTCTCTGCAACTTCTAATAAATTACATTACCGTTCCACCTTCTCGGATGTGAATATAAATTAGTAACTTTAAAGGAAAATATCTCAGTATTACTACACATTGTGTCTTCAATATAATTTTTTGAAGATAAACAGGCATAAAGATAAACTGAAAATCTTCCACACCTGATTTCTATATCCGCTACATTTTGCAATTACTAACGTTATATCAAGGCAATGATTTTTATAAACAGTTAATTCATTATCGTATTCACTTAGCAAATATGACTATTATAATAAAATAATTGACGTAAATTTTTTTATGGTCCCATTAATATTTTGTTTTTACTCTGGTTTTAATTTTATTCCTGTATTTTATATATATATATATATATATATATATATATATATATATATATATATATATATATATATATTTATGTATATATATATATATATATATATATATATATATATATCCATAATATCCATAAAATATACGGATATAAAAATCAACCTATTTAGGCAAAGAAGTCGATCTAAAGCCTAACTTTGAAATGATATTTACATACCCACACTGATGAAAATTCTAAGAGATTGGTTTAAAATAATTCTCAGAAACTGTGAAATGCGAGTGTTAGAAACGTGTATTAGAAATTAAATTAATAAAAACAATTTTAGAGTAAAAGAAGGAGCGTTACAGTTTATATTCTGACATGTACTTTGTCTCCATGCATTCTTTTTTTCTATCCGAGCACAAAGCACGTGTTTAATTTTAACGGTTTGAGCTATTGTTTTATTCAATGTTTATTTTTTGCGGTGAACTTACTTGCGCAAGCTTTTTATGGTTATTTATTTGAGCGTACTTTTAGTGTTTTTTTTCCTTTCCCATACCAAACTCGATAAAATAATATTTTAAAACAAGACGAATAAAACTTTAATTACAGAAATAACAAAAATAATGAAATTCTATAAGTGTCAAATAATGTTCAAATATTTCAATTGTTTGTTGATTTTGATTAATAAAATACAATATTCACTGTTAGGAAAACTGTAAGTTAAAAATAATTTTTCAATTCCGGGCTTCAATCAATGCTTAAAAATCAGTGATAAAAAGTTAACGCTGTTATAACAAAATCGTTGTTTTGTTTACCTCGAAAGAAGATAATATAAAAATTTGGAATAAAAACATATAAAATTGAGATTAATTAACTAATTGACATTTTTTCATTAACTCTGATTTATTTTACAGTAATTTAATTTTTTGCGGCTAACGATACAAATCCTTTTTAAATAAAAATAAAGTCGGTTATTATTTATATTTTAAAAAGGATTTGTACCTAATTCTGATATGTAGCATTACATCATGTAAGTCATTTATTAAATATTTATTTATTAGATGTACACAAGTTATTACGTACTTAGGTTTCTGTTAAATAAGGAGAGTTGAGTTAGGAGAATATTATGTGAGAAAAATAGTTTGGAAAGTATATCTTAATGTACCTCTAAACAAATAAATTACTATACGTAAATACAGGCTGAACAAAAGTATCTCGCAAAAATTCATGTTATATTCCACATGTTGAATACCTAAAACTGATAGGCTGGCACTGTGATAAAAAGAGAGGGTATTTCAATGGATTTTGAATTAAAACCTATTTTTCTGTGACAGATGATAGATGAGTAGTTCCATGATATTTCATTTCATGCTTTTGAAATACCATATATCGACCAAATTTTAGGACAATATTTGTTGCATATACACATATGCAATAAATATTATCCTATTCAACAAAATTTAGGAGTAATATCGTGTATAAATTCCTCAAATAACATGAAGAGTTTTTAATTTTTTTTTCAGTATAATACAGAATAAAGCTTGTGTAATTAATAAACAGTAACATTTTAACAGATATCCGTGAAACTCGATGAACGTAACGTGGCTACTATAGTTATTTGTGCAACGTCATGAATATATTTTATTATACTATATTTTCAAGAAGCAATATGAAATTAATGTTGTCTTAATTCATAACAAGCATACATTGTTAATACTCGGGGCCCTAAGGGAATTTGCATCAAATAAAATCATGACTTCCCGGAAAGCAAAATATGTTTTCTTGTAATAGTAGGTCATCCTAATTTTTTTCATAACTATTTAAACATTTTCCTTTTTTCTCTTTTGGAAAGTTTCAAGGGGATAAGTCAGTTATAATCCTGTCTATTATTATCATTGCTGTGGCCTTTTTGTTTGAGCTTCGGTAATGAAACCATATAATCAGCGTATAGCAATGTCAAAGGTGCAAGTTTTTGCAGATATCCCGTTATATAGTGTATAATTGTGTAAAATCACAACGGACTTATTGTGGTTCCTTGGTGAACTCCTACCTTAACCTCAAATTTATCACTCAGGCCTGAGTGGCTTCTAACCCTTATAGTTATTCCTCGGCATAGATTTTTAATGAAGGATACGTGATATTACAGGACTATTTCGAACTGCGAGCTTGCGTAATCAAATCTCTGGGTTACGCGATCAAAAGCTTTCTCTACGTCTATGAATACAAGATGTAGATTTTCTTTAGCAATCTAAATTCTTTTCTCTGAATTTTCACGCTAAATATTGCATTTGTCATTTCTATTCATCACGATTCTGCATCGGTTAGGGGTAATTTTGGTTGGTGTGGATAATTTCCCAAATTATTAGTGTAGTTTAATGATACGGTAATTCCTACAATTTGTCACATCCCCTTTGTTTTCATAGAAAGGAATTAGGCTGCTGACTCTTCACGCATGCCAGGTCTATCCACTTCTATCTCCTTTCGACAACTCCGTTGGTATCTCGATAAGCATAATTGCTTTCTTATTCTTCATTTTGGATAAAGCTCTCCTTACCTCAGTTGTTGTGATTTCTTCAATAGGGCCTTTCTTTGGGGGGAATTAAGTTTAATAGTATGTACGGAAACTTTCAGTCTAGTGGTTTTCTGTAGTATTCTTGCAACTTTTTTGTTCATATTCTCGTTCCGGGTTAGCAGTTTACCAGACGTATATTTTATGTACTTCTCGTATTTTATGTCCTTTGTCTGATTCTGTCCCTTGTAAAAGGAGAGTGCTTTGCACAGGGCTTTGCTTTTCATATTCATTCTTATCGGCGACCAATCGTAAAGACGGCCGTTTTTAAAGGCATCGACATATTTATTCCTCAGTGTCATTTTATTTCATCATTCCGACCGGTATAATCTTTGTCGGATTTTAATTTTTCTTAGATATTCCCTACACTAATATTAGTTATTTTTAGGCTGAAATAATGAAGCTCATTCCACAAGGTATTTATGTCAAGTCTTTCCGAACTTGCCACAGAGTTTTCAAGGAACTTCATAATCTGTTTAATAAAAGTGTCACATTTTCATTTGCTTACTTTATACCATTTTATGCGAGGTTGTGTTTTTGGGTCAAACTGAGACTTTGAGAACCAAGACAGTATTCAGCAATTAGCAGTTCGTATTGTATAGTGAGAGTTCCTTGAATAAATAGGATCTTGCAATTTTTAATGCACTTGAGTAATGCTCTATTGTATATAAAGTAATCTATTTACGAAACTGTGCTACTTTTATATGGTGTAGGATGTTCTCTTTCATTTTTGAATAATCCGTTCACAAACGGTAAGTTGCCATATCGGTGATAGTTCTAATTTTTCTGCTTACCTTCTCTTCACCATTTAAGGTATCAAATTCAAGGTTACTAGTAGCTCATGTATAATCAGGCAGAGTACATCCCATTTGATTATGCAGGTCTCCACCGATAATTTTTTTTTCTTCCACAGGTACTGATGGTATAAAGTCCTCCCAGAAAATATTAACCATAGTAAACGGATACGAAATATGTTAACCATTATATATATACTAAAACTAATTACCAATCAACCGTTGACTGACCGACTAAAATATCCGGGTCAATAACTTCAATTCTGTGTACTCGGTATCGTCAAATTATATTTATATACACAATATATTTTTTATTTTGCAATCACAATTGGTTTCTGAAATATCTTCTTAAATTATGATCTGATATAGTCGTGAATTCGACACATTTTTTTTAATACAGTGTAAAGATATTATCGCAAAACTTCAAGAGGTATAATATATCAAAAATTTCCTGCAAATCTTGTCACATTCACAAAACAAATTCAAATTTTTCCAATTGGAAGATATTTAGGAGGTAATAAGCAACATATCACTCCTAAGTGACAAAATGATTTATTACATTTCCTTAAAATTTTATAACTTATTTTTATTTATTTTTTTTTTTGTTAAGTGTATATAAATAACATTTAAGACTTTATCTATATACACTTAAGCAAAATTTTAAATTCTGTAGTTTAGTGAATCCCAATTAGCTATAAAACAGTAAAATTATCAAAAAAAAATTTAAAGATCTATGTAATGTATTCAATATTTAAAATTTTCTTGCTCTAAAATCAGGTATTGACATACCTAAAAACCGATATTATTATACATAAGAACCAATTTCACCTAATATTCTAACTGCTAACCGATGACTCGGAGAAGATATTTAAAACAAACTAAACGCGGTATTTCAACCTGAACTTGAAACTTTACTTGAAAAATTAATGTCGGATACCTTGAAGACATATGAACCCAATCTCTCAGTCGAAGTCTTCTCGTCCTGTGCTCCTTTATTGATCGTGAAGGGTTAAGGTGTGTTTTCACTTCTCTGAAAAATGGTCAGCAATTTCCCAATGTAAAAACATATATCGTTGCAGAACTGAGTTATGTACTAGGTTCTGACATTGAAAATAAAACTTTGTTGTCAGAACGGGCCGTTCACATAAACTTGGTAACTCTCGGATGCAAAGTATTATATCGTAAATATATTTTATCACACGGATAAAATGAATGTTATTCCAGCCATAACTAGATATTTAAAAGTAGAAAACAAGTAAACGTAATCATTGTTTCTACTATAACACGGTTTTCTAATTCAGTCTTATTTATTAGTTTAAAATGCTTTGTATTGGTTCAAAGTAAATACCTAATGGAATATTTAAGTTATCTGGGAAATAAATAACTTACATTATATTGTGCCATGACTTAACTTGTATTTTCACTTGGAGATCCATTCCATTATTTTTTTTTATTGAAATAACATCTCGGCCTGGCATTACAATCACAATTCATTTTATGACGGTACCTAGAGCGTCGATTGAGTTTGATACTGATTTAATGTAATCAGAATAAATTTTAGGGAGGTAATAATTATAATTTGTTACCCCAACGTAACATAATTTTAAAATAGATTTATCATTTTATAATATCATCATAATTTGTTATGTTTTACACCCTTAAAAGGGATGGATTCCCATATAAAAAAATAATCCGGAAAACCCATGAATTGATGTATAAGTGTCTACAATATTATTATGTTTTTAATATTAAAGTATCTCAATAAACCACTCAGTCCATGGAGATGGTAATAGTTAATTATATTATTTTATCCTTAAGTTACTAATTGTAATGTAATAAATATATGATTAATATATAAATATAACCTAGGTCATATAGAATGGGCAAAGTAAATAAGTTTAAAGGTGATTTTCGAAATAATATTAGTAAAAACTCCACATTTATATTGTTGATTAATTGTAATTATATCAAATTCATCATATATCATAACATGATTCAAAAATTTACAATGAAAAAAAAAGAATACAATTTTTAAATAAATTATATTTTGTTCCAAATGGTATTAATTTTGTTCCATTTGTGTTTCATGAATCTTGTTTGATAAATTTTAATTGACTATAAAAATAGAAGTTACATGTAGTTTATGGGTTGGTTAGTTACAACACAGAAAAGAAAGAGTCAATGGCAAGGAGTCAGGGCATGATTGAGTAACGAACAACCAAATTAATTCTGGGATTATTAAATGTCCATCTTTATAAAGCCGCGGATAATACATCATTTCTAACTTATTTCGCAACACGAAATATGCACACAGCCAATTTAGTAGAAAATTGTTGTGTAGTTGCGAGTTATTAGATATCAAAAAACCTATGCAGTTACAATCCTAGTGGTATACAACACCAGCAGTGACCCTAAATATAAATTTAGGCCAAAATATTTTGTCCGTTTCCAAATGAATACAAAAGGTAACTTACTCTAAGCATATGACAATCGAAAAAAAAAAATTGTCTATACCCTAGTGAACGTTTAATAATAGAAAGACTATTAATTAAGAAGCATACTGCAAGACAGTACGCTTATTTATGCTAATAATATCTTCGAACTTGATATTGTACTTAAAATTTTATAGTCCACCGTTCTCTTCTTCCATAATAATATTATTACAAAGACAGATTTATGGAAAATAAAGGAAGAGAGCTTGATAAAATCGCAATTAACTTAGCAACTATATTTTACCTTTTTATTTATATGCGACTATTTTTATTGAAGATAACATATAACCGCATTACTTTACCTTAGTAATTCATTACTCTACATTATTTCAATACCATTGCTCACGTTTACAAAAGGTAACAAATGTTACATAGTTTGCTTTTCATATTACTGTTACATATGTCAGTACTTATGCTAACAAGGAAGTATCGTAAAAGCTACGATCGAATTACGGAAAATAATTTTTTTTTACAATTAAATGAAACTATGTGATGTAGTATTATTTCTACTTTTTTTAAGTTCTTTACCGCATAATGAATTTCCACAAAATTAACGCCAAATATATTCAATAATTTTTTTTTAAATATGTGAAATATTATTGACCAAGTGATCATAAAATAAATTTATATTATATTTTCGATTGCTCGAAGAACTCTTCTGCATAAATTTATTAAGAAGCCAGGGATCTATTGGGAAAACTTACTTTTTAGAAAATTTACAGTATTCGATTTATGACAATTGTAACTGTATATAAACTACGATAAGAAATATGATGACCAAATACGATGTTACGTACGAAAGCTTGTGTTAATCGCATATGATTGTTACTTGTGGTTAGAACTAAACATGAAACGCGTACCGATTTGGATACACGTTGTATTCTACAGAACAAAATTATATGGTAAACTGACCAGATGCATAAGGATGCTTTTCATGATAGCGAATTAAAAAAAAATTGTTACAAGCTGGCTATTTTGTAATGGAAAGTTGAAGCTCAAATCACGCAATTGACCCAAAAATGACGAGTTCAGTTTAAACGTCATAACCATCTCAAACATATGAGCATATGGAACAGAATATTATTTTTTAAATGTATATTTATAACTGCCTACCATGTGCTTCATATAAAAACTTTTACTTCTCTGCGTATTTTAAGAAGTAAATGTAACATCATTTAAAATGCTGTTTGTGTCCTGGAAGCTTCGGTGGAATGCTGGTAATCGCAATTCTCATACCACAATTTTGCGCGGAAGTAACGTATAATTGGCCTTATGAAGAAAGTTTGCATATGGACAGGCACGTACTCATGCATGCTACCATATGAGCCAACACGCTCGGCATGTGGCATGTGAGCCAACACGCTCGCTCAAGAATGCCAACTCACCTGAGTGCAGTAAAAGACAATCAATATATTACAAATGTTTATATTTAGACACATTAATTTATTTATTTATAATATATAGTGTACTCAATTCATAAGCAGCGGATTTATTATTAGAAGAAAAACCTGTTTTAGCCAACCAGAACATTATCCCAGCAAGCACGTTCATGCTGTCAAAGGTCGTACGCCTTATGATCAACACAACACACCTTGGTGAAGTTTCACTGTATATTTTGTTTAAGGTTTTGATTTTAATTTGGGTAATCCTATTTCGATTACCTAAAAAACGAAATTAGGAATTCGTGAAACAACTGAAATTCCTGTCAACTTGATGTTAAATATCCATGCAAAACTGCATATTATTTTAACGAATCTGTATCTTATCAAATGTTGTAGGTAAGTATTCTACAGTCTACGCAGAAATACAGAAAGAAACGCGGGAAAACCTGACTACATAATACATGCAAGAAGCTCAGTCCTTCAAGCCGTAGAAGTAAATGCAAAGCACACAGTGTATCGAAATGGGAACACTAACACCATTTTAATTAAATTTTTCTGCAAATAAAGCGATTTTCAGGTCCGTGTCAACGCAAATTTGCCACAAATTATTCAGGTTTTTTTTTTTTAATTTTCGGCTGGCGATGAGAAAAGTTTCAATTTATTTTTTATTTAAATACGTATTTATCGAAACGGAATTATGAGAGTTAAGGAGAGGAGGCGTGGCGTTGAAGCACTACGAGAGTTGATTAATAATTTCGTAACCCGGCATTATCCCGACCTCGACCATCGTTAGATGGTCAAGGTTGGGATAATGTTAATTTCCAACGTATGCGGTAATGTAATTGGAGTAATTAAATATTTAGGAAAGACGTATTACGATTTAAACCTCCAGTGACTCATGGATAGAATAGAGTAACCGCTCGTTTCGGCTTTTATTTTTATTGCTAAATTTATTTATAATTTAAAATTACCGACACTTTTGTACACGTTTTTATGGCTTTAAACCTACTGTATTAGTAAATGAAGCGCGGGTGGAAAATATATACGTTACGCAGATACACACTGTGTCATAAAGATCGTTAAAACCTGTTTTAAATACACATTAATATAAGTTAGTTCAAAATCAAGAGTCGATTCTATTTCTTATTTCATTCGGTAACTACATCTTTTTTTTATTAAAATAACAATTAAGCGAATAGTAGAAAAAAGTTGAACAAAAGGAATATCAAATATTTTGTAAGTATGCACCCATACAACGACTCATTGCAGGACCATATTTGAATAAAGAAAGGGTACATTTAAAAAAATGTGGTTTTAATTTTGCATAAAGGCCGATTCATTCATAGAATATCATTTAAGTATGACATCTTCGATAAGCTCAAATAGAACTTGTTTTCTTTTTTCCTTGAGAAAGTAATTTCTTAGTCCCTCCTTTGTATGTTTTGTTTGAAGCTATGTATCGTATTGTATTTTTCAGATTAAATTTTGTAAGCTGATGGATACCGAAAAAATTCCCGTTACATTCGAAAATGAGTTTCGTTCTGGAACTTATGTCGCGCAGATATCTCGAAGTATCTACAAAGTAGATGACAAGTATATATCTAATAAATATGCAGTACGCCGACGATTTCAAAAATTCCGGTCTGGCGATTTGATATTCGAAACAAACTACATTAAAGACTTGAGAGCAAGGTAGATATTGATGAACTGAAAGTTATAGTGGAAGCTAATATATTTCAAATTACGTTTGAATTAACATCAAGATGTTAGTTACTCCACATCAATATTAAAGGATTTGAATTAAATTTGTAAATTTACTGAGCTGGATTCATGGGTACGATTTCAAAAGTGTAAGGAGGGAAATCGGTTCGAAGGGAAATCTTGACGTCATTATATAAAGGCGAACCATTTTTATATCAGGATAATATATGGATCTTTTTGACAATTGCTAAGTAATTATACCGTTTTGGTACCTTAACGTTATTGAACCGTTGCGCCGAACTATGTGTGAATAATTTTAATATGTCAAAATATGTTTTACAAACAAAATATTCACCAACCAAAGCTAATGCAATTTTTTTGGTGGTTCAGCGCTGATATAACCCTACAACTTTATGAAATCTGATCAGCCTATTAAAACGAATTATAATATAATAAACTAGAAATTATAAGGTAACTTCCGATTAAGCAACCGAAATTGGTGAATGAACAGGACGAATTTTGAACTTTGCTAAGGACTATTGAAGCTCAACTTGGAAACTCTCAGTTGCCAACCGTATTTTTCTGACCTTGTCACAATTGACTATCATATTTTATAGAATTTGCATCACTTATTGTAAGGAAAAATATTTGATTTCCAAGCAGCCATCGAAAAGAGGTTTCACGATTTTATCACGACTCATTCTCCAGACTTCTTGGCTACCAACATTAACAAGCTACCATTCATATTAAAAAAACTGTGTTGATAGTTTAAGTGCATTCTTTAATTGTATTTTTTCTTCTTTGATATAAAATAAATGAAACCATCAGATCAAAAACAGACAAACTTACTAATGACCTAATAAAATACACACATGACTTCAAACCTAATGATCCAAATAAATACACACATACTATCGTAAATGACAAAAGAAAAACCACCTTTTTTTAAATTTAGTCAATAAAACAAAACGAACATTGAAATATTTAGAAACGAAAGATAATAAAAAATATTTTTGATAAACCATGATAACTATTTTCTTTTCCAAATTACTATTTGATGATCACCACGTTTTAAATATTACATACGTCAATTGTCTTTCACCGAAAAGTACATTCTTCAATTTATATATTTTTAGTATATTGATGTGGCTTAAGTATTGTTTAAGACCCATGATGACGTAAATAGTATTCATGCAATCATAGATTTATTATAAAATAAACATTGTTCTTTTCAAACATTAATTTTTTGGTGTGGCATAAATATGGTTTAAGACGGATAGTAACAACAAAGAAAATAAAAAAAAATTAATTTAAACCGAAATGCTCCAAATGATAAAAGCTATAGTAAAACATTAAAATTAAAATAAATGTTTTGATATTTTTAATAACGATATTACCTAATAATTTTCATTCAATTTCACTACTCTTCAAAATAAATAACGGTTGTCGTCACGTTTTCTTAATGATTTTTTTCTCTATAAGTTGTCTAAAGAATTTCTATTTTCGTACAAATCTTTCAATGAAATTAGATATGCCCGATTCAAGAAGTCAAATATTTTCATAACTCTGGTTACGAAATCTTATTAGATGAAAAGCCCGTCAAATTAACCAAAGTTTCAAATATTATCCGGTACACTAAAACTCGTTTAACCCTTTTCTTTTTCCTGTTTTATCGTAAATAATGAACTATCTGTTAAAGTTATTACTACTACTTATACTTAATTTTACAGTACTTATTAAACTATAATTATTTAAATTTTATTGATTACATTACATTTTAAAGCTGGGTGAAGTGGCGATGCCCTTTGGCTAAATTTGTATACTGCTTTGTTATTATAGTGAAGATAAAATCCAAATAAAAACCCATATCCCTTATCTCAGTTTATTTTTTTTATTTCAAACCAGAAAATGTTTAATATTTGCCATAATTATTAAGGATATTATACCGTGATCAACCTTACATAGATATGCCCCCGATTAAAGAAGTCATACATTTAGACAGTTAACCCTTGAAAATTACGTATCGAAATACTAAAGAACTCAAATTAAGTTTTTAATTTTTATTTTGTTTATATTGACAATCATGTGAACCTAAAATATTGTAATGATAAAATAACCTAAAATAATGTGCATGAAGCACGAGCATTTAATTTTGACCATTGGGCTATTGAATCCGTGTCAAGTTCCAGATACCGAATATGATAATGGTTTGCATCCTATGTCCTCTATATTTAATAATTACTCTAAATAAACTAGTAGTTTGGCACATTATTAATAAAAAATAACCTACATATATCTCTACATATAAAGATATGATATAGGCGGATGAACAAAGGAAACGGATGAAACGAAATTATAATGATTACGTTTTGACATTCGACAGAGGAATCCAAGTCAAACTGGACTTTGCCAAGGAACTTGACTCTACTTTTGGACCCTCTAATCGGTTACTAAATTCGCTAATTTACGAGTAATCCAAAAGTGATAGATAAATTTAATACTTTTATGTATAAAAAGTATTTTTAAGTACATAGTGTTTGAAAGTCCTCTTTATGTGTTTTTTTAACGCTATTACGGTTCCTTCTAAAATGATTAATTATGAATTCACTTTTGTTATGAAAAGTTCGCTCAAAAATTTAAAATCTCATTCCAAAGTTTTCTATTAGGTAAGTGTTAAAATAATATTCTCCTGACTTTTTTATTCTTACCTTAACTGTGCTATTGTTCATAGAAACAATTGTTAAATATAAACAATCGATTCGATTGTGAACCTCCGACAATGACTTTTGGACGAAATCTGAATAAAAAGAGAAAATTTATTCAAAATATATGTACAGTTGGGACTATGAGAAACTAATACTAAGGGTGTGCGCTCTATATGTTTTACATAATTTATAAATAACTGCATTATGGTAAAATCATTTTAATCCCTAAAACATTCTAAAGTGTAGCATTAGTGAAGCAATATAGTACAAAGGTTATGGAAATATTAAAAAGCGCAAAAATTATAATAACCCTACATTAAGAATGTAGATATTATATATTCAATTCTTCATATTGTGATGATTTATTCTTCATTAATTATAATGTTACGATCTATTTTTTATTAAAGATATGATCTAAACTTAGAATAATTTTCCGTATGAAAACAATTTGTTTCCTTTAAATTTGTCAAAAATCTAATCAGATAGATAGAAACAAAATTCCGAACAAATAAATTGTGTTTTCAACTGAATTTTCGGTTACCACTTTTGTGTTTTAATGCAGTTTGAGAACTAATTTTTTTTTCTTTAAAGTACCTAGGTACCAACATGATGATTAATTAATTCGAAGTAACTAATTAATTATTAGACCGCGATCTTTTATTGTCGAAGAAAATATAATTACTCACTTTTACAAATCTAGTTGCGTATAATTCTTCTGATGACTGTTTGAATTTAAATATTAAAAAATGTTAATGTGGTAGGATTTATTTGAAATTCCATTCGTCTGACTGCTTGCTTATCCGATATAAATATTTATGACGAAACAATTAATATTTTAAATAAAATTTACGAGATAACTGAACTGATTTACGACATAACTGAATAACTTTTACCGTAGCATGCTGTATACGCATCTTATAAAATAAATGCTATAACGAAAATGTTAGCAATAACGAATAAGATAATTTGAAAAATTAAAAAGAAAATCAGAACCTCCTTATAAAAAAAACGTCAGTAGTGTATCGTATTTACGCGTAAACTAATTCAAATTTCAATGCAAGTTTCTGTTACTAGGAAGGGAATTTATGTTACAGAATAGATAAATTCTATTTGTTACAAGTTGCCAGTTCCAGCCTTAACCGCAAAAATATCAAACATAACTGCATTTTCTTTGCTTTTTTAATTAATAATTATTTCCGGTTAATAATTTTTTTAAAACTTGCAAATAAAACAAAATAAGAAAGTTAAATATAACAAAAATATTCGCGCTTACAATTTTCCGCTATTAATAAATGATAAAATCGATTACAAAAGAAACGTTTTGAATTTTATTAGAGTAACCAAAAGTATCGGTATTTCTCACCTTTTGCAAAATGACTTATTGCTAGGTATGCTCGGTTATTTCTTAATATTCTATAAATATAAGGTAATTTGTAAGAAAGATGATATTATGCACGTATTGAATAAAAAATTCTGACGATATGTATTTTGACAGATAAGATTTGAATTGCGATATATACAGGCATTTTTGATATTTTTTTAAGAAAGATTTACTAATTATATTTATTCTATCAGCCGATGAAGTTGAATATCCATCAACAATAAAATACCCTGAGTTTTTGTTGGGAAAATAATTACTGATACGCATATTTTAATGAATTATCATCACCAAATCTTTTTTTCTCAAAATATTTGTTGATATTCAGAAAACTTCGAATTAATGGTGGTAGTACAGAGTCGTAGGCGATTTCGTTTTCGTCTCATTATTTTACAGCCAAATAATTTTATTGTAGTTCAAGAAAATGGTGACAATAAACTTTCCGTGAGATATAGTTACTATATACTACTGAGACAATATTTACTTATTTTATATCCGAAATCTTAATCTATGGAATTATAAACACCCTATTGGAAATGATTTATTAATTCTTCAATTATTTATATTTTTTAAAATAAAGAGAAAAAGTTAATGAAAAACGGTCAGTCCTAATTAAATTTTTCATTTTTAAACAAAGTTTGGAAAATTTCAAAATTTGGTAGAGTGAAAACACATAGTCATCTGATTAAATTTTAACGGTTAACATGAAAAAATACTTTCTATATATGTACATGTGTATATATATATGGTGTATTGTTAAAAATCTTCAGAAAAATATGTTCCCCCTTCTGTTTCCGAAATTATTAAAGTGAAAATTATGGGAAAACAAGACAACTAGGAGTTTAGCTAAAATTTATTGGAAAATTAAATCGATGGTACCAAATTATGTACTTCTAGGGATATTAACGATATTTCCACTGCTGCAAAAATAATTTTGATATTACTTTTCCCCATGTAAATATATTGTTTAGTATTTATTTGGAAGGACTAAAAATATTGTGAATACTTTAATTGAAAATTCCACATATCTACAAAAGTTTACACATACCAAAATAACTATGGAACCTCGTAGTGCAAGTTTTATTCATAGTAAACAGATTTTTGCATTCTTCATGTACATGTACAATGTTTTTTACTTTACCTTAACTTATAGAAACAGCTTGTTTGTATTCCAATTGAGAAGAAGAAATAAAAACTCAAATACATATAAACATGACTACATATAAACATGACTGACAAAAACTCAAATACATACAAACTAGTTCCCGTCGGCAAAATCACAAATATCGTTTGCTGCTTGACAAAAATACGACAGATTAATAGCAGTAGACTAACCGATGATAAAGAGATTTTTACAGTGTTTGCGGCAAGACATTTTTATGGACATATTCAGCTGTTTGTTTTTTTCAAGTTTGAGAGACTCAAGTAGAAAAGAGAACAGAGGTCAAAACATTCATTTAAACGAAATGATGCCTTGATTCTGCAAAAATGTAACGTAATCGTAACGGGGTTATATAAGTTCTCTACTATGGTACCTCACACCAAGTGTAAGTTCAAATTAAGCTTCAATTTAATGCGCTCAGAACAAATTTAAGATAATGTTCAATACGCAATGAAATATTGCTAATTTTGGTAATAGCGTAAAACCTGCAAATCACAAATAAGGCTTCTTAATCCAATTTGCTTTTAACTTTCTTATTGTCGAATCGTGAAGAGCGAAGTTTTGCCCGTTCACAGAAAACTTCGCGCGCTGAATGCGAAACTCCGGCGACTCATTAAGATTGTGTCACTTGTGCGAACTGGCCGTTTGCTTAATTAATTAAACCGCCAAATCGCAAGGTCGGTTTAGTCACTCGTTATTGAGGACCGTTCTCGATTAAGATATACGAGTACATATATCTTTTTATTGCAGTATGAGAGTTGTTCAACCGAATAACACAAACTCATTTGTAGACTTTAACGTAAACATACGGCGGACTTATACCATTTCTTATACCCAACAAGAATATCAGTCCATCCAAGTGGCCGGGAATTGAATTCGAGGCCTCGTGGTGCGTCATACAATCAAAGGTCGCAAGCTTATGATCAGCCCAACACAGCAGAGTGACTTAACATTGAGATATAGTGCAAAAAATATTTTTAATTTTTGTAAATTAAATGCATCGTCGCTTTGGATAGGGCCATTAACCAATGACTTGATATTTTCATACATAGTTTGTTCTTTAACTCCCCAAAACCCGTTGCGAACTGCTAAGAAGATCGAACGCCGTAATCTTCATACAAGCTTTCTCTCTGGTAGGACATGGAAATTTTCTATAAAATGTCAGAAATTACTGGAAAGAATGATAGTTTTATTAGTATCTGTCTTTGTCTTTTTCTCTACCTGTGTGTTTTCTGCTTTCTCTTCCGCAACTGATATATCTGTATCAAATGTGGAACAAAGTGTTTGAAAATCCGAACAAAGACACATCATATTAGGATGTAAAGAAAAAAATATATAAATAATTTTAAATAATTCTAAAAAACAAAATTATTGGATTTTCGTATTTTCTTATTTGTCAAAATTTCCCTTGTTAAAATTTCACTTAATACATTAAATATAGTTTTTTAATTACGCGTCAGATGATGCTGTTCAACTGAGTAATGCATTTATTACATATTTTTATTGCTACTTAACGATGAATGTTTTCTAAATTTATAATTTTAATGTTTAATTCAAAATATTAATTAATAGAACTGTAGCAGTGTAAGTAGAAAATATGAAATACTTTTCAAAACTATAATAACATATATTACATAGCAGGTAAAAAAAAGTATAGATTTTCGAAATTTTAATGAAGTGTCTACTTCATTAAAATTTCGAAAATCTATCCCGTGAAATAAACATCGTGAAATAATTTTTATCGAGAAAATAAAAACTGTTGAATTATTTTATTAATGAAGTTAAACGAATTCATTGCCAATAAGTTAAGATCATCAAAATTTCAGCGACGTAGATTTGTGAAATAAACATCATCATATCTGAATTAGAAATTGGAATCACAAAGATAGAAATTGCTGAATCGTATTATTTTATTAAAGTGTTTAATTTAATTTGAGTGTAAAAGATATTGAAATAAAAACAAATTTATATATTTATTTATAGCTAATTTCAACTCTAACACCATCAGTTTTACCATAAAGGATAATCATTTAAATAAGACAAAGTGTGCTCAGCGATACGGTACATTGACTCACTTTCAAGCTAGATCCCAAATGATATTTGATTTTCAGTTTTACATAAACTCAACCTGCTCGTACCTCTGGGTCTTTGTAATGGGTAGCGCCTTAGTTGGCTTATCCGGTTCAATCTATGAATCTATTTACTTAGTCATGATTTTGATTATTATTTGAAATGTTAGACATAAATTTTAACTGTGTTGGACTATGCGGAACTACGTATAATTTACCCTAGTCATCAATATTTTGACTCTAAACTGACGAGTTATCAAAAAGAAGTTAAAGATTAAAATCATTATTCTATTTAAATTTATATATAGTTACTTAGTGAGGCCACCGTACGGGTGCAATTTATTTATTTGATTAATATTTTTGAAGTACCTTAAGTTGATATAAAAAATGGCGCTCATGTGATAGCAATGAAGAACAAATAGCTTACGAAATGAAGAAATTAAACATAATGAAGTAATAGCGCTAATAATTACAGTCCATTTAATAACACAAAATAAAAATAAAAGCAATTTTTAGATCTATTGAAAATAAAACAAAGAATACTTAGGGACAAAATGGAAAATGCAATTGTTAAACAATTATGTTAATTAATGATTGTATGATTTCAAAAATATGGACAGAAATATGAAAATATTTTAGTCACCTTAACAGAATAATTAGGATAATGCTAAAAAAAATTATTCAGAAAAAAAACATGGATAGTAAAGTTGGAAAATATGGGCATTTAATAAAAAATATGCGATTTTATTAAAACACTGTAATATAATGACCCATTTATGACAGTTTGCACACGAATGACTAAAGTGAGTAAGGTGTATTGCTACTTATACTGCCTAAGAAAAATGACATAAATAAAAAGATAGATAGACATTTTATCTATTTACCTAAGATGGTTGGCACCTTCAAATCTTCTTGATTGACCTCTATATTTCCTTTCAGACGAAAAACGTTTTATATTATTCCCTTAAGCGAAACGTCTCTAATTTTCCAAAAGTCTTTCGACTTATCCATTACCACCATAATTTATTTGCTCATAAGCAAAATATTTTTGGCGGTCATATTTTGGGACATATTTCATAAGATCGTTCAGTATGCAGTATGCATATCAAGTTAAATACGATTTATAAATACTCGAAATCTGATAAATTCCTTTAGTCTGGTATTTAAATTAGGTCATACTATTAGCACTTCGCAAAGTGATTGACAAGTGATTGAGGATATACATCTCGGCATTAACAAAATACAAATATCTGTCCTAATATTATTAGAAATCAGTATTGTTTAATGTATATTGACTGTGATATTCTTATTAATGATTTAATGAATCACTAAATCTTTTACAAACTTGCCTCAAATAATCCAGTTTGTATAATCGGCACCGTAAACAGGCACCAGTTCCATAAGGTGGCGTCATTTCCGCACTCTTTCTTTCTATTTTGATGTTATCTTCTGGTAAAAACACTTTATTTAAATTACTATTTAGATGTTGTAGCTCTTCCAATGAAACAAGTTATAGCACTGATATTTTGGTAGTGGGTTAAAAAGCGAAATCTTACGATCAATCTAATAAAACCATATACTATTAATATTAGTATTTAAAAACTTCTACCGATTTTGCACAACTGGTCTTAACAGTTTTATACACGATATCTTATTTTTTACTATTGAATGTCTAGAAATGTTGATCCAGGATATTCAACATGTATCATTATCAAGTAAACAAATTAGGACTTATGATTTTTGTGAAAATATAGGAAGTATATTCTGAAAAAATCTTTAAAAGTTTTCATCAATGTCTCCTTCAAGTCAAAGTTGTATGTGCTAGTCAGACTTCTAGTCAGATTTTACTTTTATTTATCCTAGGTTGTGTATACGTATCGTATATAGTACGTATACGTATATAGTATACGTGTATATGTATATAGTATACGTGTACGTATACGTATATAGTATACGTGTATACGTATGTTGTATCAATTTACAGCAATATATTCGATTTGTCTCAGGTTATAAAAATACAATCATATTTTCCAGCATCTATTACAAGTAAAATATTTAAAATTTACCTCCGGTAAAATCTACATCTTTTATAACTTTTATATAATATTTTTAATAACACGCAATACAAGCCAAATTCTAATATATTTCATCTCATGCTCATGACCTGTGTTCCAAAGAAGAGTGGGCTTTCCCAATCCTTTAGCGCATGAAATAATTTCATAAAAATAATTATGATATTATTTCATGCGCTAAAGGACATTAAATAATAATTTACCACGTGAGTACCATCAGATTATGAATATACTATACATAATCTTAAAAATTCTGCTCTCGGTGCTAGTATTTAAATCTTGTTTAAAGTTACATTATCTGATATCATCTGCGGAGAGATATATTACGGATGAAATATCTAATTCTTCGTTATGCTTAACTGAATTCACATCAATTATATTTGTGTAAGCAATGAATTTATGGCAAGCATTGGTTAATCACTTCAAGGACTACCCACTTTCAATAGGTGATACACTTGATATTTTCAGTAGGCCGTTTGAGATAAAGCGAACAATTTTCTTTTTGTATTTATTTTTTTTTATAACAAATGTTCCGTTCAATAACACTCTGACCCGATTTATATTATTTAAGTTCCGGACAATCTTTTAAAACAATTTGTTTTATTAACAGACTATATTCTTGTATTTTATGACATCCTCTGTAAATTTTTTTCGTTTTATTTTATTGTTGTCTAAGTGACGAGTTACTTCAACTTCCACAATATCCTTTTTTTATATACACGAGTATTATTTCCATGATATGTTGACAGAAAATGACACACAATATATAATGAAATATTCAGTATGAAAAGTGCAATAAAGTTAAAATGTAATAATTCTTAAATATTCTGGAAAAACATGTACATATAATGCATAGTTTGCAAAAAAATAAAGTACCCATTTATCACAACAAATCACCAGCGTCTATTCATATCATAAAATATCATACCAAATCACAAAGCTGCATTCATTTAAAAAAAAAGAAAAGTGGATGCGCATATGATGTTACTTTATAGAAGTATTTTGAAACTCCAACCTCGCTTCCATTGTATTTCTGTCTCTCACAAACATCCACTGGCTCATTGGTCCATCATAGAGTTTTACCATTTCAATGGATAAATGTATAATCTTTTTTGCCGAAATTTTCATATAAACATCGCATCCTCTATTTATTATTGTCCATCCAAACCTTGCATTAAATAAATATATGTACTCGTATATACCATGATGCTACCAAAGTGAGATAGAACTTTTATCTAATATTGTTAATTTCATAACTTAATACGCATTTATAATTTAATGACTTCAAAAGAAACATGGATAACGTTTCTTTTAAAATATGTCGTATTTACAAGAATCTTGCACGCCCCTATTGCCTACCGTGCATGCTTTCCACATACTTTTTTAACTTTTTTAATTTGTATATCTCTGTGTTTATTTATTTAACGATCTACGCCTAACAGTTTATTCAATCAGATATATAAGACGAAAGTAAGTAGAATACAAATATTAATTCTTTGTATAATTCTCAAACGTGTGCTAAACTTAAGTTCGGCGTGTAAAGTATTTGCTAAGGGTTCACAATAATTTAATCACTCTAGTTATTTCATAGTGTGTACTATGATTTTCTTATTTAGTTTAATACATTATTTTAAGCATCCTGAAATTTTAGATAAAATTTTAATAATGAGATTATTAAAAAGATATTATACTATACATTTGCATGTGACTATTTTTGTACGTTATCTAATAAATAAACATGGATTAGTATGGTTTTACACTTAGCAAAATTTTAAGTTTCTATCCCAAATGGTTCTTAAACGGAACACTTGTGACAGATTGGCGGATTGAGGGAAAAGTGAGTGATTTCATAAAAGTTCTGTTTTTTAGTTCTTTTTTTTTAAATTCATTTATATTTACCACATGTTCAAGTTTCACAAACAAAAAATTAAAAAGTAAATAAATAAATCAATCGTTTATTCACTGAACACATTTTCAATTTTTTCTGTCGCTATTTTTGTTTTTAAATGTAAAAAACAACGTTTTAATCATCGTCTGCATACAGATGATAAAAAGTGAAAAATAAAGCGACATAAAAGTATGTCTCTTATTTATTGATCCTTTATATACTATCTATCGCGCCTTTTTTCAATCTTCATTCTTAAATATTGTTTATGGTGTATTTTTACTTATTATTGTCTTTTGTTGTAGAAAAAAGTATAAACTAAATATGCAGAATTATAATTTGACTATTTCTTTGATTTACTTTTAATTTTCGTTTTATTTTCCTTAAATTTTGCAACATACATAGTAATAGTAAAAATAAGGGCATACTTGTAAATTGTCAAAGAAATAAACCATAATAAAGGACACCGTACTTCGTATTGATTGATTACACTTTATGTAAAAGAAAAGACTTTCGTCTTTCTAGTTTTTATGTCAATCACAATTATGAAAAGATATATTTTGTTTATATTGACATATTTGACAAAATTATTAATTAATTACCCTATGAATAGCAACGGTTTAATTTTAATAAACGCCTCGTTGTCGCATGCGATATATTTTATGACTATAAAAATGTATCTATCGTATCCATGAAGCTGTCATATATATAAAACTTCTTTAAAAGCGTCAACCTCCAAACTCTTTTTTGGGATAATGTGCTATAAGCTTAAAAAGTATCGACTCTTTAACAGTAAATTATGTTTTTAGAATGGAAAGAAGTTTTCAATTACAACTTAAATGAGTAAACATATTTTTCTTAATGATGGTATTTTGTATAAAGTTCGTCTATTATAATTATTAAAATAAGAGCAATGTCAGCTATTTTTAAGTGGTCTTTTTTATAGCAGTACGTACATCTTTTTTATATATTATTGTCGAAATTAATTGCATCTACCTGTAAAAAAAGTTAGACGAAAAATTTGAAATTCATCACGTCAACGTACTTTAATAAAACAACTAAGGGAAAAGTTACATGGCACTTTCAAATACAAGACGTTGCCCTTAATAGGAAGTATGAAAATAATTCAAACATTAATCGAGGTAATAAGGTGTTTTTCAGAGTTCCGTACCTGGAAGAAAAAAAATTATTTATATGACATTCCTCACGTGTCCGTCCGCCAGCCAGTCCAAAATAGATCTTTTCCTTAGAAGTTTGGAATATTAGCACGCCAATCTGCAAATATAACTTAAAAATATAAATTGTTGCATGAAAGTCTTTAAAATAAATGAGCTTTTCCACTTTTCTGTATTTCATGTATCGTGTGGGATATCATTTGAAAGTACGATTTATTAGGATTCCAAAACAATTATTTTGGAATGTTATAGTATAAGATATTTAGTATAAGATAGTTCCAGGATACTGATGAAAATTTACCGCTAATTTCTGAGAAAGTGTTCAACGTATAAACTTAAAAAATTATATATTAATAATGCATATTCATCCACCTGTATATACATAGTTAATACACGAATTATTAACAGAAAAATTTTAAGCATTTAAGTATTTAATTTCCTTTATGTACCGTGTGGTATATTAATTGAGATAAAGATACCAAAGGATTAAGGTATAAAAAATCCAAAACTATATTTTAATAATTTTGTAAGAAGCAGTTTTACGGATATTCATGAAAATATTCACATAATATGTTTCTCTACCATTCCCAAAATAGCTAAAGTTGAAGTAAAAATAAAAAAGAGCTTCGCGACGTTTTTACCCACGCGGCGCATACCAGGGCAACGCGAAGCATATGAAAGTATATTAGGCAATATAAAAATAGTATTAATATTTGTAAATAGTTAAAAAGAAATATGAAATGTTTATCGTTTGTTTAAGGAAATATATTCACTTAGAGAATTATTCAGCACCACCGCGAACTCGTTTCAATCATGACGGCAGCAAATCGACAATGGTGACTTCTAAAAGAGTCGGAGTTCGTATCACTCATTAACCTAACTTCCCTCTCCGATATCAATAATTCAGTACACTACATACGTAAACTGATGAACATACCTGATATATTTAAATCTCTATTAGAGAAATATACTATTGACTAGTGTATTAAAGGCAAAGGCTTGTCATGATATTTGTTATCACTGATTCTACATATTAAATAATATTAGATTTATTCCGATTAATATAGTATTATATAAGTCAAAATAATTATCGCAGTTAATAAAAAAATATATAACTAACTTACAAACAGGTTTAGTTTAAAAAATATCTTTTTTACTAAAATTGTGTGTTCTAAACGACATTGTATTCGTGATATTAAAAAATGTATTTTTACGTGCCGTCTCGATATAAATAAAGTGACTGGCGTTACTTACAGAGTTAATAATTAAATAATTCACGCCAGAATTTATTTGCCGTCTTTGATAAATTCTCTGCCAACGATTTACAAGAAAAATTTGTTAGATGTATTAAATATTATACGATAGACATCGATATCGGAATTGTTAGATATTGAAATATACGATACTGACGCAATCTTGCGTACAATTTTTCAATTAAACAACAAAAAAGAAAAAAAACGTTACGAATATTATAACAAATCTATATAACAGCCAAATATAAGTGAAAGGATATCTAATAAAAACTTTTACAGATTTGCGGACATCAAATTATAAAAACAAAACAACCCTTTATAAGATCATATATCTTATATGTGACCGGAGCGATAATGCCATGTATATATATATATATATATATATATATATATATATATATATATATATATATATATATTTATATATATATATATACAATTTTTTTTCTTTTTAATTAACCATTGAATAGTTCTAATTACAATCGCGTAAACTAGCTATAAACTTTGATAGATTGTAACCTTCATAAATCACTGGCTCTACGCTGAAACTTCGTCAATTTTTTCCAATTCAAAATGAGAATATCAGTAAAAATAAATCTCAATTTAATTTTTGCTTGAACCCGATTAGCTCGTCTGCACATAACTCCGTTATGTATCTGTTAGAGATTTTTATTATCCGACATTTTTCGTTAAATTTTGGTGCATTTCACAAAATCTGATTCTCAATACACACTTTTTAAATGGTTTTATTTTTTCTTTCGGTTTTCTTGTGAGTTAATTTTTTGTATTTCACTATGTAATTAAACCACATTTCACTGATTTCAGGAGAGAAAACAATAAATCAATAAATCAATATGTATATAAATCAAACTTATATGGTGGAAACCATGTGACAGTACATATTCAAGTTATTACTTTTTTGCTACAGATTTGAAATTGTAAGCAACGTAGATATTATTTAGATTGCAATCATATAAGAGTATAAATCATCGAAATAGCGTTTCAGTTCGATTTATTAAAATAGTTGTATGCATCCCATATCGAAAACAAAAAATACGTTTATATATAAAATAAATAAACAAAAATAAAGCCGTTTTTAAATAATTTTACCACTTTTCTCCCTTGCATCGATTATAATTTTTCATAGATCACAGGTAGTTATTAATACAACACTCGGTATTAATTTGTTATTAATCAATTCGTTATTAATTTTGCTTCGTATATCAGTTTTAAATAATAAATAGGTGAGTATTCCAGGTTCCGGAGATGCATACATCAAAATCGGCTACTGATGATTAATGTGCTCCATGTAGATTTATTGACAAATAAAAACGTTGCCCATTTACAACTTTTTAAAATATGGACAAAGAAATACATTTGGATGTGCACATTATTTTAACTAAATTTTAATGAAAAAGCAATGAGAATTTAAAAAAAGTCATATGTATTTATATACGCGCGTTAGAAGTTATACTTCTTTGGCATAATATGAGAACAAAGGAAAACAAACAGAAAAATAAAATGGTGGAAAATTAAATTTAAAATAAATGTTTAAATGTTTTTTCTTATTATTTGGACAAACATTCAATTTAAATGACTAAGAAAAGAATAATAAACTAAAACGCGATAAAAGAAACAGTCTGGCAGATGATTGACTTATAACGGAAAGCCAGCAGAAAAATAAAATTATGGACGTGAACGACAGTCGCCGTGTTAAAAGCGAGGATTAAATTGCTCACTAAGTAAGTTTAAATAATAATAAAAATTAAATTTATTTTAATTTTAAAATTTTAAGTATTTAACAATTTATAATGCACGTAAATACATGCCGAATGCAAAACAGTCTGGTAGATGATTGACTTATAACGGAAAGCCAGCAGAAAAATAAAATGATGCACATGAATGACATGTCGCCGTGTTAAAAGCGAGGATTGAATTGCTAACTAAATAAGTTTAAATAATAATGAAAATTAAATTTATTTTAATTTAATAATTTTAAGTATTTAACAATTTATAATTTATAATGCACGTAAATACATGCCGAATGCGAAACAATCTGGTAGATGATTGACTTAAATTAAAAAGCCAGCAGAAAAAGAAACTATGACGTATCTATTTTCACTTTATGAAAGAAATACGTATTTTTCGTCTCGCCAAATTATGATCGCCTGATGGTTGCGATAATTCCAACAAAAGCGGTCACGATATAATTTTTGATTATCATCACTTGATGACTCCATCATCAAACAAACTCTTTCATACCCTACACATACTAACATAGCGATAAAAAAGAAACGTTTAGTGCGCACCTTTGCCGCGTGTATCGTTTTTGTGTGGCATAGTTGCCAATTTCATCCTGTATTTTTAAAATTCCACTGTAATCATTTTTTCATTACGCGCCTAAAGAAGTATAACTTTAATAATTTGTTTTTATTTTTGAAAAATTGTTTATTTTAAAAAAAAGCACCAAATTCGTGCAAAGTATTTATTGTTTGTAGTTTGAATAACATAACGACATGTAAATTTGCTCAAGAATAAGTAACTCAAGAAAATAGAAAAAAAATGTTTATTGACATACTTTATCTTTTCTATCTTTTCTTAAATCTGACATAGATAAACGCATTTGATAAAATTAAATGGAATGATCAAAGTTCTATTTCCAACGCCTTGTCCACTGAAAAAATTCACTTATTTTTAAGACATGTATAATTTATTACGTTTTTAATTAAAAAAATTATCAGCGCCCGGAACCTATACCGTTGGACAGTCTACTTATATATTATATTTTTTTAATGCCATCCATTTTGATAAGTGATATGTCAAAAATTTCTCAGTTTTATATTAAATTTGATTACGATAAATTTAAAATTTGAAATGGTAGTCTTAAAATGAAATTTAATATACTCGGAATAATAAAATAAAAGCAAAATTTGCAACAGGTTAATGTAGTCAACAAATCACAGAGGATAAAATGACTTTAATAATACATTTCCTGCTATATGTAAAAAAAAAAAGGGAGAAAAACAAATGTTGACAGGTTTTTTTTCAATATAAAACTTTCTATGATAAGTATAGATATTGTTTAATCATTTTTAATCACTAAAAAGGGAAAAACATTATCATATAGAGATTAAATTTTAATTGTTAGTATTGAGTGGTGTAAACAGCGACACCTTATTGTGAGCCAAAACGAAAGCAAAAGCCAGTGAGAGAAAAAGCATGAGGTTTAATACCTGTAGTTGCATCTTACCTATTAATCTATTGAATATATTTGGCGTTAATTATTCACAATTCAATGAAACTACGTGATGTAGTATTATTTCTACTTTCTTTACCATGACCTAGGTTTCGTTGTATTACATTTCAGGTGGGTGGTGTTACAACGTCTTTGCTAATAATATAATTGTGGTAAAGAAATTAAGGAAAGTAAAAATAATACTACATCGCGTAGTTTCATTTAAATTGTGACCCATTAATCTACTGCAGAATATGCTTGAATAAAAACGAAGGTGGAAAAAGCTGTGTCATACTGCACTGATGACTTTATTTTGCAAAATATTTTAAATGACATTAGAAAAATATTAAATTTACTAGAAGACTATTCACAAAAATGTCGCCAATGATCACCTACGGTATTCATATATTTTTATATTATTTCCTCGTAGGTGTTGAAATTAATCAATATATTGATGATTTTTGGATTGAAACAATATTCCTTGTACATCGTACTTTTACATTACTTATACAAGTACCCTTATATAAATGAGAATTAAATATCTATTTCGAACACTACTTTCCCTACAGTATGAAACGATACCTTTGCTACAGTAGAAGCAAAAGCCTATGTCAATTATTTTTCTATTTGTTATAAGTCAATTATTTTATAAGTCAATCATCTGCCAGACCTTTTTGAATTTGGTATGTATTGTATTTATTTGCATAATAAATTATAAATTATCAATTTACTATGTGTTTCAAATTTAAAAATAACAATAAATTTTCCGCATATTCATTTACTATCATGTTAATTATTTTTTTTTACTTGAAAATTAAAAAAATTTAATTTTCAAGTAAAAAAAAATAAAACAAAATAAATTTATTTTAAAATAAATTTTAAATTGAATTAATTTTAAATTAGTTTAATAAAAAAATACAATATTAATATAATAAATTTTAATTTGTAATAATTAGTATAACAAATGTTAAAATTAATTTTCAAGATAATTAAATTTTTTAGTTCTAGATAAAATGATTAAATTTTTTATTAGTTTGTCCGAGAAGATAATAAAGTTGAAACGCGATAATTTGTAAACGGTCTGACAGATAACTTACTCAGAAAGACAGCAGAAAAATAAATATTGTGTACCCATTATCGGTTATCGGGGTATATTTAAAATTTTAATTCATTTCTCGAATTTAGATATTATAACGCTCCAGTCCTTTTTTTATTATATTTCTATTAACTCTTTGCGTGCTAAATAAAGTTGATCTCATGTCATACCAAAGAAGTATAAATTCTACTGCGCGCTGATATACTCGTATACACATAACTTTTTTTATAAATAAAGAATTAATTATGAAAGTGATTCAAAAGAAGTTGAGGATGGTGGTAATGAAGTCAGGTAAGGAAGTACTAGTGTTAAAGTGATAACAAGTGGAATTATTTTAAACCTAAATTTTGGTATCATCTTTTATTTGCGTCAACAAAGTTTAGTTCACATATATTAACTGATACCACAATACTCTTCACGTATTATGCAAGATATTGCTTTCATCACTTCATCGCCATTAAAATTGTTTTATATCTTAAAACTGACATTGTTTTACTAGGCTGAAATATTTTGTTTATTTAATATATAATATCTAGCGAATAGAACTTCGTTATAACCGAGTGTCCCACAACACCTCTCTTTTTTTGCAAGACGTATTCAATTAAAATATTTATTAACTACGTTCATACTTATGTTTATTAAAGTCTCCATATAATGGGTTGCATAATTCACCACATCATATTTTAATTTTATTCAAGATTGAGTTCCGAATTTATTTTTAATTATATCTTATGACATTTTCTTGAATATAAATAAGTTAAATAATTTACTAAAACAATGTTAAAACTTTCACATTATTATTAAGATTATTAGAACTCACTTAATGGTTAGGTAGCTGATAGTAATAGTGGTGTATGATTCCAACATCATTGAGAGTAACATGTGATGTAGTTAACATCTGCATAGTTTTAAAAAGTGAGAGCCGCGCTTAAGTTGTTTTTTTTGATAAATTTTGAATAAAAAACAGACTTCACTCATAGTACACAATCGTATTTGCCCTTCGTTTATTTTATTAAATAACCTTTACGGATGCCAACTACACTTGAGGCAGATGCTGCATTTTTAATAATAACAATTACACATATTTGAAAAAAAAATCATGAAGTAATTCAATCGTATTTCTAGAATTTTTTCATTTGTTTAACTCCAGGAGAGTTTTTAGGTCAATAAAAAAGAGGCAGATAGGTATATCTCTATTTTTTTTATAAATTGTTAGAATGAAATGAAATAGAATGATATTTAATAATACAATTATTGTGTTTGCCCTTGATTTATTTTATTAGAGACATTGTTCAGGTTCTAAACAAGTTAATATTTTTAACTAAATAAATCACGACATACTGAATTATAATAGTGAGTTCTTAGTTATCCGATCGCATACTGAAAAAAAACATACCTTCAAAAAGGCTGCATTAAGATTGTCTCTCTTCTTTTTTTCATATCTTCTCTCATTATTAGTACCATAAGCCTTAAAGGCAGACGCGATGAAATGATTTCATACCAAGTTTTTTTGTTTGTTCATTAACTTTATTGGAAGTAACTTTTGACATTTAAAGGTAATTTTTACATTTAACGTAATCTGCCTAACGATGAAATAATTTGTACTTTCATACATCATAACAATTTAAAAAAAATAAAATTATTCCTAACTTCAACAATATAAACGTCTCCCACTCGCATTTACCTTATTTAGACGGTTCATTTAAAACAAAACAGGCCGATGTGATATTATTGTTTAGGGCGCTTGTTTTTTTTTAACAACTTTTACACATTATTAGTAAATATTTTGGCCACAAATGAAAGGCAGAAGTGAGTCTTATCATGTATTTTACTTAATTATATATATATGCATAATTAATTACGTAGCTTTGTGGGTAATAGTTCGTAGCTAAATTATTTTGTTGATATTACACTTTTTTCTATATTTCATTTATATTACACTTTTTAATCAACTTAATAATATTTACTATAATATTATATAATCGTATGCAATCTTGAGCCAAGAATTCTATTCGTACTTCACCCATCGATCTAAATATCAAGATACGGTTAAAAGAACGTTGAACCAAGTAAAAATACAACACCAATTCCTGGATGTCATCTATTGTAATCGGACAAGCTACGTTGCTAGTCATATGGTCGTGTGTATGAGATCGTAGATATAATAGCTTTGTCGTGGCATATATTTTATTTCATTATTTTTTTAACCAAATTTATGAAACTACCGTTTCTAAATTTTCATATATTTTGATATTATACTCTTTAAATTAGTTGGAATTTATGTAAAGTAATACAAAAGTAGGTTTACATAACAAAAGGCAATCATAATATATAAATACAATGGCAATATACACGTAGATATGTCACGAACTATTCAAAATTAAAGTTGCTTAATTATCTCAACTTAATTCTGTGCCAATCAGTTTGAATTTACTCCTTGTATCGGGAGATTATCTCTCAATTACTGTCTTTTATTTTACATGAATATGCCAAAATGGTATTTTGTGTGACGTGAAGATTTATAAATCCTATCTCTGCAACTAGTGAATGTAAAAGAATAACATTGCACCGACTGGCTTTCAAATATTGTAATTTAATTTTCTTAAGAATAATGATAAATATATCTCAAAAGCACAAGTGTGACATATTTTTTAGAACACAAGACTAATTAAATTGATTAAATATAGGTAATCCCTACAATCATATTTCATGCCGTACGCTGTCGGCGTTGGTAAGACAATTAGGCAAAAAAGGACATAAATTTCGAAAAAAGTTAAGATTGAAAAATAATTGTGTGTGTACTAATTTATGCTGGTTATAAATTGTAATTCTCTGGAATAATACAAGATTAACTTTATTTACTACTCAAATAACTAATGGAACTAAAATAATGAATGATAAACTATTAATTTATCATGCAAAGCACTTTGCAAGAGAAACTGGATATAAAAACATTATATTCTACAAGCTGTAACAAGTAACTACCACCATTTTTACGTCTTGAATCACTTCTTGTAAGGTAAAACCCAGAAAAAGCTATAAAAAATGCCTTTTGCGATTTTATCAGTACTTGCTCTCAAGGCGTCTTTGCTGCCCGCATTAGCAAGCTACCGTTAATACGGAAAAACTGTATTAAAAATTTAAGCTCATGCTTTTATTAATTATATTCCTTTTGCCTTGAGATGTACTGAACCAAGTTTTCAGTTTCATAATGTTAGTTTAATATTTAAAAATGAATAAGATATGTAAACGATACTTAAAGATAAATGAAAATTTAAAATCAGTCAATAAATCAAAGAGTACTTAAAGATTTATAAGAATGACAAATTAAAAAAATGTATTATTAATGAACCATGTTACCTATTTCTTGATATCAATCAAAGTTTGACATGACTTACCCTAAATACTTTTCGATGAAATCCCTGAAAATAATATTTCTGTTCACACGACGACGTAGGTGGTGCACTTATATTCATACACTTCGCACAATATTTTCTTTCTGAAATTACATGTAATAACAGCCCACTACTAAAGATTTATTGTTGAATTTATTTGTTTTGACGTTTTTCTATACTGACAGGGGAAAAAAGATATGATACAAAATGTGTTTACGATAATAACTACAAAGAACATGGAAAAAATAACTATGAAACAAAATTTACATATAAATAAAAAAAGGCCGTAAAAAACATAGAAACTAAAATTTATTATTTCTAAAATAATAAATTGTAAATTTACCTATTTATTTTTTAATTTTTAAAAATTCGTATTATTCTAGTTTTCTTACTCTTTAAGATGTCCCAAGGATTACAATTACGTCTAAATCTTTTAAAAAAATAAATGTTGCCAATTGAAAAGTTCAAATATTTTGGTTACTTTTGTTATTAGAATCTTCTATGACATAACTTCATATCATTAAACGGAAGTCGCTTCAAATCGATTGCTTACAAATGTTATCAGGCAAATTACAACTAATTATGCATTAGGAAAATATTAATGGTCGTCTAAAAACCATATTTTCTCCGTTTCCTTGTGAATGTCGAAATACCTACCAAAATTACTATACTATACGATTTGGAAACGATCTATTAAATATCGTCACCTTCACAGTATTTATCAACCAATGATTATATAACGTATATTGATTGTATTATCTTTTAAAGGCTTATGCAAGTTAAATGGCAATATTTGACTAAACTTCTGTACTATTGAGTATTGAAGTAATTATACAGTTCGAAAAATAGACGCATGGCCGGTGTCATCATGATTTTTTTTACCTTAAGCTGGAAAGTAATATTACTAGTGTTCTCGCACCTCAAAAGAAAGAAACACGGAATCTTTACGTGATCACTCATATATTGTGATCACTTTTCTATATGTTATACCCGTTTTTATGTTTCCATTCCTTTAAAAGGGAAAATCGACCGCATGTTTGTCATGTTCGTCATTTCTGCATGTCCATCATATCCGTTCTCGGAAATCACTTGACGTATAAATTTAAATTTTGGTACAGTAATAAATCATATTAAACTGGACCTAAAGCCAAAATTTAAGAACATTAATGTGGAAATTTTAAGGGGAGAGACAAATTCAGTACTCAACATTATATTTTTAATTTCATATATAATGCGGGGTTTGAAGTTACAGGGACTTTGTTAGTTACAAGGGTCTTACAAATATTTTTCACAATTTTAGTTATGATATATCTTCAGAGATATACTGAAATATACGCGAAAAGAATATCTTCCTCCTGCCTCTATATTTGAAACTTTTCAACCTAAAGTTATGAAAAAGATATGGGTTTTCGAAAGTCCTAATCTATTAAATATTTCCCAAGTTTTATCCCTACGAAAGATGTAACAGGCAAACATTTATATTTTTCTATTTTCAAAGCTACTTCTCCCGGAAATCATTCAACGTAGAAACTAGACAGTTGATAAAATAATATCTTGTTATCCCATATATATTAAACATACTTTACACTACTAACTTCTTTAGAATTTTTGCACATCAATTAAAGGGAAGGCAAACGAAGATTTAAATAAAATCATTTCTCTTTTCTCTTTCTATATATCATGTGGAATGTCATTTGAATAGGTTTGTTATGAGGAGTTCAAAAATATATTTCATGCGTTTAACTTTGTTATACTTTTTGAATTCTTTTATTCTTTTTAACTGCATATTTAAAATATATTCTGAAAAATACACAAAAACAAAATTACTAAGCCAAAAATAATGAAAAAACAGATTTTGGTGAAAATGTCTATAAAATTATGGAAAAACTATAGTTATTATCGTAGAATTGATAATTTTTTTAAATATGCGCAATGCTCTGAGGCCTACGAAATGTATAATATATAATATTTTGCAAAATATTTAAGTTGTGAAAAATTTATATTTGTAAACAGTTATACAACAGAAATACTGTGTACGCTTAAAGGTTTTTAAGTGCCGAAATATGTACGAAACCTTCGTATTGCGAGTTCTATAATGTTTGTCAGGTTTTATTTTCAAAATTAGTTGGCCTTCAAAACTTGATATTTCGCAAAGTTGCAAAGCATATAAAGTACATTTCAACGATTTATTGGTATCAAAATTTTATAGATTTTAAATTAAGTTTTCAATTTAAATTCTTTTTAATTTTGTGTTTGGCGTAAACTGAAACAGCTATGAGGATATGACGGGAAGGAAATAACGAAGTTGTTAGGATTCGTTTTTGGTACTTGGCCAAAGTATCGAATTCAACTTTCAATTGCGGATTGCTGCTCTAAATAATTTAACTTTCATCTTGCATTTGTCTGTAATTTCCTTATAGATTGTAAACTTCTTCAATTTAAACAATCCATCTATTAGTGAACTATTTTAACGAGATTTTTTGGGAGTTTGAACAAAGGGATATAGCCTATATTTTATTGTAATAATGCGTAAAATAATTAAAATTTTGCTGAACACGTGTCTCTATAATGTACGATCGTATGCTAGATATATGTGCCTCACACAATGACGTCTCAAGGCCAAATCATTTTAATCTCTTAAAAGTACCTATTATTATTTCTGTAAAGTTAAATTTAATATGTGAATTGGTATTATTATTGAAAATACACATTTTGAAAGGCGAAGTTTATAAAGTCGTTAAAGGCAGAAGCAAAAAGATATACACGTTCTGATTGTGAATATTTCTCAATTCAAATCGAGATCCATGCTTAAAAATATATATCTTTATTCCCAGATTTAGAAAAAAATTGGCTTCTTTTAAAGTCGAAAGCTATTCAGATAGATTTAAATGTTCATCATTCATAGAGTTTATAATAGATAGACGTGGAATTTTGTAGATGCAAATTTTGATTTAGAGACTTTCGGGACTAACTTTATTTACTTGAAGGTAAGTTGAAAGGTACTGATTAATTAGTAGGCTTAGATATTTTATTGTTGAAGAAAGTGAAGTTATTCACCTCATAATAACCAGTAGCTACGACTTAGTCGCCTTTAATTTCTCCAAAATTTTGATTACGAATATTGAAAATAATTGACATAGTAGGATTAATCTCACGTTCAATCCGTCTAATTAATAGCTTCTTCAGATTTAGATTTGCGAACAAGATTTCAATCCATTAAGAGATGAGATGTTAATTGCAAAGTTGGAGAAATTGGCATAAAATATTAATATTTCAAAGTTAAATTTATATAAAACTAAAAATCCTAATTTTGCAGCAAAACCATTACCTTGCGTTGTCATTAACTATCTTTTATTCATATTTGTAATGACACAATTAAAACATTAAGTAACGTTGATAAACAATATATTGAGATGCAATTAATGTGGACATGTTTTATTGAATATATTTGGCGTTATTTTTCTAGAAATTCATTATTCACAATTAAATGAAACTACGTGATGTAGTATTATTTATACTTTCTTTAAGTTTTTTACCACGAACTAAGTTTCGTTGTATTACAACATCTTCAGGTGGGCTCTAAAATAACACCGACCATAAAGAAGATGATGATTTGTAAATAAACAAAAAGACAGTAAATAACGTTCACTTATTACGAAATACATAAACGATGTCAGTGCATCCTATTAATGAGTAGATTATTGCTCATGTGTTTGATAACAGTTTTTCATCAACTCAATAGCACTTTTATGATAGAGAATGCATTAATCAAATCTATACCAGTTGCCAGTTTAACTTTTGTTTCGGCAAGCTACGACCGCGTTTTTTAATTCAATTTTTAATATAATTTCGTGTATTTAGGGCTTTATACGAAAAGAAGTAAGTGTTTGTTTACATTTAAATACAATTTTTTACGCCTCTAAATTTAATTATTTCGAAATCACCATACAATTTTCTATTTACAAATACTTTAGAGTTTAGATTAAAAAAATCACTTTGTAAAAAGTCTTTTCTGCAACTCAAACTATTTATCCATTTTCAGACTCAGAGTTAATTTTTTTCGGCAGAGCATTTTTTACTTTCTTCGCCATTCTTTTCAAATATACTCGTATGTAAAACTGTAGGTCAAGGTTAGTATATAAATATTTTCAACCAAGATTCATATTATAACGTAAATTTTATAATATCATAATATTATAACGTCAATTTTGGACAAAAAGTACACATGAGCTATGTTAATGCGAATAAAATGGCATAAAAAAATAACTGAACATTTCTGACAGACAGAAGATTTTTTTTATTTTAATTTCTATTGTCTCTACGAGGTTGGAGTAATTAAATCAAATTTATTTCATTCTTCGACATAAATGTTTCATGAATTTCTAAACGACTAGTAATGAAACATTACCTCTATTATTAATGTATAAATGAACCACGTCTTAACCAATTTCTATCTATAAATAATATTATTTATACCATTTTCTATGCCATTGTGCAGGAGATAGTTGACAAAAAATATGTTATCCCCGATTATAAAATAGGTAAAGGAAATGTTATTGTTAAAATAATTGGTAAGTCCTGAAATTAAAAAAGTATGCATAATAAATTCTACATCCGTACAGAAGTTGGTGAGAACTATTTAATATATTGCTTCGTCTTTTCTTCTATCTCGTTATTGTGGGGAATCTTCTGATGGCACAGATGGATAAAATGATTATAGTTGAATTTTTTGTAATCATTTTATGATTTATATCTAATTTTTTTGTAATTTATATTTTGTGACTATAAAACTGTATTCATGAGTTCGTTCTCGAGCTAATATTGCACCTACATAAGTATCGCAATGAATTTTGCTCATTAAAGTATGCACACCAAATCCAGAGTTATAAGATATAACTTGGCAAATAGATTATGAATTCTTGATGATTTCTGCTTCAATTTCTCCCGCAAAACTCTCTTCGTTTTCTTCAAAATCGTCTAATCGGGTAGTGGTTTTATTAATATATTCAATGGCGAACGAATAATGCAAAATATAAATTTATTGTAGTGACGCAACGTTACCATTTGGTTCCCACGTAAACCTATATCCGTTAAACGTTTTTTTGAATTGTCTCGAGGCAGGCTTATTATTTGAGCCACCACTTGAGCTTATATTACAAAATAACAATTCTAGGTAATCTTGAATGCATTTGTGAAATAGCAAATACATAAGTAACTTTGTTGCAATAAATCGTGGATAAAAATGTTTCAGTATATCAATACAACTTATAAAAGCCAAAAAAAACAATTTTCTAGGATTACCAATTACAAGTTTTCTATCATCATAATTCAGTGAATTTAAATATGCAGCACTTTCTTCCAAGAAACGGAGTACGATATTATAATTTCTGCCACATCGCGGTTTCTTAAAACCAAATCTGCCTTTACTTTTTGAATTAAATACGTCAAAAAATCATTAGTAATGTGCAAAAAATTAACAATAGCTTGACTACCTTGAAATTAAGGGAATTTTATTTAAGTTTCACAAAACAAAAGTACGTGAACTACACTATTGATGAATAACTGACTAGCCAGCTTAAATTTGATTTTGTTCCTTGAATACTCTTTATTAAATCTCTCTAAATATTTTCAGTTAATCCCTACTCTCCATTTTAAAGCTTTCAATGATGTGGTAGTGAAACCTGCATTACCGTCAATAGACTCAGACTATTTTTTATGGTGCGAGGGTCAAGGAAATCAGGTAATAAATTATTCTCTAATGCAATCGTAAGCTTTTGGATAATAAAACTAAAAGGATAAAGTTCTTAAATCTGGCGAATATTTGGATTATATGTACTGATTCACTTTTAATTATTTTTCTACACGTAAGATCTGTACATTATATATTTGAATTTAAAAAAAATTACATGTTCTTCTCGTACTGAAGCTTTGTACTGAAATATTCTAAGAATATATTTAACTCTTTCAGTTTTTCATATTCTTTGAATCGCATAGTTTGTGCTGGAAGTTTTTTTTTACTTGAAGCGTCTGCCTTTAATTTTTCCGTATAATTAGTTATTGCACATGATTTTTGCTTAAGTGGTAAGAATGAATTTTCGACGATTTTAAATGTCACACTCCTCTGAAGTGATGACTGATGCAAAATCATTTCAGGCTGAAGACAAAATTATTTTTTGCATCATTACTAAGCTTTAATTTACTATTGATATTTTATACAAGACATTTGGGAAATGCGCGAAAAAAAATAACCTCCAAAATTTTTTTTTCAGTTTATAAGTATGCTCATTCGTATTTGGCTTAGCATCCACTTTCTGCACACCTTAACACATGTCCAAATATTTATTGTTGGTATTGTTTCAAGATATAGAATCCTTTGCAACTTTTTTAAAAATTACTTTTTAATTTTTAAAATGTTCCAAACACATTGTGCTTAATTTTGTTTGAAACCAATAGTTGTGACTCGTAGCTTCGATCCCCTTTTATTTAACAGCACCTTCTTTGGGGAATCTAAAAAAATATTTTATGAAATAAAAATAAAAATGACAATTTATTCAAATAAACAAAATTACATCATTACTAATATAAATTAGGAAAAGTGACTAAGTCTCCTCTCAAACATTTACAATAAAGGGTATATGTTCAGGAATTGGTAAATATTTCTTGTATTTTAGTATTAGATGATGGTAATCTCTGAGACTGATATTTATATACATTAATCTAGTATAAAAATATCAATAATTGCATCGAAAATGACATGCCTTAGGCTGCATCGTTTTTGAAAATCAGAGAAATAAAAATAAATATTAGGTTAATTTTCAAATGTGGGAAATAATATGAAAAATCGTTATACCTATCGTAAGAAATACCTCCTTTAGTAAGGCTCTGTGTATGACTCTCATTTTTACACGATACAGTTGCACAGTAAGGATATATTTTTATTTCTTTGAACAAAAATAATGGAGCACTCTCTGCGTTTCGGCAAACAATAACCTGATGAAGGGCAAGATGCACTTACTTCAAAATACGCGCTCGTCATGCCCATATACAACTTCTACTTTATTTTCTGTTCTGTGGTAAAGACGGCCATCGCTAATCCCTTGTTTGTGATAGCATATGGGGGTAAAGGTGAAAATGTATAAATAGGCAAATTTTAAATTACTACACCTAATTATTAAAACAAGGTTTGAACCTTTTCTAAATTTAATACAAAACGTGATAAAGAGAGGACGAGATTTTCTATTTATTTCATTAATTTGTTTACTAATTAGGTGGAGTAATTTTTACGTCCGTTATAATATTTATTCCAGAATTTTTTCATTTGCTTTTATTTATTCGTATCTATTAGTTGAAACTATCCTTTAAGGACGTGTTTACAAAATCCCACCGCTTGAGAACGGATACTTAAAGTTGTAAAATCACCAATACATGCATAATCACGCTGATTGTTGTTGTGCAACAAATTTAAAGCCTATTCGCAATATTTTGATAACGCTAAAATTTCTTGTGAATATAACTAAAATGAATATACATGTTTTATATATTATTTAGTTGATAAACAACTGCATATAATTAGTATTATTAAAATCACGTCGAAATAATAATAAAATAATTAGTATTATTTCCGTTTTAATTCGGATTTCATCCATTGACCAGGCCAATTAAACAGAAAAGCCGTGTGGCTTTATCGAGGTAACAGTAGCTAGTTGCACTATTGGTCATATTTAATCTCCAATAATGTAAAAAACAAAATAATAGGATATCTGCGGGGGAAATATTTTTAGAATCGTTTAAATATTTTAACTATGAACCCTAAGGAAACTTGTTTTCTCGTGATCTTCGTGAAAACAGATCTCAGTGATGTGTTAAGAAACAAAAACACATTATATAAATACGAGAACAATAATGTGAGATTATTCCTTATTAAAAATCACGAAATGTACTAATTACTACTTATACCAGCCCCTTTCCTCGTGACGCTTTCGTTTCTCATCATCACTTATGCGATAGCATATTCAAATTTAACACAAGTAGTTTGCATTAGTTTGCCTGATGAGGCGCGATCAAATTTAAGTCTGAAACTTTATTTTCAAAACACTTTGTTTTATGTATCTTTGTTTGTCAAAACGAAAGATTTTTATTTAGTACCCACTTTATTCAAATGAGCAATCATTAAGAGTTTTTTTTTGGAAACAGAAATTGAAAGAAGATATGGCTATAAAAGTGTCGGGGTCTTAAAAGACAATCTTTTATTCAGTTCATATTTCGTTCCTTGCTTTCAAAATCTAAGCACTAATGGAATGCGTTGAAACATCCCTTAAATTCTTTTATGTCGATGATCCTCATCCACCAATCCTGAAAGCATACAGTTTTGATAAAATTTAACTCAATATGGTCCCATGTTACTTTTCCATAATTGTATATCAATCGCCATAAATTCATATTTCAATTAATTAGTACCAACCTAGATCGCAAAAAGGCAGACGTCGTGGCCAGTGATACGAAGCTGAACTTGTATTTGATAAAATTACGGACACATTTTATTGACATAAATTTTACGTAATCGTATTTCCAAAACCCAATTTTTCTTATTTTATTACTTCACCTGGTTACATAAACCATGCTCTTTAATGTTGATGTGTAAAAGTCTTATTAATTCTCTGAGTGCAATGTATTAATTGTTTTTTTCCGTATTATATTAATGGCACATAGTTAATATAATTCTCGTCTAAAATCAATGTAACTAATTAAGTGCAATTTGCAACGTCTCTTGCACACTTTGGCAAACTAAGAAGCTGTTAAAAACTTCCGTCTACAGCTAAAATAATTTCAATATTCACTCGCAATAATGGCTGTCTCCATTATAGTTGAAGGACCAATATAATTGTGATGAATGCGAAGCAAGTGAGACATTGCTTATTTTTAACTTGTAATTTAATACCTTTCTTACGATGCATTATAATTGGTGCCATAGAACTATTGTGCCGTCAACCGTTAAACCGATGTGCATCCGTTACTACAGCGATTATTGCTACACCGTTTTCATCTACAATACCAATGGATTTTGCATATTCTGTTCCTTGTCGTGCCGCCTCAGACTTGTAATGCTCTGCTGCTTATTCTCACCATTTTGCTAGTGTTACCATGACAAGAGTTATACAATCTTGGATATATAGGTGGGATATTAATA
Organism: Druceiella hillmani; assembly: GCA_039881145.1. Classification (NCBI taxonomy): domain Eukaryota; kingdom Metazoa; phylum Arthropoda; class Insecta; order Lepidoptera; family Hepialidae; genus Druceiella; species Druceiella hillmani. The sequence continues at coordinate 7,015,704 of JAYKKI010000018.1, read as the reverse complement.
TAACATAAAACTAAATGGATATAACTACTAACAATAGACAGTATATCAGCAACAGCTTCTTGGTTTATGTTCTTCTCTTCTCCCCTAATATTTTCGTTTTGCTTTTAAATCAAAGTTCCCACCGTACAAATAAATATAAAATTTGAATATAAGCCTCTACTGTTTTCTCTCTCTTATTATCTAATAATAATTGAAATATTGTTATAATATGTTATTAATATCTACTATTCTTTTGTCTTTTAAATTGAATATTATCTCATTAGGTTTTTCCTGTAAATTGAAAACATGACGTATAAACATATGACAACTTATACGGGAGTAAGAATTTAATAGATCTATAAAGTGACTTCTCTAGCAATTTCTACGGCTGCTGAAGCGTTAGTTTCCTCCATCCCCACCCCTAATGCGTGTACTCTAGAAATAAATAATTTAAGGTATTTTTAACGTAATATTTTAATTGATTACCAATGATAATATGAAAATTAAGAGTTCAATTGTTTAGAAGCCAGATTGTTGCATACTAATATGTTCAAAAAATACAAATGTATCCTGGAATAATAAATATGTTAATTTCGTCTTGTGACTTTCATTCATGAATTTCACTTTACAACCATCTCTTACCTATCTTTCGAATAATACGGCATCACATCTCGAATATAAGAAAATATGAATGTACTATGGAAATTAGGCTCAAATATTTTAAAAATTAGTGATGTACGTATGTGTATATATATATATATATATATATATATATATATATATATATATATGTGTGTGTGTGTGTCTATGTATACTTTTGGGTTTCTTATTTTCCTTGTTTATGTGTGCAATTGCAAGATCCTACGAAGGAAAAGGATGGGTGAAATAAAAGAGAATGGAAGAATTAAATTTACCTGCTAAAATAACCTTCTAGAACGAAGAAGTGGAATGGAATCAAAACTAGTCACAATAAGATTGAAATGATAGAATGACTACGGGAAATATACTTTGATTGCTGGAATGACTACGGTAAATATATTTTGAAATTATAACACCTACACGTATTTTCATAAAGACTTGTGAAGCACGAGTAAAACTTGGACTACGTGGTTTCTTTACATGGTGTTTCCGTACATAGACAGTTATGAACATTTGAGAACTTATAATGTTTCTAGTAAATTATTTTAAAATATTTATGTTCTATAACGTATATGTATTATCTACGGGTGTAAAAATAACGTATGTATTTCAAAAAGTGTGAGATCTAGGATAATCGTTATAGTTTTTCTGTAATCTCCTGATTAGATTTTACTGGTTTTGTTTTTTTTTCATTCTCTTTGGTACAGTCGGAAACGAGAGGAAGAATGCTCGTTTCAGCATATTTTTTGTAATATCTTGTTAGAAATACAATTTAAAATCGTAAAAAAATTAATATGTTCCTCAAAATGAACTGATACCCATTTAATATATAACATTTGGAAAAAAAAATTACTTTATTTAGGCCTCTTTGATTTTTACATGTATATTTAAAAAAAATTATATTATTAAAATATTGGAGTATATAAGATGTATTGCTATGCCAATTGCAAGATTTTAAGATGCAAAGTTTCTGATAAAATTAGCTGTAAACATAAAAAAAGGTAAATACCTTACTATATCATTCGTAAATGTAAAAACATGGTGCATATTTAAAAAATTATGACAACTAGATTGATCGCTATAATTCTACTGTAGTAATTGTATGGCCTCCTGAAAGCCATATTTTCAAAATTTTAAGTTAAGTAGTCTTGAAATTGAAAGAGGGAGAGACACATTTTCTACATATTTTATATAGAAGATATTTTATCTGAAAGTATTAAAAAACCTTATAACTAATCCTTTCAAACGATATCTTACAAAAAATATATAATAAAAAAAACAGTTTCGAGTAATTTTATCTACCCCGTGGAAATTTGTATATGAATATTGTTGAGTGTAAGCTTGTGAAATATTTGAGGGTGCAATTTTATATACACATATGTTTTACTGCTATGCCAAATTTCAAGTTTCTACGTCAAGTGGTTGCTGAGAATTACGGCTAAATAGTAGAGATGGACAGACCCGCGAATAATTTTATAAAGGTCCTTTATTATTTTTGAGGTACAGAACCCTAAAAAACGTAAAAAAAGAAATAGATAACTCACAATCTTTCTATTTGCTATTTCTTTGGCTGCATGCAACCGCTTTCTTAAATATTAAATTTGACGGGTTATCTAAAATAAATAGGAAGGTTAGCTATAACTAACAAGCTCTCAAGATTATTGATTAAGTTCGATAATATAAATAACATCTGTCCATTACATCCGCTGTTTTCAGAAATGGCTTGACATAATAACTGGAAATTTGCCATAGTAGTAAAACATGTTTTTCAACACTATAACATATATTACGCATATATTTTAAATTATATGTATTGAGTAAGATATTAATTAAAAGAATTAGGTATAATGTTTATTCATAATATTAATTATAATATCTTTGGAGACATGCTGAAAGATAGGCAAAAAATGCACTCCTGTCCCGCTCCAATTAAAAAAACTTCTGAACCTAAAATTATGGAAAATAGGGATTTTAGAAGCCCACTTAAATATTGTAGGAAAATTAAAGCTTTGATTTTAGTTGCCATATTTTTTAAAATATACACTATTTTTACGAAAGAATGAAAGTCATGACGGGTCCTGTTTTCCTCTGGAAGAAGAACTTATTTGTTAATAAATAAATGACTACCCCCGTTATTTCTTTGCAGATCCTTAAATATAAAAAAGAACTTTCAATCGCGCGCAAGGAAAAGTAATATGATAAACCCAAAGGTAAATATATATATATATATATATATATATATATATATATATATATATATATATATATCCTAAAGTGTTTATTTCCAGAGTTCATGCATTAGGAGCAGGGATGAAGGAACAAGGGCCACACCGACCGTAGAAATTGTCAGAGGAGTCGTTTTTCAGAGAGAAAAAAACCTACTGAGATACTATTAAGTTTGAAAATCAAAATAATAGTAGATATTAATTACATCTTAGAATTTATTTTTACTGTTAGTAGACATATTTCTCTTTTCTATTGCCATGTGTCTTACATGGTTATGGCAAAAGAAAAGAGTACAGGTTTATATTTAAACTTTACACTTATTTACGATATGTACGGCAGGAACTTTGATTTAAGAGCAACACGGAAATATCATATGAAAATGGAAGAACGTAAACCAAGAAACTGTTGCTGGTATAGTGTTTATTGGTAGTGGTATACCAATTTAAATGCAGTCTTATGTCATGTCGATATTCCACCTATATCTCTAATATTGTATAACTCACATCATGATACCGACCATCAGCAAATGGTAAGAACATGGAGCAGAGTATTGCACGTCTGAGGGGATACAAGACGAAGCAGAATATGTAAAATCCATTGGCAGTATAAATGAAAACGGTGCACCAATATTCATTGTAGTAGTGGATGTTTGTTGATTTAAATGGTCCCACGGCATTAATTATAACGCTTTTTCGGGTGCTGCGACAATCACAAGTCTCCTTAGTAAGAAATGTATAGAATGAAAAGTCAAAAATAAGTACTATCTTACTTGCTTTCCGTCGTCCAACAAAGGCATTCATCACAGACTTATCTTAAAAAGATGATTTTTCCTTCAACTAGAATGGTGGTAGCCATTACTGCGGATGAATATAAAAAATATGTTAGGCGTAAGCGAAAGTTATTAACAGCTTCATGGTTTGCCAAAGTGTGCTAGAGACCTAAAAATATGAGTTGTGCTTCGTGAGTTAACTGATTTTACACAGGAATAATGTAAACTATGTACCATCAATAACATATGGAAAAAACAATGATTACACTGTACTCATCAACATTGAGGAGGGCGGTTTACACGTTGATAGTGAATATTCTATCGAAGGAGCCACACCTGACAATTAGTATGCAAACGGCATTATAGAAATTAAGTGCCCACTATTTGCTTCAATTTGCACCCAAATAAAACAATAAAATAAATAAAAAAAATTTCCAAAATAAATTTTTGGAAATACGACCGTGAAAAATTTATGAAATTATTGCAAAGAATGATCAATTATGGAATGATAACATACAATCGTATTTCGTGAAATTTTATCGAAACTGTATGCTTCCGGAATTAGTTAATCCCAGACTATCGAGATTAAGAGATCATTCATCATATCCCATTAGTGCTAAAATTTTGAAGGCAAGCAACTAAAAATAATAAGAATAAAAGTTTGCCTTGTGAGACCCCGATATATATACAGCTATTTTTTCTTTCAATTCATATTAATAAAATGAAAAAAAAACTAATGGCTGCTCAGTTAACTAAAGTGGATAATAAATAAAAAGCTTTCCTTTAAATGGATGAACACAAATATAAAACGAAGTGTTTTAAGTAAAATTTTGTAATTAAATTTCATTTTAATTAGAGTATTTCACATCTCATCAGGCAAATTATTATGGAGAACTGACGTAAACTACTCGTTTTGGAATTGAACATGACATACGTGTGACGGTGAGAAACGCGTGGTATATGTTTGCTCGTAACGCTTTTATTCCTCTATATCTTTCATGTTTTTTAATAATTATTATTCTCATGTTTATATTGATGCGCTCACATAATATTCTTTTGAATTTTTATTTGCCTCACACATAATTGAGATATGTTTTCACAAGGGTCACGCGGAGAGCAGGTTCCAGTCGTCTGTGGTTTCCATAGGGCTCGAAATATGAAGTATTTAAATGAGTCTAAAAATATTTTCCTTGCGGTTTTCCTTCTTTTTTATTATTGGAGATTGAAGGCAATCAACGCAGTAACTAGCTAGTACTTCATCAAGGATGAAGTCGCTTGTGGAAGATAAAATAACTGTACACCGCCTTTCTGGTTAGCTGGCTTGGTCAAGTGATGAAATTCAAATGAAAACTGGAATAATACTTATATAACTATTGTTTTTTCGACATAATTTTGCTAATAAATGTAAACGGAACTAGTTACCAACTAAATAATTTAAAATACATGTATATTAATTTTAGTTATAATTGCAACAAATTTATTGTTTACGCGCGTTATCAAGATATTACGAAAATTACTATACTATAAATTTGTAGCACACCAAAAACCATCATATGGATTGATCATTTTACGACTAATAAATATTCGTTCTCGAATAGCGGGATTTGTTTAAATATGTCCTTAAATACATTATAAAATATGGTTCCTGAACAAATAGTAAATAATATTAAATTATAACTAAATTTAATGTAATCATATATATTCGCATTTATGAGTGCATGCGTGCATGGTTTTATGAGTACCTGTATGCGAGCCATGTGTTCGCATGCATGAACATGCATGCGAGCATATGAGCGCCAGTGTTAGGGTGCGTGCCTGTGAGTGAGCATGATTGTTTGCGAGTGTGCAAGTTTGTTTGCGTGCATGCGTGCCGGTGTGCATTTGGTTTCAAATTAAAATTAATCATAAACTACTAACATTTTTTTTATAAAGCGTCCCATCTTCAGAGACAGTCTCCTGCTTCTATTACTTAATATAAAAAATATCGAATTAAAAAAACAATCAAATTAGTTCACAGTTGACTTATTGATTATTACCTTTAGCACAAAGGTTAACGATCTAATTAAAACAACGTGTACTCAGCAATATATACAGTAACTTATTTTCAAACTACATCCCCTATGACTTTTAATTTTCAAACAGTTTTGTAGAAAGGCAACCTATCTTTGAGTCTTAGTGATGGATAGCGCTTTAATTGACCAATCCGGTTTAGTCTACCTATCTAATTAGTCATGAAGTTTTATTATCAGTTGCAATAATAGACATAATTATTAACTGTGTTGAACTGTATTTAAAAATTGTTTTTTTTTCTATAACTCATTCCAAACATCGGCGGTGATTAGAAAATGACAGAATTATAATAAACTAGTTAAAAAACAAACAAAAACTTAATAATGTACCGCTGACTTATTTTCCCGCATAAGCGTGCCTTCTTTTTTCTGTTCCCCTCTGCATAAGCGAATACATAATTCCCAGCGTCATCAAATTGGATTCGAAAATTTTCAAATTGATACATTTTAATTTATTTTAAATTACTGATCCAAATTTTAAAGAATGCAGTACAGTTCTTAGATATAACGCAGCGCGTTCTACTTTAATAATTAAGTTAATGAAGATTGTTTGATACCTATTTTTCTAAGAATTATTTTTCTGAGAATTATTTTAATTAGCAAAAAATGATTCTTCAAAGAATTATTTTAATCAGGAAAAAATAAAATAATGCAAAAATAAATAAACATGCTTCACAGTTTGTACAATAAAGAATGAAGCAAATAAAATTTATCTGAATAGAAGTATATAAAGTTTAAGTATTGCTACTTGATCTGCCGATATAAAAATGATACCATATAAAATTGCTTGAAAACATTGTAATTATTTTCCTTCGTGCTGATATCATTGACTTATGGGTTGACGTTGACGCGAGAAAGCAAGAAGCGATAGTTTATGTTCAACTCCATTTATAATATTGTGTCATCCACGATGGTTGATATCTTTAAACTTCCTTGAAATTAAAGAAACTCTTGGTTCCTTGTGAATAAAAATAGTGCAAATTATTTCCTTACCCGAAATATCTTAGCCAAATTTATCCAAAGAGTTTAAACTTGTCTCCAAACTATCAATATTGACAATTTTTTAAACACTTAAAAACTGCTAGATTCCTTCAATTCAGACAATAGTACTTCATCTGCACTCCTCAAAGTAAATGACTAGTGATTAACGATGTGTATGTTGTCCTGGAAAAAAACCCTAATATCTGTTATATTACATGCAATTTTTACAAATAAAAAAATAAACATACATAATCAGGTTAAGTATACAAAATAACATTTATTTCTCTACTACATGCGCACGCCTGTTTTACGAAAAACGTATTTTCTCGCATCGGAATAACTACCCTCACCTTCCACACACACACTGCTTGTACACATTGCCCAGCTCATAAGGAGAGTTTCATCGGCGCGTTCATTCGTGACGCTTCACTGTTTCTCAGGCTTTCATCCCGAACCTCCGTTAAGAAGCTTCACTTCAAAAAGGGTTTCATGGTCAATTCATTTCATTGATGCTTATTATATTGGTGGTCAAAAACTTCTGTCAAAATTACGTTTTACTGGATTATTACAACTAGTCGTTAACGAATTTTACACACTGTATCCTGTTTTTAAACTTTTAAAGATCTTCGTTTCAGATAAGCGACAGGTAGAATAGAAAGAGTTAATACTGAAAAAAATTTATAAAAGTATATTAAACATATACATCAATCTAAGGAATATATATATATATATATATATATATATATATATATGTATATATATGTATATATATATATATATATATATATATATATATATATATATATCAAACATGCTTGTGCCTATCCCAAACTACGGATACATATAATTGTCTAAATTTAACCACTCAATGTCTCAATAAAGTAGAACCCTTTAAAACCTGAGTATTTTATTTTCCATTTAAAAGACAACCAAATATACGATCACAATTAAAACAATCAATACTTTCAACACTTCGCACCCGAAAAAATTCCAATAATACGTTCTAAATATGAGAAGATCCTTTTGTCCAGTAGTACACAAAGGCATCTAAAAAGAAAAAAATGCCATATACGCCCTAAATTTGTGGTATAAACTAAACATAAACTTACAAGTTCTACTCTCATTGTCTGTGTTTAGACCCCGTCTGAAATTTTATTACTTGAAATAATCTGCCGAGCAAAACGTTTCGGATCAAATATCTAATTATCCGTTCCGTTTAATCAATTTGATATTAATTTTATTAAATTGCTAATTTTATAAAATGCTAATTCTTGTTGTATAATAAAACGTTTCGGATCAAATATCTAATTATCCGTTCCGTTTAATCAATTTGATATTAAATTGCTAATTTTATAAAATGCTATTTTTTGTTGTATAATAAAAGGTTTTGGATCAAATATCTAATTATCCATTCCGTTTAATCAATTTGATATTAATTTTATTAAATTGCTAATTTTATAAAATGCTAATTCTTGTTGTATAATAAAACGTTTCGGATCAAATATCTAATTATCCGTTCCGTTTAATCAATTTGTGATTAATTTTATTTGAATTTATGTATAATTTCTTGTATTATAAAATTTTACTTCCGTCATTTCCCACAACGACCGTCAAAACCCAAAATTACACTAATATTTATCACTTTATCGTATGGTGGTTGATTGCAAAACATCGTTCTAATCGTAAATAAGTTGGTCAGAGTCTCAGTAAAGTTTAACAAATAAATATACTATAAAAAGACATATAGTTATAATTCTGTCTAAAAAATTTATTTATTGTAAGCATTTTCTAGTTATTTCTAAAACTACATAATTTTGTTGGGCGATATTCTCAACGTTATTTTCACTAGGCATTTTGATATACGTCAATGACTTTCTTTTATGGTAACCTTTTTCCGAAGTAGGTAAATTCCGATTAAAAAAATTATAGTCCCTTGGATATTTAGTGCTAAAAAGGAGGAGGTAATTAATTATATTTTGGATAAGAAAATATTACGCTTATACCAATCCATATTTAAAATAAATAATGTAAAAAAAGAATAAAATAACAGAAATTTGTGCCTTACTTCAACCCATATTTTATTGCTTTTTTATTCCATTCTCTCTCGAATTTTCCATTTCATTTTATTGTTCTCTAGGTGACGATTTACTCAACCTACACGATGTCTTTTCTCTTTATTTATACCAGAAACATTTTTGCAAAATATATACCTGGCACGATACAAAATAATATATGGAATACTTAGTCCAGAGAGCATAATAAAGATAAAAAGAAACGTTTCGAAACAATCTAGCCTTATATATTTACAATAGAAAATAGCATAAAAATTATACGGATAAACGTTCATCTATCATGATAAAATATATTTGCCTAATTATATTGTTAAATGTTATACCAAATTGGCATTTATTTTAGAATCAGAAAAAGTAGATACGTGTATATTTCTGTCTTTTTCGTTACTTTTAGTAGTTTTAGTTATGTGTCATATTCATTATTGCTTCTTAACCACTTGTTTCTAAATTCTTGCACATACCCAGAATTTTGGATAAATCTATGGGTTGTATAAATAACTAAATAATTTTATTTCTATTTGACGTTCAACTGGTCCACCAACTCTTTTATCACTCACAGAAATATACCTCTTAAATGGATAAATGTTGAATATTTTTTGACGGAACGCGTTTAATATTTTCCATATTTATTTATAGTAATATTGTAATAGGAGTAATAGAGAAGTGAAGGGTTTACAAATTTCGTTTATTTGTGCAAATGTTTTATAGAAGACGAAATAGTAGTTTGGCCCGTAAAATGACCGTTAATGGTTTAGAATTATTCAACGAACCCAGTCATTTGAAATCGGGCTGTGAAATATTCTAATTTAATACCATATACTATTTTATAAATACAGACATTTTAAATAGTTAATTAAGGGAGTATCGTACATGCCTATGCCTATAAAAACATTTAAAGGTTTCTATTCCAAAAGGAACTAGAAGCATATCATCGTGTGGAACATGGACATTGAGAGAAAAACCTCCGGCTGCAAAGGTGATTGACTGCAAGTGGGTGTTTCGAATCAAATATAAACCAACAGGTTTTCGTTACAAGTCTTGACTTTGTGCAAAGAGATATGCACAAAGTAGAGGTATTGATTATGATGAAACATTCACACCGATAGTCAGGTACGACTCTATACGTTTATTACTTTCTACAGCAGCTTATAAAAAATTACACGTAATCCAATTGGTATCACCGCTGCTTTTCTTTATGGTGAATTAATGGAGAAGATACTAATGAGTCCACCTGAAGTACTAGGACTGCAAATCTAACCTAGTATACAAATTTGTTAAATCTCTTTACGGGTTAAAACATGTTCCTAAGTGGTGGAACACAAAATTCAATTCAGTATTAGACAAATTTCGTTTTACAAAAAAATTAAGCAGTGTTCAAATCGGAAAGTATCATGATATTATAAATGCATTTTTGTTAATGACGGTTTACTATTCTTTAAAAATAAATATATAATGATGGAATTAGTGCATAAACTCAAAACAAACTGACATAAAAGCTGTTCACGTACAAATTTTGCGGGAATGCAGATAGAAAGATGCAATAGAAGTATATTTATTCACCAAACTAAATATATTAAATAAACATTAAGAAAATCTGCTATGGATAATGAAAATCCCAACAGCGTTCCTGCAGACCCACATGTGAATTTGCAAAAGTCTGTGGATCATCTTAAAATACCTATCTGTGTAGAGAAGGGATTGGATCACTATTTAAAGCAGCAACTGTAACCAGACCAGATATTATATTTGGAATAAGCCAGGTAAGTAGATTTTTACATTCTCGTGGCTACACTCACTGGAGTGCTGTGAAGATAATATTTAAATATTTAAAGGAAACTAAAGATTATGGTCCATGTTATGTATAAAACTCTGACACTACAGAATTAATTGGGTACAGTGATGCTGATTATGGAAACTACGTTGAGTCGTGACGGGCATACATGTATACATTAACATTCACAATCAATAT